>OZ038481.1:107242093-107294593 GCA_964036315.1 Acanthosepion esculentum
TGTATATATATATATATATATATATATATATATATATATATATATATATATATATATATATATATATATGTATATATATATATATGTCTATATATATATATATATATATATATATATATATATATATATATATATATATTAATATATGAGGAAAAATATGGAAAAAAAATCCGAATACGCAAGTTTACTGTTTTTGAGTTGTTTCAATGTCGACGTCAGACGTTTCGGTCTAGTTGACATTCTTCAGGACATATTTATGAAAACATCATTAAAATTAGACTATATTCAAGTCAACATGAAAAGACGATAGACATAAGAATAATCAAAACAAAATGACTGAATTTTTAGGAATACGTTTTAACAACATCGCCGACGTGACGCCGACGTGACGCCGACGTGACGCCGACGTGACGCCGACGTGACGCCGACGCGACGCCGACGTGACGCCGACGTGATCGCATTTCAAAACGGAACGCTGATCTTAAAATTCAGTCATTTTGTTTTGATTATTCTTACATCTATCGTCTTTTCATGTTGACTTTAATATAGTCTAATTTTAATGGTGTTTTAATAACTATGTCCTGAAGAAGGTCTACTAGACCGAAACGTCTGACGTCGACATCGAAACAACATTAAAAACAGTAAAATTGCATATTCGGATTTTTTGTTTTTCCATATTTTTTTTCATACTGTCGGATCTACATCCACATATTGGCTTACACACACACACACACACACACACACATACACACACACACACACACACACACACACATATATATATATATATATATATATATATATATATATATATATATATATATATATATATATATATAATCTATTTTCCGATAGAGTGTATCTGTAAAGGAACAAGATATATAAAAACAGACAAGAGGATCATCTAATCTTAGCTGACGTCAAAATATCTTCAATATTACTTTCTCCCCTTCTGCCAGACTTTCAGTTATGACACTTTGTAGCTTCGACATATTTTGACTGAACTTTCAAGTAACTGATGTACGTTTATGACCATTCACAAATTTAAAGCCGTGATAATGGATATCCTCGCTTCCGTCAGAGGACGAAGCAAGTCGACCAAGAATATTTTTCCACCTGTCTCTTTATATCCATCTCTGTCACAGTCTTTCTTTGTCTGTCTGTCTCTCTCTCTTTATATATATATATATATATATATATATATATATATATATATATATATATATATATATATGTCTGTATATATATATATATATATATATATATATATATATATGCCTGTATATATATATATATATATATGTCTGTATATATATGTCTGTATATATATGTCTGTATATATATATATATATATATATATATATATATATATATATATATATATATATGTATATACAGACATATATATATATATATATATATATATATATATATATATATATATATATATATATATATATATATATATGCGTATATATATATATATGCGTATATATATATATATATATATATATATTTGACCAATATATTTAATGTTATTGGTAACATAAATCGTATCCACGTATATTTTAAATTCTTATTGAATTTGTATTCAGCAGTTCAAATATTCCGTTCTATTAGTTATCATGCAGAGAGGAACAATATCGTTTTTCTCTAAATATTACACAAAGTTAAAATCTTTTTACATTTACCTTTCGGAGGAATGAGACAACTGGTCTAAATCATATTACATTTGAATTAAACACTTTTAATTTCTGTTAGAAGACATGTACTGTTTCTATACTGCGTAACGCAATTTCCTATTCGAATGATTGATTTCATGCTTTTGACATTTCGCTGGCGTCCATACCTGATATAGAAAAACTATCATTCACTTTGGACTACTGATAAACAAATAAATCGATATATTTCTAGCCACAAAAAAATAAAATACAAAAATTAACAACAGAAAAAAATTAAAAATCAAATTTTAGCGAATTCATTTTACAGGATGTGCGTTGATGGAATAACAAGCATAGAAAGTATAAATCATGAAAATAAATTCGTTTAGTAATTAAAGTTATGATGTTAAGACATCTTAAGTCGAGTCATATAATTCAGATATTATATAAATTGTTCTTATACTTCATATTATATTTAAGATTAACAGAGATGCTCTTAGATTAAATAAAATATTGGTTCCAAATATGGGAAAATAAGATTATAGTTTGGGTTTCACAAGGCTAAACTAGATGATGTGAGACGGATTTAATGACAATAACGGACATTTCTTCAAATAGAATTTGACATATGATTAGCCCGGTACGTACATGGGTGATAAAGTCTTTTAACTCTCTGTCAGAACAGACAACTTGAGAATCTCGGTGCGTCAACGCATTGGCCTTCAAGGGATTCTGCCATTCGTGACGTATAACGTGTTTGTGGCAGCCCCGATTAAGAAAACTGGTGGGATTAACGCGTTAGGAAGGGTAACAGAATTAAACAAAAATATATGAACAATTTAAAGAAGAAGAAATGACAGAGAGTCTCTCATCCTCGCGAAGTTCGTATTCGGAGAAAACCCCTTATAAACAAATAATAACACCTTAATATTAATAGGCAAATTTCAGAGATGAATAAACAGTAATTGTACGTACGAGTGAGATTCACTCACGTGTCGTTACAAGGATAATATTTCACGGCTATTTTATTCAACTCAGATTAAATCTTGGTTAATTTGCAGTACTTTTCATTGATATGTTCACTTTCCAAATTTAGTTTATATTCGAAAAATAATTTCCGATTTTCCAATCAAATTTTATTCCTGAATTAATGTAGTTAAACAATTTTTAAATCAATTAAAATAAGAATGCTGAACGTCTATACATATTTCCATCGATATATATATATATATATATATATATATATATATATATATATATATATATATATATATTATCATAAATGCATAAAATTGTAACTCGATAGCATCTCTCTCTCTCTCTCTCTCTCTCTCTCTATATATATATATATATATATATATATATATATATATATATATATATATATATATAATGATGTTCGAAAGCGCTAGGTCATCGTACGGACAATACTTATTTCGAAATCATTTTCAAATAAAAAGTCTCATTAGAGAATAGGAGACAATTCAAAAGAAAATATGCAAGACTATGTTGTCTTTAACATTCAATACTACATGTTTAAAAGAAAAGTTGCTGCCAAATTACACACACACACACACACACACATATATATATATATATATATATATATATATATATATATATATATATATATATATATATATATATATATGCTATCGAGTTATAATTTTATGCATTTATGATAATTCTTTATGGCTTTGAATGACCAAAAATGCCTTTGTTCTACAATTGTTGGGATCTTCTTTCTAAGGGAATGTTTATTAGGCTTTAAAAAACAAATTGCTTGAGCGAGAGATCAGGCAAATATGGCGAATATTGCAAAGTTTCTTATCCAAAGTCGATGACATTCTGCAATGTCGTCCTGTCAGCCTGTAGCCGACCATTGTCAGACCTCGTCTATTAATGTCTACTTCATCGAATGTGCATTCGTCCACTTGATGGCAGTAAATGCCAGCAGTTATGCTCAGGTTAAATTCCAAAGTAATGGATATTGCCAATGACGAACCACTAGTGAGTCACCAGAATCTTCTATTGTTGCAATTTCAGATTAATTTCAATTCTCAAAGAGGTTGTTGTCAAATTTAAGTGATATATAGTTTTGTACAAATATTATAATAAATATTAGAACAAAAGATTTAATCTAAAGCCAGATATTATTATACGAAAAGCCTAATAATTTTACTTTATATATATATATATATATATATATATATATTGTTATCCACAGACAGACTGTTTCGCTGTATCACAGCTCATCAGTGTGTCTAGACGTCCGGTTGCCTGTATGTACGATCGAAACCCGACTGAATCGTTGTCAGTTGGGGATTCTACACCTAAGCTGTTGGCGCACGGCAGGGATGAAAGTGAATTTAAGCGTATTTATTTTTAGATAAGCAGATACAGAGACTGAGAGAACTAGATTCGATTTACCGAAGAGTCTTGCATTATTAACCATAATAGTCACTGTTTACAAACCCACACATCCTCCCCAGTGAGCTCAACCGAAACAATTTTTTTCAGGAGAATTGAGATCTATATAATAAAGACCATCGCCTGCCCGTGTTTGTGTGTGCGTCTCGACTATAACGATAGGTAACATTCTTCCTGATTTTTGATGAGATATATAATATCACACGTTTATTTTATTCTAGGCGTACGAGGGGGAAATGAGGAATCGTAAAACTGGTAAGAAACATTTCTTTTTATTATTGAGGATAACTAATCAATGAACGGTTAAGCTTGTCAAAAATGAATGGCATATAGATGCTCGATGTATGCTGATAATATACGAGATATCATCGCGGAAACTGGAGTAGATGTACCGAGTTCAATATTCCGGGTTAGTCTGTTGCATTCAATCACGCATTAATCCCCCTGGAAAAGGCATGAATCTCTCTCTTCTCTCAACAGCCAAGAGTTAAAAAGTCAGGAAACCCGTGGGTGTTACCCACTATAAGAGAAGGAAAACTGAATTCAAAACCATGGATGTAGTCGCGGAAAAATACCATTATATTTTCCCAGAATTCATGGCATGTCAAAGATAATAATGGAAAAGAATCTGTGGAGAGTCATGGTCGTCTCTGTTTTGATGGTACATGTCATTAAGAAATAAATATAACGTGATAAGCTGTTTAAATATTTAATGAACAACATTACTTACTCTTCCATTATACAGAGAAATAGTGGCTAATAATTTGTAGTATATGTGCATATTCAGCTTTTATTCCCTCACTTTATAGGGTAACAGTAAAAATCCGACTAAGATTTTGGAAACCTAGAAACCATGAAAATAAATTCATGCTTGGAAACCTAGAAAGCATGAAAATAAATTCGTTTAGGAATTAAACTAAGAATGATGTTAAGACACCTTAAGTCGAGTCATACAATTCAGATATTATATAAATTAAGACAACACGGGATAGTTTTTCTAAAATACACTATATTAAAGGCCCTAGAACACCTAGAACGATGGAGTTGTTGAAGGAGTTTGTTCCCTGACAGTAAGGTTATGGTTTGGTACAGGAAGATATGTGAGGAAAAATAACGGTTAACCCTAAAATTGAAATGGGTAAGAAAGCAAGTTCTACAAAGGAACGGTTCGTGGGGAAAAGCTTTTCGAATCTAACGTGCGTCGCAGTAATGGAATACGAAGGGAAGTAATTTGGTTCGGTAGTTTACATGGCATAGCTCTGGAGGTTAGAATTTTTTGAACTAAGAAATATATATTGTCTTAACATTTTCCATGGAAATAGCGATAGAGTAGCGAGAGATTGACAACATTTCGACGAATGGAAACGAGTTCTGGGATGGAAAGTTATGCATCATCCACAAGGGCCCTTAAACGCTTTTGAAGCGCCACAGAAATCTGAGAATTTTGCCAGCATCTTTAGCAAATTGATCGTACGTACGAGTTCCACTTGAGGTTTGCGGTAAGTTTAAGTTACAATATGTGTTCAAGGCTAGGAGACCTCTTGAGTGGATACTCATTAATTACAATAGACAGATGTTCAGGGTCCCCTTGCTGACCGTGGAATGTTAATAGAATTCTTTTGCAGTAATGAATAGGATCAGTCTTTGGGGCTTTTGAGTTGTTGAGTTCACAGAAGAGATTGCCTGCCAGGGCATGTAGAATATGCTACGTGCACATACACATCGCTGTATCATCTGCATGGATATTCACTAATGTTTGATGTATAATCTCAGGCAAATCGTTAATGGAAAGAGAGTTAGACAGAGAAGTGTGCCACCGAGGAAGCTTGCATTCTTGGGGCGGCGAGAAGCTTGGCATAAAAATATTACACAGAAACTGAAACATGGGAAGATACGATACGAAAAATTGCTTGATACTTTCACGACCGTCCATCATTTTTACAGCTTTAACATTCTTAAATATCACAGTCCGATTTCCTTTGCTTGCAGCCCGCACTCGTTTAACTCATCTCTACAGTTTTTTTTCATTTTATTCAAGATATTCACGAAAGTAATTCGTTTTATCGAGATTCTTCTAAAAGATTTAAACGTTGATATCAGTATGTATCTATAGGTCATTCATTTTATCAGACACAAGCCTTTTTAATCATTCGAATGATTTCTGAGGGAAGAAAGTTTAAAATCCAATCAGTGCTGATGCAATAAAAAGACACAATCCTTAACTTCTCATTGCAGACTGTGCAACCCTATGAAAGAATATATGTCCATGGATTTCCACTAAAGTCCTTCTATGATTTGATAGCAATTGTACAACCGATTTAATTACTCCATGCCTTGAAAATATATCTTAGCTATAAGCAATGTTAAGTATAATTCTGCCAGGATCATATTACGAATATATAATTTACACCTGAATTAGTAATAGTGACAAACAAAAAACTTAAAAATGTATATACTAGCGTATATATGTATATATATCATGCTAACATACGTATGTATGTAACACTCTGTTATGGTCCAGGTTCCTTGTACCGCGGTGATGGTCCAAGGTAGAACCAATGAAGAATAACTCGAACACAGGTATGGAATAACAGATCTATTATATGTACAAAAGAAGTAGAAGTGTTAGTAATAACAATCAGGTTAGGTTAGAGAGAACTATGTTGTCTCAACCAGTATCACTATTCCAATGTCTGACAGTAATCGTCTGACGCGACTGTCTGTGACTGACTGACTCTCACTGACTCTCACTGCTGCTTCCTCTTGAGGCGCAGTATTTATGAGGTACGGAACAGACTTTTAATATTATGGGTAAGTTACCATAACACACACCATCTCTCCCTTTCAGTATTTATATATATATATATATATATATATATATATATATATATATATATATATATATATATATATATATATATATATATGCGTGTGTGTGTGTGTGTGTGTGTGTGTGTGTGTGTGTGTGTGTGTGTGTGTGTGTGTGTGCGCGATTATATATTATATAAATGTATATATTCAAGAGCAGATTTCCCAGGCATTATATATATATATATATATATATATATATATATATATATATATATATATATATATATATATATATGTTCAATATGAAGATATTCATTAATTTAACGAGGATCGACAATAAAATTTTACCAAATAAAAAAACATAATCTTAATTTATAAACTTTCTTTAAAATCTAATTTCTAACATTAGATAAATTAGAAAATAAATAATGTAAATTAAAATGATAAATTCGATAACATCAAATAAAGACAAGTTACAGATTGAGATCGCACAATAAGCTCAAGGATAGAAATATTATGAAAACTTTTCCTTAAAAAAGAAAAATTGAAACATTTCTCTGTTTTCCAGAAGTTACTAGTGTCCTACAGATGTTGATCCTGAAAAAAGGTAGACAATAATATGACAATCATTGAATACGTAATACTGACAGTCATTATTCAATGTTTAGTTCTTTCTCCTCTGTCTCCTCGTCTCTTTATTTACACACACAATCAAACACACACACACATACACATACACAAGATAAAATCACATATGAACCGTATATCTATGTAACATGTTTCACTTTTATTAAAGCTTCATCAGAGATTGATATACGTTTCTTAATTATTTCTTTCACTTTATCATCCTATAGTATTCCGGTCCATATTTGATCTGCATTTGTTCTTGAACTCTCAGCAACCATTGTCATGAATATGCGTAGTTGTCATACCAACGTAACAGATTTAGTTGGATGAAATCCGGTAGAGCGAAACGAGTTTTATATACAAAACTGTTTAACGTTCTCTCTCATATATATATATATATATATATATATATATGTGTGTGTGTGTGTGTGTGTGTGTGTGTGTGTGTGTGTGTGTGTGTGTGTGTGTGTGTGTGTGTGTGTGTGTGTGACAAAGACACGGTAGACAGGATCTAACTGTGTTTTCTATTGCAACATGTGACACCCGTTCAATTCCGGTCGGATTGTACATTATGTTTATGACATTTTTTTTTCGAGTTAAACGAAATAATTTCCGTTTTAAATGAAATAATATGGAGTGGATAAATCCATTAAAATTAAAAATTAAAACTATGTCTGATGAATATAAATTATTAATTCATTACAAAGTGCTTTGTTTACGTTTCAGATACGAAACTGCAAATATGGCTTTCGGAGAAAACTGAACGTGTTAATATGCATTAAGGGAAATATAATGTGACACTTTTAAGCTCTCTGTGACTGAGCTGTCAAAACACTTCAGGTCAGACGGTAGTTTCTCCTGCAGAGTGAAGCGCACGTTTGAAATACGACAACGGACTCATTTTCTTTATAAAATTTTCAGGAATACTGACATTGGCGGACGAAAAGAAAACAGAGAGTCTACTCATCTACACATATCCACAAAAATAACGGTTTAATTATTAAAATATATATATATATATATTTATCAGAAGCAAATTTAGGTGAAGTGCAGCATTATTTTAAAATGCTCTTCAAATGCACTTTTAAATTTAATGAAATAAATTTATTCAGTGTAGAACATTAATGATTCCGAGAAGATTAAAAACTTTGAAAATCTCCAGTCGATCGCTCGAGGGGCTGATGGTCTATGAAAAATCTATTAGCAATTGTGTTTGTTTATAACTAACAAAAAAGAGACGTAATATTGGTAAATTTTAATAAAAGCGTTCTCGAATGTTTGCTGACGAAACTTCTCTAATATCGCCGAACGAAAGACGTGAGGACGAAGCCATAGAAAGAGACTAGAGATGATTACATTTTATCATACAATCTTCTTAGCATACGCTATGATATTCTGGAAAGCAGCTTCTTCTTCTTCTTCTTCTTCTTCTTCTTCTTCTTCTTCTTCTTCTTCTTCTTCTTCTTCTTCTTCTTCTTCTTCTACCGTCCACCATTGTTCTCCAATATTACTGGACTTTGTAGCTCTTTGTAATTTACTCTTTTTTGCTTTCTCTCGTAATACATGTACTGCGAAGCATTTACGCATCAACGTTAAGGAGGTCATGTGATCTTCTTCTCTGTCCGTTTTGCCTTCAATCTGTCCAGGGAGTGTCAAATTTTCCAAGCCCTCTTTCTTCACTGTGTGTCCCAGAAATGGGAGTTATCTCTTTTTGATGTTAAATATGAGTATGTTTTTGATTCCATTTCATCTAAAACTTCGTCACTTCAATTCATGGTATCTTAGCATCCTTCTGTAAGGCGACACATCTGTTGCGATTTTCCAGCATTCACTGCCATATGGCAGTTCAGAAACCTTTCCTTAGTTTTCAAAGAAATTCCCCTGTTTCTTAATAGTAGGTTTATCTTTTAGTAGGCACCACTGCATAAACCTTCGATTTTCGGTGTTGTATCCTGTTAAAATACTTCATATTTACTTTTTTTACTTGTTTGATCCTTGTATCTCCACATGTTCAATCGCATTTGATATTTGATAATTCTTTGTAAATGTCATGAATTTGTATAATAAATCGGTCCATTTGAATTCATTGCATTTTTTAAAACTTATATCGGATATTTTATGTTGGTACAGGTGATAATTTATTTATTCAATTCACCGCAAGCAAGGCGATAATGTCAGTAAGACGCAAGGATTAACTTGCAGGGAAAGACAACGATAAGAGTTTAAAAGGAACTGGAAATCAAATCTTAAACAGAAAACAAGGGATACATCTATACACATGTATATGAGTCCGGGGCCAGGGTGAACACGGCGATTCGTGAATTTATTTATTCCTATTGAGGAATAAATAAATAAATAGTAAGTAACATTTCAGATTTTAGGCGGGGATGATGAAAGTATAGAGTTAAAGTAGACTTTAGAAGGAAACGGTACCCAAACCTAACAACAAACAATGGATAAACCTCTACTCCTCGAAAAAATTGATCGGGGATTATTTTGAAACGGGCGATAAGCTAACCTCTCCAGGTAATACCGAATATTTATAATGCATTTCAAAAAATTTAAACATAGTGTATACTGCAATGAGTTGTAAATTATAAGAAAACTGCTTCAAAGATGACTGCGATTATCGATATTGTAAGGCAGCCAAGGTTGCTTCACTTATGTCTTCTTGCACCATGTAATGTCTAGTACGAGTTGTTACAGCAAAATTGTCCAAATCGTGTAACTGTAAAATTGTCCAATTGTTAGAATAAGCTTTGAACCAATGTTTATTAGAAATGATTAAAGATATATTAGTGGAATTCCCCAAGTTTTTTCTAACACTATCGGACTCTACATTGAGCAATAAGAATGTAAGAATTTATAATTACCCTCGAAGCTTAACAGAAGAATGTTAATGAAATGGATCATAGACTAAAATTCCATGTTCATCATTTATTAAACATAGCTAAAGATCAGAAGCGCATATATATATATATATATATATATATATATATATATATATATATATATATATATATATATATATATTCCAGGATAATTTTCTAACTTATTCAAGATAATCTTCACCCTATCTAACCTTCTAATTTTCTTTCCTGGAGTAACAAGTTGCCTCACACGTTTTACGTACGATTTATTTGTCAAGTCTTGTTTCAATGCTATTTCGACTACCATAATAAAACCTCCCTATCACTTTCCAAACGTCTTATGGATTGAGTTAGATCTTTTATAGTTGACCTTTTTTCCTCTAAGTAGAAATGATGATCCCTCTTGCTGTTGTGACCTACTAATCCAGTTTTCTTCTCTACTGTTCCATATTTTTTTAATTATTCACCGCTTTCATTATGGTTCTTGAATGGAATGTGAAGACGGAAGTCAGAGTATAAATGTTGGTAATATTACTGAAGGCCTGATTTATTTTTTCCTCTCACCAGTGGGCAGTTGAGAAGACATTGGGGCTGACATAAAATGATTTTAACCCTGTCTCTTTCTAACTAAATAACACACAATGTCTTTCAGTGATTCTTACGACAAATAGTATAAAGTTGGCGAAATATCTTATCTAAAAACGCGCAAAAAAGTAAATCAATTAGTTTAGTGTTTTTATTTGGATATTAAACATTATGTGCGATGGGAAATATGCTATAACACAATGTGGACAAGTTTCCTGTTATACTCGGTATATTTTCTCTGTTAATGTAAAATATAGCATAGTAATAGCGTATTTTGTTCGACATACATTGCGTATCATACAGTCCAAACCTGATTTCATACTCACACGAGTTCATTGAATATATGCTAGCGTAATATAGTTGTCTGTTTCATTTACATCTCTAGGGTTTATATATAAAAATTGTTACTTATTTTATCTTCCCTTTCGCAAGTTACTTGTCACTTTCCTTCGCTAATCGATACCGACTTTCGTACAAATCCCCGATGCTCATAAGTGTGCGGAGAATTTAGCATTGGTATAGGTATTAAAGAAAGGCTGACGGTGGCGTAACTGTTAGTAAAAATGGAATAAAAGAGCCGAGTTCAAATTCGTGCCTTGGCTGTTACACTTATTTTTACATTAAAAAGATACACGGACCCATTTCTCAAACCCCACCACCTTTTGGCCGACAGACCACGTGACAGATTGCCTAATGGTAACTGTGTCCCTGATGGAGTGTGCCCGATTATCAAATAAAAATCCAATGAAAAACAAATGTAAACAAATATTTTAGTAAGAAAAATGAATTATATTAGTTATATGAATTATTTATAAAAACATTTGCACACTTTCAGTTATTCAAGAACTATGTGAAGCGGCACCTCAAAACTAAGATTCATAAAGACAAGGTTACGGAATTCGCTATCTGAGGAGAATTTGGAATCCTAAATATTTTTATCCTTTCCAAAGCAATTGTTAAATGATTTAACTGGAGAAGCAATCAATGGCCGATTCGAAAAATCATTTATTGAACACAAACAATTGTACTTAATATAATGGACTGGATGCAATGCTCTATTGTGCTTTAATGTTAACTTTAACGTCTACATGTTGCAGTAAACTATTTAAAGATATGAACTAATTACTTAAGATTATTAAAATTATTAAAAATACAAATATAGCATTCTGTATTTATATGTGGTACCTACTGCCAATAATATGTACAGTTCATGTACACTGCAATTCCTGTTTGAATTTCTGGGATACGGAGTTATCATTATTTACATTTATTTTCAGACTGCTGTACTCGTAATTGTTCCTACCATAAATTTACGGACATTGTACCTTGCAGTCTTCATCAGGTGCATATCGATATCGACAATATACAAAGAGTTCTGAAATGAACATATTTTTAGTATAGAGAGGTAGACTGTTCTCGTTCTATTGCCCATGTCTCAGGATATCTCGTCTAGTTGTTATTTTCAGTACCACTTGGTTATTGATCATTGACAGAGACCAAGTGCACATGGGACTGAACTCTTAATTATTATGTCACTAAATTCCAGAACATAACTTTTAATGCACTAAGCTATTGCTCCGTAGCAACATCCGTTGTAGTGAACTTGGAGCATTAAACTTTAGGTTTAAATCTCCAAGTACATTACTAGTCGACAAATATTAATTAAATCTGCACTGTAAATATATAAATTAAATATTTTTTCATAAAAACATTTTTTAAAAAATACGACGTACACTTTTGTCCATATGTAATTTTTGGAAATATTATTTATTTATTTTGAAATTTAATTGTAGTTTCTGGTGGGGCTGCTTTGTCTCCTGGCAACCAATAATTTCCACTCAGTCCACCATTGCCACTACTTTCAGATACGTTTCAAATATCATGTTAATAATAATGGTCTTATAGCCGTCTCCCTACAAGGACATATTCCGTATTCTTTGACAGAGCAGTCAGTACTGCGGTTGTTAGAAAATTTTAAAAAATTATCTTAAATTAAACTATGAGAAAAATAGTTTTCGCAAGTTTAGTAGCCGTTAATATCCTTTCGACTATTGGTGTATTTTCCCTTCCTTGCTTTTTTGTTCAGGCTAGAAGGCAACATCAAGTTCTTGAGTACATCATTAAATTTTTTCGATGAACATGTGCTAACCATTTCAGATTTGCTGCCGTTGAAATACTTCAAGACTTTTATCTGGTACAATTAATAGTTTGAGATTCTGTAACGAGATTCGAGAGCTAGTCACTTCTCTCCCTCGAAACCATTTTTAAACCATCATTCCGAGAATGTTGTATACAGCTGACAATACAGATAAGAAGTATATTAAACCCATGCATATCGTAGCTGAAGAACATTTTTAGTAAGTGTTTGATTGCTCGTTTCTGTATATATTCGATCATTAACTCCGACCAAAATATATCGGGAGCCATGTTTTTCAGTTTTATTTATTACAGTACCGAAGGTAAGTTCATAGACAATGCTTACTTAAACTCTGAAGTAAATCATAGTTAAAACAAGCAAAAAACCCTGAGATTCTGCGTTTTCTATGCTGGAGTGAAAAATCACCTTACATAGACTATGAAAATGACATCAGATTTCATTCAAATCTACGGTAGATGATAAAACACAATCTGCCACATCTAGCCAACTAGCATAATTTTGAGCTGATAGATTTAGAATGTATAATGATTTATTATTTATGTGATTGGCATTGTGTGCAGGAAATAACATGTCTTGGTAACTTAAAAGAGTTCTGAAATGTTATTTAATATAAGTCCTTCCGTATGACAGTGAATGATGGAAACCCCCTCAGGGATGCAGCAGAGGTAAAAGAAATGTCGTTCTGCCGAAGGATGCTGTGAATACCATGAATTAATCATATCAGCAACCAAGAGGTTTTGGAGAAAATGGAAACAAATAGGACGCTCATATTCAAAATCAGAAAGAGACGATTGAAATGTCTTTTATTTAATTTAATATGTTTTCAGATGAACAAAGAAAAACATTTTCTGTAGAAATTCCGATTTTAAAAATAAGTTTCAGATATTAAAAGCAGACCAGAAAACAAAGATTCGTTGTCGCTCCAGAAAAGAAAAATACTGAACGCAAAGAATGAGTTTTAATGTGAAAATTCACACAATAGAAACTCACTTCAACAGTTACGATTTTAAGGTGAGCGTTTTGTGCGACATGAACGAAAGAGGAAGTAGATGGCAGGGAATATTTATTATGATAAGGAGGATGAACTCTTGACTTGAGCTTTGACTGACAGTTAAATTGAAGAGGTTAATACTGTTGTGTTCACAGAAGAATTCGCGCGAGAATCTACCTCCCAATTTCGCAGTACTTTTGGAAATGGTTTGCTGAGTGCAATCCCTCTATACATCTGGAATACGGAGGGAATTTGTTTGACTTCATTCCGGCGAAGTGTAGCGTTGAATCTCAGACCAGTCACAATGTTTGTTTTCAGGGTACACCGTCTGCTAGTCAAACGCATGTGGCTTAAAAAAGAACATTTTTTGCCAAATCGTTACCAACGAAATAAAACCACGAGCCGATTATAGCAGTAGACTGATTTTATTCTGGTTGTGACTTACTCCCGTAGACGAACGAGGCAGAAGAGTGGCAGAGGAGAAGAGGCAAACAGTGTGACGGAGGTGTCTTCACTTTCGCGCAGCGGCGATCGGTCTCGCGTTCGTTCTCTGTCTGACTTTCTCTGTTTTCGACGCTAGTGATCACAGTCTTATAGAGACAGCGTTCCTTCACTTGCCGTTGTCTAAAAAGTAATTTATCAAGAATCCATGGTATGGCTTCACTCGGTGAATTTATTTGTCACGATCGTTTGCCATGGTTCTCATCCGGTCAATTTCATTTAGATGATAATTGTCAGGGCAATAAGTGCGTGAAACAATTTATGTAACATCTTGCAGTGGTTTCTATTGAACAAGATGTCGGCTGGCACTGATATCGCTACAGAGGTAGCATGGGCTGTATTGTTGTAGAATTGTAGAGTTGTAGGTTTGGTGGAAAGAGTTGAAGATTTATGCAAATTATTAATATAGTCAATTGTTTTATTTATTTTATTTTATTGTATATCAGTGTGCTTCTTATTTTATTTTATTAAATAGGTTTCGTCTATTTATTGTTAAGATTTTTACTATATTTATATTAACATAATATTTAGAATCATGGAAATTTTTAGATGTATAAATATAGAAAATCGATTCTGATGAGAAAAATTGTCTAACAGGTTACAGTAAACAAAAGTCCCTAGCAGTAGAACAAGCAATTAATTCAATATAATCTTTCTATTTTATGTCAGTTTGATGTAAATGCAGTAAGATTTCATATTGTATAATATAAGTATTTTTTGTTGCATTTTTTCTTTGTATGTTTGAAGAATTAGGATGATGTCAAAACTGTCTTTTAGCAAAAATAAATGCAATGTATATTAAGAAATATATAATTTCTGTAAATAGATTAATTATTAATATGAAAGCCCAGTATGAAACTACGAGTAGAGCCTCGAATTTTGATTTTCTATTCATTCTCTAAATCAGGTTACTGAGTAATTAAATTAGCCTTATTAATGGTAGTAATTGTAATACTTGCCGTTTCGTTATAAGGAGACATTCGACATTAATTGACCGAACAGCCTGTGCTACTTCAAGTTAAAATTTATAAAATATTTCCTTTCAATCAATTTTCTAGGAAAGTACGTTTCTAAATTCCACTTACTCTTATCTCGTTAACCAGTAGTGATGGTGTTTCCCTCATAAAACTTTGTATAAATTATTATGGAAAATCAAAATCTTTATTTCCCATTCTAGTTACAGGTTTTATCTCTTGTGGCTGTTGCCGTTACGGAATAATAATACTAATAATAAACAAAAGGATTGACGTAACAATTTCAATATTTATTAATGCAATTTAAGAAAAGAAAAGGAAAAGACTGTGTTTGAAAATGATAAACAATATTTCGACGTAATGTCTGCTTTCTTCAAGTTATATGCTTTTATACTTGAGAAAAAAAATTTAAAAATTTAAATATACCTTCAAGAAGACAGACATTCTATCGAAATTTTGTTTAAACAATATTTACAATGTTTTTTTCTTTTCTTAAATCGCACTCTTTTCCTAAATATTATTAACAATATTGTTATTGTTATTATTTTTACTACTACTACTACTACTACTCCTCCTCCTCCTACTACTACTACTACTACTACTACTACTACTACTACTACTACTACTACTACTAATAATAATAATAATAATTGGAAGTCATCCTTGGTGTTGCTTTTGGCACCATAAATACTGAACTGTAGAAGTGACTGGAGAAATTTGCTTCAGTTTCAAAACTGAACATTTACAGTACACTGCACACATTAAGATTGATTATATACCCCGAAGATCTGCCGAAATATCTCTCCTCAGTCCAATGGTTGTGCGCAAATTGTACTTTGTTGGTACCTCCAGCAATGTATGTATTTTTGGATGATCAATCAATAATAATAATAATAATGACAATAACAATAATAATAATAATAATAATAATAATGACAATAACAATAATAATAATAATAATAATAATAATAATAATAATAATAATAATAATAATAATGACAATAACAATAACAATAATAATAATAACAATAACAATAACAATAATAATAATGATGATGATGATGATGACTGGACTCCGAGGGCATATGATGTGTTTTACGAGGCTCCGTAGAAACGTAAAATGTAGAACGGATTATTTTAAATACTTCAGCATGAAATTATTTTTCCTAATGAATTTTAACGTAATTTGTTTTAATGATTTTCAAGTAATTATTTATTTCCTTTTTTTTAAATTAATTCATTTTTTGTCGTAATTTTGTGTTTATTTTGTGTTTATATTTTATTTCATTTTCAGGAAAATATAGATCAACGTAAATATCCAAATGATTTTAATTTAAATCTATGTGATTATAAATCACAATTTATATAAACAATTACTATAAAAAAACCCACCTATAACGAAAGTGATTATATTTCTTTAAAAAGTATTCAATATATATGTATATATATAGAATTTGCTCATACTAGCGAATTATATTTTAACTTAATCATTTTTAATTTTAAAGACATGTTAAGTTATCATACTATTCAAAAGTGAGCGATGATTTCTTGTTATCATGTTTTTACGCAATTTAAATTTGTTTGATTTTTGCTTTATGTTTCCAGTTTTTGTTTTTGTTTTTTCAATATGTTTCTCTTAACGGCGTCTGTTTTTGAATTACAGAGGCGTATCCTCCTAGTAGCAGTCATTGAAACAAATTGCTGAGAGTTACAAGACTGCTATAGCTAATAGGAAAAAGAAATGAAGCAGAATGCAAAGCTAATAAAAATAATGATTATGATGATAATAATTATTGTATTAATAGTAATAATATTACTATTTTATAATTTGTATATCTGTGTATGTGTATGATCACACACACACGCACACACATAAGTATTATAGAGAATGAATATATATACACATACTGACAAAAACAAACACGATAGACTACTCACAAGCACCCTACACAATATAGGAAGTATATGTATATGTGTATATACCCACACACACACACATACACACACATTATATATATATATATATATATATATATATATATGTGTGTGTGTGTGTAGGTGTATATATATATATATATATATATATATATATATATATATATGCTGGTACTCTATAATATGACAGTATATATGTATGGAATATCAATATGCATACATATTCTCTCAAAATCACATAGACGCAGACACAAAATGGAAATGAATCTATGCTAGAGGGAATATAAAAAGAAACGAACGAAGACATCCTTCCTTCGCTCTTTCTCTGAGCTATCCTAATTTTGTTTATTACCCCTTCAGCAGAAGAACAGCCGTGACACCATTTCCAGAAGAAACATTTGGGTTTCTAAACACATGAAAGACATCTAAAAATATGAGAAAAAATAATTCTATTTAATAATATGTGGAAATACCCAATATTTGCCTGGTGAATGTCGCGTGACCGGAAACTCGTGTAGCAAAAATATGAAAAAAAAGTATATGTATTTTTTCAGAAACCGCATTATAACCAAAATCATTGGTAGTTTCTCTCTTCTTTTTAAACCAAAGCTTAAATCTTAAAAAAATAACTTTAGATTTTAACCTTAAATTTCGTAGATCGGTTCCATTGTCAAACGATGCTAAGAATAACTTATAAGATACAAAATATTTTATTTATCCAATTTTTAAGATAAGTTGTCGGTGTTAAAGGAATTCACAGTTTTTTAAGGAGGCGTTGGCTTTTGTTCGAATGTAGAAAGCAAATTCATCTTGTGTAGCAAATTTAAAGTCTATTATGGTTGGGTGGGTTCCATGATTTATTTATTTCTCTTAATTGCCAATAATATCTGGATAGGGATGTTTGGTTACGATAGTTAATATTATTGAAGGAATTCAAATGCTGTCTCCATTTTAATTTAAATTCATTTGTTGTACGTCCTATATATATTTTCACAACATTAGGATTCTCAATGGATGAGATAGTGCATTGTTAAACTATGGATTCTGTGCGGCATTCATTATTGAAAGGACAATTTTCAAGATTTCTTCAGTTAGTTTTTCTTTATTATTCTTTATTCTTATTTCAGGATCTCTATTTCTTCGATTCTGGCATGAGGGTGTATTCAAGATGTTATTATTATGTTTTAATATTCATTTCATAATTTTCAGTACACCTGTAACTTAACTTTAGCGTATTTTAATTTTAAAAAAATGCTAAGTTTAATATTTCTAGGTTAATATTTTTTCAAGTAAAGTCAGAAATTTTGGTCCTAATTTAATATTAACTAATTGGCTGAACGTGGTTGTGTACCAACTTATTTTTCTACTCTTTTTTTCTATGGTTTCTATTATCATTTGTTATATAGTTGATGTTAGGGCATTTATAGCAACTATTCCTTAGAGCTCTATTAGAAAATTAATGTGCTCATAGAATATTTTTAATTAGCAGAATTTATACTTATTATTTTTCAATAGTTGAATGTATGTGTTTAATATTGGTGTAGGATGATTTAACTTGGGATGTATATAAAAAGGACTAGTATTAGGTTTGTTATAAAGTAGGTATATATAATTCATGTAATTTCTGTCTAATTTTATCTATTTTAAAATTAGTAGACTTCCTCACAACCATGAGTCCATCATCTCTATACAGACCAATCCATTTAATATTAATTTCACAGTGTGCAATTAGATTATATAATATAAATAAACCATTAAGGTCAGAAGACTCTGCAGTTTCTAATGATCTATTGCAATATCAAAACTGGTCTTCGTTATGAATGAGTAAAAAATTTTAATTCATAGTTATGTTTTTGCTTCATCTGTTAGGCCATCGTATAGAGTAGCAAATTCTAGGGTAGACTTGAAACATTCTCTTTATATTGATGGATAGTATTCTTGAATATCAACACGTATTAAGGTACAATTTTGTTTATCTTTAATATTTTTAAACCAATTAATTACTTTCTTGGTATTAATCCAGAGTGTTAATTCAATGTAATTCCTTATTTTTTGGTCAACCATTTCCTGCATTTTTTTACTAAATTTTCCGATTTCAGGCCGGATTGGGTTTATAATTCTAGTTGTAGAATTAGCCTCAAAATAGGGTTTGTATTCCTTAAGTATAATATGGCAATTTATTTCGGTAAGTTTTCCTACACTATCATTAATATAATTGAAAAAAAAAAATCAAAGAAATGATATAGTAGTTTTATGTAGACATTATTTATATACTCCTAATGTAATAATGAATTATAAAAAACAATTCGCATATGTATATCCAATATTTGATCATAAATTAAATAATTCATAAATGCGTAATTAAATTCTAGTATATTAATTTTACAGGGCCATATATAGTCTATTAGTTAATTAAATAAATGTAGTATTTTAGATATGTATAAATAAAAATATAAGTATAAAAATATGACCTAATCATATTTGAATACCCCTTTATAAAAAATCTCGATGTAGTCTTATAAAGAAAATAAAGAAAGGAAATATTGCCAAATATATTGCAGCGTAAATCTTAATAAGATAAAATAAATAAGACAATAATAACTTGACAGCTTGAATAAAGTCAAGGTAACTAAACAGTAAACATGAACGCCATCCAAACTTAACCGACTTTAAATTTACTACACAAACATACACATGCTTTGTACATTCGAAGAAAAGCTACCACTTTCTTAATAAAGAAATGTGAGTTCTCTTAAAACCAGAAAATTAACGTAAAAATACAGTAAATCCAATTTTTTCATAAGTTATACTTAGCATCGCTTGGGAATGGAACTGAGGTTTGAAATTTTAGTTTAAACTTTAAATTTAATTTTTGAGATTTAAGCTACAGTTTCGAAACACAGTAAATTCTGTGTTGTGATGGAGATATATATATCTTTAATAATTAATATATATATATATATATATATATATATATATATATATATATATATATATATATATATAGTGGACCGTGGAGTGAATATATGTGATGGGGATATATATATCTTTGATAATTAATATATATATATATATATATATATATATATATATATATATATATATATATATATATATATATATATATATAGTGGACCGTGGAGTGAATATATGAAGAAATATCAGAAGGTTAACATTTCCTGCTAGCCGGTCCAGCTACATGTGAATGTTGGACTTTAATTAAGTCCAAAGGAGACAAAGAAAACAAACAAGACCGATATACATGTGTAAACAAATATATATTAATAACAATATACAAAAACGTGGACAGTTACATAGAGTTTGTGTGGAGAAATAATGTGTGTGTGTTGTGAGTGTTCGTACGTACGTGTATTGTTCTTAGCTTGTTCCCAGAATTTGGGAAACGCTGTATCTGTGAGAGGTCACATATTGGCCTTAGTGGGAAGAGAGAGATTTTACCTCACCTCCACGCGAGGTGGCGGCCAAGGCCTAAGTGGAAAAGAGAGATCGAGGCGAAGGTTCAGCCAATATTTATAGCCAGGGACGAGAGACCCCTGTTGAAGCATTAGGAGGAGCTAACTCCGACACATTACTATAAAGCCGCAAATTAATTTTTGCATTAGTAATATTGCAATTAATTTATATTATTCTTTGATACACCTTATATTTAATTTGACGCAAATATTTTTTTACCAGATTTTTTCAGAGCATTGGACACTTATTAGACTCTTATTACTGGCTAGACTGCCTGTGATCCGTTAGGTCACAGAAACTTTATTTTATAAAACACTGAATTTGATTTCCACATTAAACGAACACAAATTATATGTTTGAAGAAAGTTGAAATAAAAACAATTACTTTATAAAAAACACGTATTTTTTTATTCGTATTCAATTTTTTTTCTTTAATAAGATTGTAAAATCATAATCACATGAAAATATGTTTTGAATATTTAAAAAAATATTTTTGGAATATTTAAAAACATTTTTGTTTCAAAAAAGCTGAAATCCCGCAATCACAGAGAGTAGGGTAGACATGTGAAAGGAGAGAGGGGGAAGAGAGAGTGAGAGATGTAAAGAGAGGGTGAGAGAGAAAGAGAGAGGTGGAAAGAGAGAGAGAGGTGGGAAGAGAAAGGTGGAAAGAGAAAGGTGGAGGGAAACATAAATCATTATGTTCCCGACGGCTGACGTACAGACGATTCACAGACTTTAAGTATTCGATAGATAGATAGATAGATAGATAGATAGATAGATAGTAGGAAGGATAAAGTGAAACGAAGAGGAATAAAATAATAATAGTGATAGAAGCGGAGGTAATGCTGAAGATGTTGGTGGTGATGATGGTGGTGACAGTGACATCTGCGATATTTCCTGATATAGCTATTTTTTATTTATTTATTCATTTATTAGTAATTTTTCCTTTTATTTTATTATAAAAATCGTATATAAATTACTAATAAATGGATGAATAAATATCAAAAGCCATACATTACAAGCCCTTACAATAAACATTTCTTTAAATCGTAACTCAATATTTATTTTATTTATGGCTAAAATATATTCGTATAATAACCGGATTCGGGAGATTTGCGTAGTTTCATAATATTAAACATGAAAGAGAAAAATTAAACGAAAATTCCGTTGAAAATTGAAGTTATGTCGGAGTCCTGTCTCCTTGGGATCCAAACGCTTATAAATGAACATTTTAACGTTGTGGTTAATAATAGCAATAGCAAAAAAGATAGCAGGAAGAAGCCTGGACACCTGAACGTAATAGTCTTCCTTGCTAGGAATAAGCTCCAGCGACTACGAACTAGTCCCCAATTATGGATAAATAAGAAATAAATGTATTGTTGACACGACGAAAATTATTGCTAGACCGCATCTGTCGTCACATGGATCAACAATGCGCTCGATCCCAGTGAGGTAATAGACTGTGATCGAAAGGTATTAAACAAGAAGGAACTCTACACGACGACTACTAGAGCAAAACCACTCCGTGGACACTATCCTAATATGTCCTATATATCCATTAAAAGAAAATAACAGAAAAAGAACACCAATTAAATCTTCTAGGGAAGTGTATATTGAAGTAATGATAGCATTTTAACCGCTATAATACATCCGACAACGACAGCAACGACCAAAACCGCGTATATTGGGCGAGAAAAATACCCCTCCAACAAACTAAACATCGATGCCAACAAACTATCCACTATACGGCGTGACATCATCCGAAAAAAAAAAAGAATACGTGACATAGAACTCGAAAGCATCCCAGAAAATATCAAAAATAGATTAAACTTTAATGTCGACTGGCTAAATGCGAACAACCCCGTGAATACACATGCAGAGGAACAAAGTTATAGCAATCCCTCTGATGTACACAGGCAAATATAATGAGATAATCGTGAATGTGTCAGAGAATGAGAGGTGCCAAAATACATCCGGTATGAATGGAAAAATTTAAAGGAAATATCTATCGCGGAAAGACAGACAATTCCAAAAGAAAGAAATGTCGAGTAAATGAAAACGAAAACATCGCTAAACAAGCTATTAGAACAATAAAGGACGAAATGGAAAGTTCGATGCACCTGACAGAAATTAATCATCTTATAGAGGCTGCCCCGACAACTATCACTGAAACAACAGTGGAAAAATTAAAAATACAGCGTAAACGAAAAAGAAAAAAGACTGTCTATAAAGAAACAAATAGTAACCGAAATAAATAAAATACGATGACAATACTCATTTCTAAGTGAAGCAGACAAAGGCTCCAAAAATCGAAGAAAGAAAAAGGCGACAACTGAAACGAAACCTTGACATAAGAAATAAGACTAATCTCTCCAAATTGAAAGAGAAAAGGAAACACAAAATTCAAGCAAAGTCACAGCGAATTAGCCATTATGAAAAAAAGAAACAGATACTTATGGTAAAACAAGAACTTCGAAGAAGATACCAAGAAACTACATCGAGAACTAGGAAAAATAAAATTGAGATAAATTACACAAAACATATCCAGGAAGACGAGGAGTTTTTGCGCATGACGTGCAAAACTGCAAAATGCACAATGAAAAAGCTATATAGATCAAGCAACACCACGCACAACATATATATATATATATATATATATATATATATATATATATATATATATATATAAAGTACCCAAAATGGACAGATATGACTAAAACAGCGTTGGTGTCTGCAAAACCACAAAATGGAAAGCCCCATGTCTAGATCGAATAGACATTTTTTTGATAAAACATCTATATAGCAAACATCAAGACCTAGTACGGACATACAATAATTTAATCAGAAACCCAGAAAAATGACCCAAATGGATCACGTGGGAGTAACACGTATACTCCTCAAAATAGAAGTGACGCAGAACACGAAGATCTATAGGCTCATCACCTGCCTACCAATAATGTACAAGATCCTCACTTATATCATAACCGAGAGGACATCGAACTTCCTTGAGAAAAACAATTTACCCCCAGCAGAAAAGAAAGGATGTAAAAGAGGAAGTTACGAATTCATGAATCAGCAAATTATCAATAAAACCATATTGGAAGTGAAAACAAAGAAAATGAACTTATCGATACATTGGGTCGACTACAGAAAGTGGTTCGAGAGTGTAGCACACTCATGAATGTAGAAAGGTCTAAAATATACAGGCTATGCCCCACAACGATCAAATTCGTAATGGAAAGCATATAAAACTGGAAGACCACACTAAACCTCAACCACATAAACGTGTCATTAACATCGAGACAGATCAATATGAAAAGCGAAACCTTTCAAGGCGATTCATTCGCACAACTGCTCTTCTGTCTTGCATTAGCCCCACTCAGTATTAGTAGTCGGAGCCCTGACACTTGTGAGAAAATGAATAGAAAATGAATAGAAAATTTAACTAAGAGTGTCCCCGGTAACATCTACAGACATGTTGCCCAGAAGATCGCACAACTAGGATAATCCCATATACTAAGAAAAATAGTATCAATTAAATGACAATTCTCTTAAGCACCATACTTTGTATCCAGCTCTAAAGGATACAAATCAGGAAATTTATCATACACAAATGGTGGTATTAATAATAGAAATAATAATGATAATACTGATAGGTATACTGTTACAATTCTATGGGACTACACAATACACACTGACAGAACAATCAAAGTCACCCACCCAGACATTCTTATTTTAAAAAAAAGTGTCTCCTTATTGATATGACAGTTCCTGCAGACAGCAATGTAACTCTGAAGATATTCAAAAAGGCGTCAAAATACAAACACACTGAAATAGAAATCTAAAAAAATGTGGCACATAGGAACATCAACAATCCCTTTTGTAGTTGGAGCCATAGGATTGGTTAGAAAAGATTCCAGTAGACTAATTCAAACGATTCCTGAAAGCCTATGGCTCAAAGAAATACAACAAATTTATCTCACAAGTACAGTCAACATTTTACGAAGGGCTTTATCTATGTAATTTTTTTTTCTCAGTAGAAAGTGTCATTATGCCATTTGTAACCTTAGGTCCCTGGGCAGGATCCTGAAAGAAATGTGTACACGCCAGAAGTCAAAGGAAATAATAATAATAATAATAATAATAATAATAATAATAATAATAATAATAATAATAATAATAATAACAATTCTATGGGACTACACAATATACACTGACAGAACAATCAAAGCCAACCGCCCAGACATTGTTATTAAAGACCACAAACAAAAATAAGTGCCTCCTTATTGATATGGCTGTCCCTGCAGACTGCAATGCATCTTTGAAGATATTCAAAAAAACTGTCAAAATACAAGGACCTTGAAATAGAAATCTCTAAAATGTGGCACATGGGAATATCAACAATCCCTTTTGTAGTTGGAGCCCTTGGACTGGTTGGAAAAGATTCCAGTAGGCTGATTGAAGGGATCCCTGGAAGTCCATGCCTCAAAGAGATACAAAAAATTGTTCTGACAAGTACAGCCCACACTTTACGAAGGGCTTTATCTATGTAATTTTTTTTTTTTTGCAGTGGAAAGTGTCATGATGCCATTTCTAACCTTAGGTCCCTGGGCGGGACACGGAAAGAAATGTGTAAACGACAGATATCAAAGAAAAAAAAAATAATAATAATAACAACAACAACAGCAGCAGCAACATCATCATCAACAACAACAACAACAACAACAAATAGCCAAAGAGAAGAACACGATTAAAACTTTCCAGTAAAAAAAAAGAAAGTATGGAGCTTTCTAGTATATAGAAAAATCAGCTTTGAAAAGACTTTATTATCATTTTGTATGCTGTCTCGATGTCCAGTACTGATGGGGGCTTTCTTACTGCTTAATTTAGAAGCATTATCATCAGAAATACGGCGTTCTGCTGTTTTTATTTACTTGGTTTCATTCCTTCTCCATCATTCAAAATACCTCGACTTGAATATCTCCACATTTAAATAGGAGTAGCCTTTCTACGCTATATTTCATTATGGCATTCCGAACCTATTGCTCTTAAACACAAATTCCCCTTTAAAACGGAAATAATATTTTTTATTCGTGCTTTTTTATTAGCGAATTACTGTCTGCTCAAATGAAAATGCGAGTGCTTTTTGCTAGTTTTTTGCATTCCAGTGTATATGCGAAAGAGCTATCTGGTAAATATATCGATAACGTCGCTAAAAAAAAAATGTCCGAAGGCGATGTAAAGATAAAAATAGTTCCATTGAAAAATTGGAGTTGTTTACTGCAAAACACACTGCGTAAAATAGGACTCCACCGTTCAATATATTATAAAGAATAAATGGAAAATAATGAGAATCAATTGGAAAAATAATTTGGCATTTCCGTTTTTATTCTTCACATTTTTATCGGAGTTTAGTACCTAATTACGTTTTAATCAAACAACTAGATGAACAGGTTCGATAAAATCTCCGTGTAATTTTTTATCCGAGGAGGTTCTGACAAGTTCCAACCAAATATTTTACCTCAAAGAATAAATTGAGAAATATTTGGCCTACACGGCATCTCATCAAAGAATTCTTTGAATCATTCAGTTTTAAGTTATACGAAAAGAATAGTAAATATTCTTTCGCACATAAAAACAGTGCTGCTTTTGCAGGCTCTAAGCGAATTTAATATTGAACGAGAATCACAATTGATAAGGAAATAACGAAAAAAAATTCATCTATTTACAGAAAATTCTAACCTCTTCCTAAAATTCTTATTGATCAGATGTACATCTTCGGTTTACGTTCGGTATCTCAGGGCAAATTGAATATTTATGAAAAAAATTAAAATATTTTCTTAAGCTAGTTCGAAATATAATAATTTTCTTTATCGACAAGAACACTACTGTTTCGAAAGCTTGAAATATATAAATATTTGGTGCAACTTAGTGAGCTACGAACGAGGAAAATTTAGTATAATTAATTTTTGTGTTTGCCCAATTTATTCTAAACATATACTAAAGTTATCTTCAAAAACATACACGCGCGCGTGTACACACACATACATAATTATCTTTGAATAAAGACAACAGGAAAATTTATCTTAGCCGACGTAATACGTCCACTGATTGAATTTATTAAAGCAAATGTAAGAATTGTAATTTACTGGAAAATAAAATCGTTATATTTGCCCTTGATAATGTCCGTCAGAGGACGAAGTTAAGTTTTCCTTTTGTATTTATCCATTATATATATATATATATATATATGTATACATATATGTACATATATGTATATATATATATATATATATATATATATATATATATATATATATATATATATATATATATATATATATATATATGCGTAACACATTTGTCCTTATATATATATATATATATATATATATATATATATATATATATATATATATATACACACCTTTTAGATATAGATATTTATTTATAACTGAAATTTTGCCCCAACACACACACACACACACACATACACGCATACAGGCGCGCGCGCGCACACACACGCGCACACACACACACACATATAATTTTATTTTTTAATATTTTTTACCTGGAGTATAATTCTGACAATGTAAAACAAGGTCAAATAATAAATTATTCAATTAAAAAAAATATTAGAGAAATTGATATTTGGGAAAAAATTCAATAAAAAAGAAAAGACTAAAAACGTACTGCTTGAAAATAATCGCCCACCACCTCACTGTCTAGCCAAAATAAAAAGACACCGACAGAGTTATCTAAGTTGATACGTAAAAGTGCTCAATCTACTAAGTAGAACAAAATTAGATTACCCAAAGAGCCAGAACCTGTCTACCAAGGTTTCCGCTGACGGATCATCTGGATAATTCTGAATTGGAAAAGTTTTCGTGTGACGTGTTACATCTCGCAGAACTTCGTCGACTTCGGTTAGTTTAAGTTGATGCGTCTAGACATGCGCACGAAGGAGAGACTCTATGAATTTTAAATTTAATTTTTTTAATGTATTCCGATATATAATCTCGACAATTTCATTTAGATACTTTTTTATTTTGGTTCCATCATCTATGTTATCAAATATCTCATATTGTGAAAACAGAAAATCTGATAAGAATAGTGAAAATTTTTAACAACGTTTCACCATTCTAGGCAGATTCTTATTTGTTTTTGTATTTTATTTTTGTTCACGTGATCTGTCCCTGCATCCGTCAGCAGAATCCCATCTCCGATTCTTCAAATCGCTTCTTCACCTGTAAGATAAATCCAGAAGAATTGAATTATTTTAAGTTAAATATTTCTTATATTAAGATAATTCTTCAAAGTTTTACCTCAAATATAATGGCGGATGAATTATCTTAATCTATATGGATAAGCCTATAATACTCCCATCCCTTAACCCTTTGAGCCCTTCGTTCTTGAACAATTTTAAGACTTCTGCCTGAGTTCCTGAGTAAATATTCGCAAATAATTGTCAAGTAATTTTTTACCGTAGATATAAAAATAGTTACAAGTATTGACTCACCGTTCAACCAGCCGCTGGACATTGTCATTTTTCTCTACCACTGTTCAATCGGTGGCTGGACATTACTACATTTTAGTCTACCACTGCTATGGCATTGATCAGGGCACAAAGTGTGGAAAATGTCAAATTTACAATATCATATTATCATATTATCGTACAGGCTGTATTGAGATGACTTAACAACTGTAAATTGATGAAGGTTCATAGAATGTTTTTCAACGGTGACTCTATCTGTAATATAATTGAAGGATATAACGTGAGCGTCGTCTTTTTTCAATTAAGTTTTGAGTATTCAGTAATGTTTTTGTTTTGTTTTTAATTTAGGCATATATTCTCACTAATCTGATTTTTATTGAAGTTTAGATATTTGGATTTTAAATTTATTATATTTATCGCTCCTATTTTGTGATAATCTTTTTGCATCTCCAAAATCGACATATATATATATATATAAATCTTCAAGATTCTTTTTCAGATATTGTGTTGGATAATTTGTACTAAGCTTTATGCATTTATGACTAGGGAATATAGTATTTATTTAATAACAATATCACCTAATTTAGTTAATTTAATGTAGAAATTTAAAAGATTTTTCAAACTTTATAAGTTATTCTAATTAAAATGTAAGAAATAAAATGAAAACAATTCTTGTAAAAATTCATTATTCATCGGATATTTTAAACAATAGCGTCTTTAATATATATCATTCATAAAACAGTTAAAAGCTTTTCTAATTAAATAAAGTCTTAGGTTTATTGTATTTTTTATTTTTCGATTCAGACCATATTTTTGGTAATTGTTTTTTTTTCTGTTTTGCAAAAAAAAAACATAAAAAAAAGAATTATGATTTAAATTCCAAGGAGATTTCCTTTTAAATAATTTATGCTTTAAGAGTGTCAAGATTTTCAACTTTTTTCTTAAAATTAAATTTGTGATGGAGTGTAACATATGCAAAACAAAAGCATATTTTCCAAAGATTTTCTAAAATAAAGACATATCTTAAATATCTTCATTCATTTGAAAAGAGGTCCTGAAAGTTTCATAAAAGTAAGAGAATTAGTATTTTTCTTGAAGACTTTCAAAATCATTATGTTTTTGTTTTTGATTTTTTTTTTACCGCAAAAAAAAAACGCTAAATGTTTCTATACAAAATGATGTTCCTGCCGCTGACGCAAGATAATCAGGATATTTCACGAAAATGTCGAACGTGCTAAATAGGTTAAAATATAGCCAGCTAATCAAAAAATATTTTATTTTTTCTCTTAATAGTAACATAAAGATTTTGACGATAATACTTAGTGTTTGATCAAGTGTGGGGCATTATTTCATCATTGTATTTCATTTTTTAATGGATGTACCTATATTCATTTTATTAATTTAAAGGTTTAACGTTCATCATACAAACAGTAGCCCGAAGCTTATTGGCAGAATAATTCAATGTGCTGCGCTTTGATGAGCATTTGGGTTGTTATGGTGACATTTTGTTTATATATTAAAAGAGAAGAACAATAAGTATTAGCGAAATATTAAAATCAAATGCAAGCTAATAAACTGTCATACATTTTGTTGTAAAAATATCTTATTTACAAAATACGATGTTTTATAGGTGACGGTCACAAATTCCCAAACGGCGTTGGAATCAGCGATCGTAAATATATATATATATATATATATATATATATATATATATATATATATATATATATATATATATATATATATATATATAAATAAAGAATACGGTGGATTTAATTGCCATTCAGTTCGCCCATGAACTAAAGAATCAATAATTAGCGAGAAGGCGTGTAGGTGTCCTTGTAAAATGGAGTTGTTCCTTACAAAATTCTTAAATGAGAATGTCTCTCTCTTAGCAAACACAAATTGTCAGACATTAGCAAGAAAAGGTTTGGAAGTCTCTCTTTCTCCCTCACTTTTCCCTAACTTTCTCTCTCTCTCTCTCTCTTCCTCACACACGCACACATTGTCTATCTATCTCTCTTCTTTCACTGACTAGTAGACTGTAAAATTTCCCTACTAAGGGCAATAAAAACATTCAATATATACTATATGCTTTGGGCTATTTAACACTATCTGGAAAAAGATTATCCGAGAGAAATGATATCTAATTATATTTTATTAAGAGGCGGTGACTTAGGCATATTAGTCTCCAAAAAGCCGTGAAAACTAGCCTAGCGACGCAATCGATTTGTCCCATTATTCGCGCCATTTATCGACTACACACGACTGTGTGAGAATATCGCCGTTATGTTCAATGGCAGAATGAAATATGATGGATCTTTCGGTATGTATGCCGGGAACATTTATATATTAGTGTTTGCTACAATAATAAAAAAATCAAACAGCTTAGTACAAATCCCTAACTTCATTCGTAAATTAATTTTAAAATTAATTTACAAATGAAGTTAGGGATTTAAAAAAATATATATCAGTATCGTCCCATGCAAGGCAGTAAAACAACTAAGACACAAGGCGTTACAAGATGTGGAAGAATCAGGAACAGAAAAAAGTTATAAAAGTGGGAGGAGGAAACAGTATCCAGTACAATAGATAGCAATTGACATTGCATTTAAATTTTTAATGTTGACTGGAAAGCGTGGATCCGGAAGGAAGTACCACCAGCAAGAGGTGCAAGAAAAAACTGTATAGCATTTACGGTTATATCAAGTCAGCTCAACTGTAAATTTATCAGGTCAAGACGCCAGTCTTATACTTCGCGTAAATTCAAAACGTCCAGATATGATAGTTAGTAATTAAAAAAGGAAAAAAAACACAGAGAGTCAAACTGACGATGATGGGAAACTGACTGAAGCCGATCCACCAGATAAGGGCAAATAATATTGCTGATTCTTCTTTGGATTTTATCAAGTAGCTCATATTCTAAACATGGACAAAGGGTAGAATTATAGATAATAACGAATACGCAAAAAAGGTTTAACTTTAAAAATGCAAATAAAACAATATAGCATTCTACAGCCAAACATGCAATTTACCAATGGGAAATACTGAAGTCAAACTGGTACAAAAATAACTGGGAATCCTATTATCGGAGGAGGGAAAGTGTGACATAGATATCCGAAGGTACATTGAGATAGCAAAAGACGCCTTCCAAAAGTTAAGCAAAGTATTAAGAACGAGAAGAATATCGTTAGGAACAAAGAAACAACTACTGAACAGTTATATAATATCAGACTTGCTATGTGGCACTGATATCTGAACAATGTCTTCCTGTAAAATAGACTTAAGGCAACAGAAATATGTTTCTATAGATGGAACATGAGAAAACTATGTCCAGAACATGACGAAGTAGTAGAGGCACTAGAAACAAAAAGGACATTTTTACTTAACATCAAAATGAGAGAGTTACAATTTCCGGGGCCCATAATGAGGAAACAGGGCTTCGTAAATTTGAAGGCCACAGAACATATTGAAGCTAAGAGAGACAAAGAAAAGCAAGACACATCATACCTGGCGAGCTTTAGTGAATAGATTGCTGAGTAGGCTTCGTAAATATGGCACAAATACAAGACTTATTAATAGCTACAAGGAACAGGAAAATGTGCAGAGCCATGATAGCCAATTTTCTGAAGGAACACGTCACATCGAAGAAAAATACATTGTCGCTCATTTACGAGTATGAATCATTTCTACCTGGTATTTTTTTAGACCTGCACCCCAAAATCTTACCTATGAATCATGCTATTCTGAGCAAACATTTCATACAGTTTCAGGGTTAGAGAACATCTGGAGTGTTCCTTATTTGTACAAAGATATTACGCTAAAAACAGTCACTATGGCTTGAATATTTTCCTAGCCGATACAGTGACAGCTTGCGATGTTTCGTCAACCTAATTCCATTCACAAAACTTGCATATAGGCATCAGGGACTATGCCCTACGCTGCGATAGATAGGCGCTTAAGCCGATATTATCAAGAGATCCCATTCTTGACCAATTCTTAAAACCCGAATCAATCGGCTACTCGGCTGCGAGCTTGTATGTACTGGTATTAATATATTATTAAACAATTTTCGCTCTTTTGAAAATATCTACTTTAAGATTCTTCAGCTTTAACTTCGTTTTTTCAATCTAGTAATGGAATAAGACAAAGATATTCTGATACTTTCTGAGAGACCGGAATGAACGATTAAAAAAAAATTTCCAGATCATTGCAAAAGAATAAATGAAGACATGATTCCTATGCAATCAAGTGGAAAACGACTGAAACCATATAATCAATTTCATTATTATGAATTAAACATGATTTCATTTATATGCACTTAGGATGAAGTTAATTATTTACATATTATTTCTCCATGAAAACATTTTCCATATATATAAATACACACACATAACACACACACACACACACACACACACACACACATATATACATATATTATCTATGTAAGTAATCTTTATAGATACAAACATTTCAGTAAATGTTTTGTTTATGATGAACAGTATTTATAACATTTTCTGGACTGAATGTACGAGAAATTTCGAGAAAATATGTGCCATCCGACAGGAAACGAACTTCTGTGTTACACGAAACCATCATTTAGACTGACGTGCTATATCATCTAGCTACAGAGGAAGGGGTTGGTTAGCAAAGAGAAATTAATGTTTTTAAACAACAAATTTCCTACGAACTTTTCTCGAACGATCATATATGCCCGAATCATATCTTAACGAGAACAAATGACATCATATATGATGAAATGGACTAAGTCTGACAATTATTTTAATACATATCTTTATACGCTATTTGCATAGATACAATTACATTTACCGGCATGAATGTCCGAGAACTATTACTCATACTGTAACCGGGAACAGGTCAGGAACAACACTTACTCACATTAACTATGTACGCAAAAACTTGACTAGCCTAACCAAGGGGAGGGCTCCACAGGAAACTACCCCGATGTGACATAGGTTGGCCTAGAAGAGAAAGTACAGGCCAGCCACGTTCAAACGAACCAAGCTTGCCTGAGGCACCCACCTTTCGCTGAAGATTGTCGAATGCAGGCGTTTTCTATCAGATCTAATCCTCATCATGAGCTGATGCTCAAACAATCGGATCAGATCCTAATGAGAAAGACGGATGTCTCGCAAGATTTCCTCCTGTCGCGTCGTCCAAATTACCATTCGAGCCTTGGCTAGGAGAGTCAGAAACACTATTCGTTTCACTCCGGAATACGGGGCAACACATTGTCACACGCGTATGTGCGCTCAATGAGCACAAGCTTTTCGGGAGAGAGACGAGCCGTCACCTCGCCGACATGGTCCCATAAGGGGTGAACCCGGGGGGAATGGTAGAAGGCGTGAGAAGCCATTTCCTCTAAAGCAAGGCCACACCGTTCACAGTCTGGCAAATCCGCCAAGCCTCATATGAAAACCTTGTCATAGAGAGGCAGCAAATTCCGAGCAAATCGTCAGGTAAGCGAAAACTCAGAGTTACAGAGGTAATCCGCCGCTGGCGCCCAAAACCAGTAAGCCCCAAACCAGTAAGTGCGAAACTCATCCTCCGACAAGCAGAGCGTATCACTTAGGGAATCCTTCGCGGGCCCCCTCCACTAAAAGACGATAGAATAGCTTCCTAGGCTGTGAAAGGTAACTGGACCGAGGAATAGCCAACAAGGCCGACCGATACTCGCGAAGGAAATCCGATTTAACCAAAATCTTTAACTCTGTGTTTAGCAGAGTTATGGGCATGTAATCATCAAGTTTCTCCCCAACATCCTTGCCCTTTTTCAACAGCGTGATCACACCCCTGGAAAACCGGTCGAGGAGGGAGCCCTGTCGGAACCAGTTGTTGAACACCACAGTCAAAATCGGGACAAAGATGTGCGACAGCCTCAAGTATAATTCATAGGGCAAACCATCCAGACCAGGCGACTTGTCTCTGTCGACCTTCTTCAATGCCGCGTAGACCTCGCCTTCCTTGATCTCTCCCTCGCAGCTAGCCGCTTCATTCAGCGAAAGCCGAGGAAAATCAGCCAAATAGCTGCGAAACTCTTCCTCACGAAGACCAGGCTCCTTGGTAAACCGGCTCTCGAAATGCCGCTGAAACGCCTTGCACATGTAATCAGTGACCCGAAGAGTGCGTCCCGCCGGGTTATCGACTTGACGAATGTAACTATCGGAACCTCGACGAAATTCTTCCTTGCACAGATCTGCGCCCATGTTCACAGCTTCGGAACACATCTTACTTAACCTACGTCTATTTACCTGGCCCACGTAGCGCTCGCTTCTCGAACGCTCCAGGGCCTCCCTAGCTAAGGCTATGTCTAGGAGACCCCCCAGCGACCGCCCGGGAAAGACTAACTCTAAGCGTCTTCACCTTCAGCTCTATCTAGGGCGAGCCGTTTGCTGAATTCCGAGGTTAAAGACCTAATGCTACACTTAAGAGGATCCCACCACTTATTCCCGATAACCGCCCCCACTACCCTCCGCTGCACTAAGCTAGTTAGCTGCTCCTGGAAGTCCTGCCTGTCCAGTAAAGACAGATTGAACTTCCAGTAACCAGCCATTCTAGGCCTATGGTCTAACGCCACGCGAGCACAAGCGAATTTGTGGTCCGTATAACCTACCCAGTGGAACGTGTGACAATCTATCAAGCCTACATCGGCTCCTCTAACTAACATTCTGTCAAGGTAGCTAACTACCTTGTCACAAGGCCAGCTAAGAGCCCACGTCCACATTTCCCCCCGGGGTGATCGATTCGGTATCTATCGACGAGACTAAAATCATCGATCAGATCAACCAGGCTACGATCGCCCCTTCTCCCACTAGCACCCCCTATGTAAATTAGGGTCCAGGATGGCATTCCAGTCCCCCATTAAAACTAGGCGCGTTGAATCCACTAGGAACGGCCTCAACCGCCGAAAAAAGGAAACCCGCTCCTCCCGGTCGTTGGGCGCATAAACCGCAACGACCCGAAACGAACCACTTTTCACGGCAATATCTGCCACGATGAACCGGCCCTCGGAATCCGTTTGCACAAGGTCCACTTTCGCATCTAGAGTCCGCTTCACCAGCAAAGAAACTCCTCTGGCAACCGAGTCCCCATATGCTGAATAGACCACAAAGTCGTTAGACAGCACACACGCATCGGAACTGCAACCAAAGTGAGTCTCTTCTATGGCGGCGACATCCAAACCAAATGACAAGAGATCCCGGAGCCTTACCCCGATCTCTCAGGTCTTTCGCATTCAGCGTAGCTATCTTGATAGACATCTTCTAAGCCCGCAAAAAAGAAAAAGAGTAAAAAACTACTCACATACTGGCCGGAAATCTGCGTCGATCAAGATCCGGACAGATTGTCCCTGGCTTCCGGTCCCTAATTCGGTCGTCATACGACCGTTCAAGAAAATACCGCCGACATCCGTAGGGTATATTAGCTTAATAGCCCTATATAGATAGGGGTGGATTAAAACAGACCTTCCCAGCACAAAAATTTCGCAGTCTTTTTAGGTTGGGGTTGTCCAGCTCAAACATTCTAATGACTGGAAAAGCTTCCTTGGCTTCAAATAGGTGACACCAGACCTTTAAGTAGCTCCCCGTATCCCTCACACGGGCTATTACTCCTGGGAACTTCGAGAAATTTCGGGGATCTTCGATGATTTTGCCTTCTACTTCCGTCATTTTATATAAGAACCCCAACATGGCTCTTCTTTGCTTTGGAAGGCTCTTCTTGTATTCCTCTCTGTCCACATTGCAAATGGAATCGGGGCCCTCGAACATTATCCTTTCATTATTATTCACCCTTGAAGGATAGGGAGTGGAAGAGGTGGATGTGTGAGGCGGAGTGTTCAACGAATATAGTTTGGAAATGGAGGGAGAGGGGAACGGAGCACGGGAAGGGGAAGTAGGGAGGCTCCTAAATTTAAGGGAACTTCTTATTGCCGAAGCAGGGAAGGAGAGTGTCCTGGTTCTGTCCATGTCCATCTCCACACTGCTACGACCAGATTGTCGTTGTTGGGTTTCTTCTTCCTCTTCTTCTTCTTCTTCTTCTTCTTCTTCTTCTTCTTCTTCTTCTTTGCTCCTCTGCATACTGTCCATCTTCGTGACCATCTCCATCTGTGGCTGCTTCTTCTGTTGTTGGTGGGTCTGCTGTTGGTTTTGCTGCTGCTGCTGATGTTTTTATTTCTGTTGCTGCTGCTGCTGTTGTTTATCTGGGTGTTGTCTTAGGGGCTGCTGCTGCTGTTTTGTTTTTCTTGCTGTTGTTTTTGCGGCTGCTGCTGCTGCTTTTCTTGCTGCTGCTGCTGCTCCCACTTCTGTTGACCTTCCTTGGGTTGCTGCAGCTCCTTCGGATTGTCAGGCTGCCTCTTTTCTTGAGGTTTCTCATTCTGGTTGGGAGACGGAACGTTTGAAGAGTTTCGTCCTCTAGTGACTTCCTTCCACTCTCCACTATTTGATGACCCCCTCCTCCGGTTGAGTTGCTGCTACTGCTGTTGTTGTTGTACCTGTTGTAGAAGCAGGCTGCACAATCTTCTTGCCGGGGCACTCCTTCGCCATATGCCCCGAGAATCCGCACGCCCTGAATAATGGTATTCGTCCCTCGATCACCACCAGCATTCTTCTTTCTCGACAGGTCAAGATATTGAGGATGTCGCCGAAATTATTCCTGTCCACTGTGATAGATATTTCCATATCACCAGTGGCAATGCCCTGCCTTACTCCTAAGGACATTTACCTCGTTAACTTCTCCAAACCTGGTGAAAATCCTCCAATTCTGTCCGTGTATATATCCACTGGCACCCCATGGATGGTTACTTTGGTTCTCCGGGTGCCCATGTATTCGCTCTGAAGACGAAGTTCATTGGTATTCAGGATTCTTCCAACGAGGTCTTTGGCTTGTTGCTCCGTTTGTAGGAGGATGTGCCACAAGGCATTCGTCCTCCTCGCCAGTACCTTTGGGCTGATCTTTAGTGTCTTTAGAGTGTCTTCCATAGTGTCCCGGCTGACGCCAATTAACTTCCGAGTCTTGATATCAGAAGTCAGCAGGGATAACGTTCGCGTCTTTACAGCATCGAAGGCTTCGCTTATTGTAAGAAAATCGTTTCCTTTAAATGAGCCTTCGAATTTGTCCCTTTGGCTAACATAATAATTAGCATCTTTAGTCGCCGGCCTATCTTCAGTCCAGGCATTTTTTTCTATTGACACCGGAGGTGATGTCAGTGGCGACGCAGGAGGAGAAATATGTATGTTTGAGTCCTCGGCCGTTTTGACCGAGGCCAAACGAATAAAACTGTTCTTTTTTTCTTTTAACTTTTTCTTTTCCATATTAACACGAGAGCATTAACCAATAAACAAAATAAAATAGAAACGGAAGGAAAACGTGGACAACCAAAGATGTTAAGTACTTTCTAAAACAAATACAAAAAATTAAAAGTGTGTGGAGGGAATAAAAAAAAACAATACTTTCTTTTTCTTATTTATATTTTCTTAAAAAGTGCTTAAAACGAAAAGAAATAAACAGTATAGAAGGCAGTAGTCCGGTAAGAGTTTGTCAAACCGGACTAAAAATAAAAATGTTGGACAAAAGCCAAGAAAAAGAAAGAAAAATAAAACTTAAAGAATAACTTAACTTAAAGCTTCGTGAAGACCGTTCATCAATTTAAGTAGTCCTTTCAAAAACAAGTTCATCAACTAGAGATTCCAACACTTTGACAAAAAAAAGTTCGGACAAGTAAAAAACGCGTGTTCCTTCATTCGTTCTCGTTCGTTCGCTCCTCTGATATTCACTGGCAGTAGTACACGTATACCCTGGGTGAGTCCATTTGGAAAAAAGTGGAGGACTCCTCAATAACATATATATGTGGTGCGTGCGTGTCCGTCTGTATATATATATATATATATATATATATATATATATATATATATATATATATATATATATATATATATATGTGTGTGTGTGTGTGTGTGTGTTTGTTCGTATATGTATGTATATATGTAATTATAAATACACACACACACACACACACACACACACACACACACACACATATATATATATATATATATATATATATATATATATATATATATGAATCTATCCTGCTAAAATGAGAACAAATGGAGTATGATTCCACTTTACGTAACATTTAATTTAAAAGATCGCTCAATACATAGAGCAAATTATTATTTATTTTAGGATATTAAAACATGTTAAAAATCTCTACACGATTACACTTATGTTTCGACACTAGATATCTGTCTCTTCAGGTGATGGTAAACTACTGGCGAGTGAAAGTTTAGCTAATATCAAAAAGTAGAACACTTTAAAATATATACTTGTCAGCTTTGCCGTGATTAACCAATCGAATATGATTTACGATAAATTCGAATTCACAGGAAAAAATAATGGATCATGACACAAACCTTTCTTCATATAAACAATTTCCCCATGAGCAGATACAGATTGTTACAATATTTCGTAAGATGTATCGAAGTCTCACGATCAAACTCCCCAAGAAGCAAAAGCGTAAGGGATTCGGAGATAGTTTAGCATAATTCTAGCCAGTTATTTGCCCGTTCAGCTTCTTACATAACATTTTGTAGTTCATAAAAAGACCTCTTTAAGAAACTGGCAAAAAACGTAACAGTTCGGAAAAAAGCAAATCATAAACACAGAAATACTTTGGCAAATTTATATGCAACAGTTAAATAAAGATCGTCCATATAAGTTGTTATTAATACCAACTAATCAATGTAAGGTGATAAAAATACCAACGCAACAGTTGTACATCTATGTAAGACGTTAATAATACTAAACAAACATCAATACAAAGTAATATTAAATCAAAATGAATCATACAAATCGAATAGTAAACCATATAATATGCACAACAGTTCATTTATTTTTTGTACCTTAGATTCCTCGTCTCATTCAACTCTGACGATTAACGTCTTATATATATATGTATATATATATATATATATATATATATATATATATATATATATATATATATATATATATATATATATATATAGTTATGTACACACGCGCAGACTATATTTCAAACGTTTGTGTCCACCCCTGGTAATTTTTTAAATTCTCCCCAAAATTTGCTATGCTGTACTTTACAAGCGAGAAAATTATTATACTTGGTTACAAAATGTGAGGTATCATTTGTATTAGAAATTTTAGCATGAAAAAAGAAAAAATGGACTTTATGACTGATTTTTTTTTCTTTAGCCTGGATTACTGCAGAATAAATTTTTGTCATTCTTTGAAAAAGTTTTTCCCAAATTAAAAGTTTGATAATTGATTCCATTCTTTTTTCAGTGACTTTCAGTGCTATTTTTTATTTTTTTTCACTCGTCTCTCAGTCTCCTCACATGTAATTCTGGGGGTGGCTTCAAACTGTTAAACTATAGTATATATATATATATATATATATATATATATATATATATATATATATATATCAAAACTAAAAAGGCAGATCCATTGCTAGAACGACAGGTAAAATTACGCTGATATAGAAGAGATAGAATAAATCGTGATGATGAAATTATATTAATTTGAGACGAGTAACAAATAACGGAGATAAAATAAATCTGTTGCTTTTTTTCCCCATTTTTTCTTTGGTTGTTAAATATCTTCTCACCCAAATCTTTGTTGCCCTCTCTTTATTTTGATCTAGTCTCTCACACATTCGGAAATATTTGCTGAGCAGGAAATTAAAATTTCTCGGATAACCTGAATTTCGAGAGGATGATCCACACATATATTTTTTTTTTTACTTTAATTAATCTCTTATTTAGCATTTCGTTCGTACACAGTGCTTAAAACTTTCATTTTCAGGCAAATGTGTTGAATGCAGTTCAATCGAACTTCAGCGATATGCTCCAGTTTAACGGTATTCGATGTTAATTATTGCTTACTAAAAAGTATTTATATATAATACTACATAACCATATTGAAATATTGTGTTATGGAATTTACAGTGGAGGTCATTTGAAGCCACGTTCTTCGATTACATTCATACAATATACTTCATGTATGATATTTAAGCGCTTACTCCCCGCTCAAACAAGTGCATCAATCATGACATCGGGTACTTGAAAAACTACTATAGTAGATATTTAACAACATACAAAATATTTTATATGTATATAAAATATTTTGACTTAGTATTAAAATATTAACTTAGATTTTGGACATTGTTCTCACATAACTTCTTATTTATTGGTCACTTCGATGTGGTGCGATGGTTAGTACACTTGTCTTGCTAGATCAATTGCAACTGAATAGTGAGTTCGAACGTCACTGGGTGACACACACTTTCGGTTTTCTGCAACAAGTAAGCTTATCTATAAAGTCCTTATGAACATTACTGTAAAAATTCTTTGAAATATCTATCTATATATATATATATATATATATATATATATATATATATATATATATATATATATATATATATATATATATAATATCTTTATATATATTTGAATGAATCTTTACAGTAATGATCATTCTGTACAAAGAGTAACTCGAGGTAGAGGCTTACAGATTAAGAGGCACAGTTTATTTGGAGAAGATAACGATTAACTCTAGACAAGAACAGGTTATTGTTGTAGTGATCGGAGAAGCAACCTCTTGGGAGCCGATTTCACAAAGCACCGGTTCGTGTGAAGAATCTACTCGAGTGGAGCTTACATCTCCACAATGGAATGCGTAGGGAATATAACACGGCGTTCTTTGACGTGTAGGTTTGTACTGGTGGAACTAAGGAATATAGTTCGTCTGAACATTTTCCATGGGAATACTCATAGAGCAAAAAGATGTTTGCAATTTATCTTCTGTGTGAAAGCAATTGTAGAGTGGAAAATTATTCGTCACCCACCAGGACGCGGAGACGCATTTGGACTATATTGTTATTGAGAATTGAAGGCTGGGGCACTTCTGCCAATATATGACATCAGTACTCCCTTTTCACACTCATCGGTCTTTTGTAAAGATAAACGACATCACTAGGAGACAGGAATTTATTGGAGTGTACAGGCATCCGATAATATTTCCACCATCTTTAACAACTGATCGTACGTATGAATTTAACTTGAAATCCGGGTTTAGTTTGTATCACAACAGAGGCTCAAGTTACCGTACCTTACTTACGGAACATCTGTTCATCGTGATAGGTGGAGATTCAGGTTTGCTCTGTGATGATGGAACGTCACTAGTTCGTGCAAAATTTATAGATATGCCATTTTAATTGTTGATACATTTGTATCAATCCAATATTAAAACGGGAATGTGTATAGTTTTAGTACAAGAAGCACAGTGACATTACACAAGGAGATAGATCTTTATTTTTAAAAAATCGTAACGCATTTAATGTTATATGTACCGTTATATCGAAAGTCTTCAAAACTAGGTAAGAAAATTTGCAAAGTAGAGAACTTCAGTAAGTATCATTTTAGCATTAAGTCTACTAACGTAGGCAGTAATTTTAGCTGATATATACGCCTCTGCCAATATCAACCATTAAAATTACTGAAACTTGTATTATTATTATTATTATTATTATTATTATTATTATTATAAATATAGGGTGACCCCAAAAAACGGGAACTTTTAACAATTTAATAAAACCAAGAGTGATGGAAGAAAACTATTTAATTCATAGAAATTGAAACCTTAAAACATGCCATTTAAGAAACAATGATGGAATTTTCATTTTTTTTAAATTACGTCCTGAAGATGGCGTCTTCCTGGAGGAATGCATTCTTGAAATCTGCTGTTGAGATTCCTCATTGACTGCTGCAACATCTCAGCTGGGATACTGTGAATTTCATTCTCGTTACTAAAATGGCGAAATGTTTACTTGCTCAAGGTCACTGTCTCGCAGTGTTGCCTCTTGCTTATGTCTGGCAATACGCACTTAAAAAATCCCCGTTTTTTGGGGTCACCCCGTATTATTATTTTTCATAATAATAATAATAACAATAATAATAATAATTTGTTACCCCGTCGATACACTGACGGCAAGATGATCAATTTTCAAATCAAAAGTGTTACATTTTGAACAGACACGTATTAACACATACAGCGTGAGATGGGTAAATTTTCGCCATTTTGTATTTTTATTTTCGCGCATGCGCTTCATTTGTTTTTCGTTCTGTCGATTGCACATTATAGTAGATTCAGTTGCGCCCCGCCTGTGAGAAAAAGAGTACCATGAGGAAATTCACACGCGCAGAAATTTGGAAACGGCATACTGCAATGCTTGGTATTCGCGCCGGAAACTCCAGTACGAATATTTCAGAGTGTTTGAGTGTCAATCTGAGGACAGTGCAAAGAATTTGGAAGTAGTTGGATCAGTATAATGATGATTAGGAAAACTCACCCTGATATCGTTGAAATAAAAAAGAACTCCCGAATGTGTTGTAGAGGGCCCCAGACACAACACGTATGTCTTCATTTAGTTGATTGAGGAGGTAGTGTTGCCCTAAGTCAAGAGTGTGGTTGCTTGAAGACCCTGTGTCTGGTAAGAGGACTTTGCATCATGCCACACAAGCAGAAGAACACAGTCATAGATGTCAGACAATTTCTGCGATCACATCAACCCTTAAATCTGGTCAGCTAACTCTGCAGACTGCAACCCCCTTGATTATCATGTGTGGAGCGCAGTTGAACGAGAGACCAAAAACAATCCTTATAACACTAAAGATAAAGTGAAGGCATGGATTATGGCAGCATGTATCTACTTTAACAAGGAGTCTCCCCAGAAGAATTGCAGAAGATTCCGAAACCAATTGAAGATTGAAGCCAATGGCAATTTTACGGAATAAAGTATTTCAATGTATTTTCATGTAATGTATCTGTTAAAATGAGATGTCAGTGTTATTTCATTTCTGTGTAATTTAGAAGCAATTTATCCATCGCATCCTATATATTATGTTTAATTCGTAAAATCAAGAGATCCCATATTCTGGCTTATACTCTATTTTTCCTGTTGCTTCAAAGTTATCCCCTGTGATAAAAATGCTCGTATCAATCTTATACAAATGGTTGGCGCGTATATGTTAATTCAATGCCAGACCAAAAAATATTCTAAACATTGAAATAATAATTCAAAAGATATTTTTATTTATTACCGAACAATTTGCTAAATGACTCTACTTTCTGTGGGCATTGATGTTTTCTCGAATTTAAACTAAACACACTTTATCATCGTAAGTAATAAACTGGACATTTAATTTGTGGCCACGTCTATGCTGTCAGCATCTGTGTATCAATAAACAGATTTTAATTAACATATATTGATATATGATCGATACGCATAGACTGAAATAGACGGGAATAGATTGATATCAAAAGGTAGAGATAGTGAAATAATTATTGATGACAGTTTTATTTCTTACCAAATAATTTCTGAAAAGTTCAATAAAAACTTATGTCCGCCCTTTTATAAGAGTTTTAATCACAGAGAAATTTTCGTATTTCACAGCATACTAGGTGCACTTTTTTTTACTAAAAATATCTATTAAAATTCCCCTGCGTCTTATATGCCATGTGTATGTTTAAAATTCGCGATAGTCGGTCGAAATTAGTTACCGGGCATCACTTATTAACTTAAACTTAAACCTGAAGGAGCAATTTAACACGTGGATGGCAATGTCTAATCAAGGACTTATACTTACAGGAAGAATAAAAAGACCCAGCATTGCACAAGTCTGCGAATGGCTGAAGCAAGCTTGGGATAATATTAGACCAGAATTTGTTGCGAAATCTTTTAAGAAGTGTGGTATTAGCAATGCCCTCAAGGGAATGAAAGATGACACATTATTTAACGACGATGATAATAGTACTGAAAATGTGTATCAGAGTTTGATAACGAAGACGACGAATTTTATGGATTTGAAGATGAATAAACTTTTAATGATAACGGTACTGTGTTGTTCTATTGTAATAATTGCTTGATTTTTATTTTGTTTTCATACCTTTGGATATAATAAAGATTTTATTGGCTCGTGTTCTTTTTTCCTATTATTTTCCTATTTCTTTAATCGTAAACATGACTTGTTTAACCAAAATAATACCTCATAAATATAGCTTAGGTTATACCATTTACTAATAATATTACTAATTGCTAGTTTTTTCTTGATTTTCCCCTGCTGAAATAGAGGTGCGTCTTATACACCCGTGCATCTTATATGCCATCATATACGGTAATGTGTTTAGGTTTTTCACAGCGAGATTAGTTGTATCCGTTTTCCTCTTCTTCGACTTGTGCCATTTCAAGCACTTTACGAAGGGCAACTAAGGTCTGGTAGGGGGTTACTGAGTGTGAAAGAATATAAGAAAACGAAAAACATTATTAAAGAATGAGAACAATAGAAGAACAGGAAAGAAGAAGATAGGAACTAACGTTTGACATTGCATTTAAATTTTTGAAGATCAAAGTTGATTGGGAAACATGAAACCGGAAGTGAGCTCCACAAGCGAGAATTGCGAGAAATGAAACTTTAACCATATAATACGGTTATATCTAGATATCAACAGTCAAAGTATGAGATTTTGCCGCCAACCTAGCACTTCACTGAAATTCAATGAATCTATGTACCGGAGAGGAAACATCATCAGACCAATTACCATGATAGTATTTTAGAAAAAGTCACAGGTTAGTTACATTATGACGGTAGACAAATGAGTGAAGCCGAGCTGCCAGGTGAAGACCAATAATCTTGCATATACTTATTTGGCTCGAATTAATGTTTGTCGCATTTAGTTTTTTTCTAATCTAACCTGAATTAATATTGTCATTGTAAGTACTAAAGTAATAATCTGCACATGTACTTTGTGGTTTTCTCTATTCTGGCAGATTCAGTATACCAATAAATGGATAAGAATGAACTGGTATATATATATATGATATTTATTATTAGTGATTTAAAATATGATATATATATTCTTAGACTGGTATGCATGGACGTGAATATATTAAAATGGATATCAATGGATGGAAATTTATAGACATACATTGATATCAATAGATAATCATGAATAGACTGATGTACAATAGATTGAAACAGAGTGAAATAATTGTTGATGAGATAAAGATACTACATCTATTTCAGTGTCGCTAAGATAAAGCTCATTAATTTCTTCGCGTTTCACAGACACATATAATCGAAGACACAGTTTGACAGTAATTAAACTATTGATAAGTTGATCTTTCTTTCCTGACTCCTAATCTATGGTTTTATAACTGAATCCATGGTAAGTTTGTCGAGTGTGAGTAGGAGAATGTATTATTCCATTGTCTTATTTCAAAATCAGTCAAATTGTATGCGTTTGTTTTTCGGTGCTTGTGTCTACATTCAATAGCATGGACTTATGAGGAAGTCACACACGCACAGTACAAACATACGAATAAGTTTTACATACGTGAATGCAAAGTCACAGGCCGACAAAGCCTGACGGACAAATAAACATATTTTCTTCTGTATCATCATCATATCATCATCATCATCATCATCATCATCAACAATATAATAATAATAATAATAATAATAATAATAATAATTATTATTATTATTATTGTTGTTGTTGTTGTTGTTGTTGTTGTTATTATTATTATTATTATTATTTCCCGTGCAAAATGATAAACTACATCCAGCGGCATGGCCTCTGATCTGGAGGTTTTGAGGAGCGTGGAACAATTTCTGAAACAAGGTGGTAGCACCTGTTAGGGGCTCCCAGATATGGGCAAATAGTTTACTCTCAAAATGCATATTTATAGTAAAAAATATTACCACATATGTTTTTGAAAAAGTAAATACTGCCATCAATGAATATATAATGTATTCGTAGGAAACAATATTGACGACATTAAATGACTGATTAAGTTTGATATGCCGTAACAATTCTCTTCTTCTTCTTATTATTATTATTATTACTATTATTATTAATAATTTTCTAAGTTGAATTATCGTCAAATGCATCGGCAATATCCAATGGTACCAGTTACTTCACCATTCCTACATAAGCCTCGACGTACTCCTATCATTAACGAACTGATATCTAAACCAGAAAGAGACGCAACTGAAATAACATAACAGTAATGGCTTAACTAAGAAACATATTATCAATATCGCATAGTTTAACATTGTGGGTGTAAAATGAACCAGGATAATTTTAGATTAAGTATGAGAAAATCGTCACCTAATAAACAGCCACACAGGTTGTAGAAAATAGCGAAATCTTTTCATTGGTTGTTGAATTGTTTAATTAGGAACAAGCAGGATGACCTGATTAGCGGGTGGGGGTAAACAATAGTAGTCACTCTTTCCAGTTTTCTAAAGTGACGTTTTTCTCTTGAAGTCAAGGTGGTGGATTGAAACAGAAGGTTGTAGTAGGACTATTTTCTCCCTCACCTTTCCATTTCATTCATCATAGTGACGAGAAGCCGGCCAATTTTCCCTAATGGAAGCAATAAATATTTTCCGATAAATACCATAACATTGCGCAATTTGATATTGCGAGCAAACCTCCTGCATGGGGATGAGGTGATTTCTAATTTTCGGCGAGGAATCGAGACGGAGCAACATTGGGATTTGGTCCTGAGAGCAACCGATGGGTCCCACTGCGAAGTGATGAGTGTAGCACGCCATAACACCAGCGCGAGTCACATACTTTTTAGTAACAATTGCACAAAAATGTATGCCCGTCATATGGCTGATTTGTTTTTAAGGTTTATCATCTCATTTTGGGTTACTTAGAACCGAAAGTTATTTTGGATTCTAAGAATAATTATTGCATTAACAATATTCTTTCGATTAACAGTGTTTGTATTTTATTCAAATGCGTTCTATTACTTAAACTATAGAGAAGAAAATAGATTCATACATTTGCAAATGGTATTGGTCCGTAAGTCAATGTAACGAACTCGACTGGAATTCAAACTCAGCTCACTGACTTCTCATTCTAAATCGTAAATTCATTCTATTAACCGTCATTGAAATCTGTCAAAAAAGAAACAATAGAAGTGACTTAAGTTCTCTTATGTTGCTTTGTTTTTCTATATTAATTCTGTAATATCGTTAAATGTACTTATAGCTTGCTTTATACATTATAAGATAAATGCACTAACCTCCTGTTCTCCTTTAACAAGATTTGTCTACTATGACTGCATGATTGTGATGCTGTCAAGTAGGGCGCTGAAGATTTTAGCCAAATCACAATTGGATTTTAAGAGATTCGTGACCAGCAAGCGCTGACGCAGACCGAATTTGTGTACTAGACTTATGGCTTCCAAATTAACTACTTCGAAGTAGACGCAAGAAGTTAGATTAATTTCCGAGCTTGAAATTAACTGGCCTACTTTGTGCTTTTCGGTATTTGCACGCGCGAGAGCGCACACACACACGCGCGCGCGCGCACACACACACACACACACACACACACACACACACACACACACACACACACACACACACACACACACACACACACACACACACACACACAAAAACACACACGTACGGGCGCACGCAGAGATACATACATTCTCCACCCGAACTCAAACACATCTAATATATATATAAATCTAGATTATACAGGTTATCTTTGGTATTTAGAAATTAAAAAAAAAATTAGTATGTGAATAAAATTGCGCTGATTTTGAAAAATTCTTTCTAATTCGATGTTTCTATTTTAAGTTTTGCCGTGACGAACCATTTACACATAATTTACTCTTTGGGTGTTACATGAAACTACGTTTTCTGTCCCTCAGTTTCCTGACGAGGTCCTGTCCTTGACATGTTGAACTTTATGGGATATGTTGATGCATTAATGTTCCCTTAGTTTACCTTAAAGGGAATGTTTGAAAATTTTCCAGGAGAAAATTATGATGAATTTTTATTTTTTTAATTTATCAAAATTATTTTGTTAAAAAAAAAAAAAAACAACTTTGCGCAGAAGCTATATCGTAGCCTTTGCTGCGTGGAGAATAACATCAAATGTTACTCCACGAATTGCACAGTATTTCTGCGGATATTTCGATTACGATCACCATCGTTGCATTAACATCTTCATTTTGAAAGCCTTAAAGATTGATGTGGATTGGATTGCGGCACGGATTGAGGAATCAGGGAGCCAAGTTCGAATTTCAGTCGAGTTCATTGCATTCACTTTCGTGCTAATAACTTTGGGAAAGGTATGAACGCAGCTCTTTATCCCCACCAAGCTCTGGGTAAATAGTAGGATAGATTGTGTGGGTGGCAGCCTGAATTCACGCCAGCCTGGAGAAGGTTGGGTTCCGTCAGGCTGCCTTGCAGAACACACATCTTCTAATGTAATTTCAACGCTGCAAGCTAGTGAAAACCCTAGGGATGCACTAATCTGAAGCATCAAGATTTATAGTCCTTCAGATAGACTTAGCAATTAAAATGTGCTATTTCACTCAAATTCTTTTCTTCATAAGTGTTGTGTAGGATCCACCTAATCTGCATAGGTGACTACCAACTATATAAATTGTGGTTGGTACCGGAAGACGGGGAGGAGGAATCACGAGATCCAACTAGAGACTCTGATCGACTGCAACTAGTCAACACATTCTCCAGGAACGTCTTCCCAGAAATATACAGAAAAACTATATGTACTTATTATGTACACTTTCTTGTTATAATACATTCTTGTTCTAAGTACATTTTGTGTTGCATTATTATTCCATGAATTAGGCGAGATTCAACAATGAGTCAAGACTCAACAATAAGGTAATTTTTGAGTAATATAGACGCTGACAAGTATCATTTTTACATTCATCAAACATCATAAATAACCTCATCGATTGAGAGGTGGATCTCCGATTTTTTTCTCAGTGTATTTTAATGAAATTCAAGATATATAACCAAAATGTTATAAAATCAGCTGAGCAATCTACCGCGTTCTTCTGGGACACTGACCAGTCAAGTAAGTGTTCACGTTTCATATAAGAATGAAACGAACCGGATCGTCTTGATCACGTAAAGTCAGTTAGAGACTCATATTTCTGAAAACATTGAATCAAGCGACGAATCATAAAATATGACGGTTGTTTACCTGAATTGACATTTCAATGGAATGCCCTGTAGGTGAGATAATTTAGCGATGAACAATAACCTCCTACGTGTTGGCTTATATAGATGATTTATGAATTTTCTGTACAGTTAAATTCCCCACCTCCCAAAAGAGAAAAAATATTATTAAAGACAGAATTCCTATTTAATTTTTGATACTATTGGTTACATTTAGAACATCCTGGTTATAAGCGATTTTAATTCCCTACGCGCAGGCAAAGAAACATAGACACAAACACAAGCACATATATACGCACGCATTTTTTTAACCCGATATATGTTTATTATTTCAAAAGCTAAGTACCCATATTCGAATAGACAGTATATATTTATTTAAATATTATTTATTTCTTGTACTGTTCTGGCTACCGCAAAAGAATTCGTATGTTCAAAATGCAATCTTTATGTGTATGCATATATATATATATATATATATATATATATATATATATATATATATATAGATAGATAGATAGATAGATAGATAGATATATATATAGATAGATAGATAGATACATACTATTATTGGTCAGTACACACACACACACACACACACACACACACACACACACACACACATATATATATATATATATAATAAATTTCCAACAGGGTACAAACCAAGTAGAACTCAATGTCCAGGACATAGTAAGAATAAATATAAAAAAGGCTTAAACACTAATATTCCATGATTAAAATTTATTACATTGGAATCGAAATCACGATCCAATTCATTAGACCTACAAATACAAAAAGAATGAATTGGATCGTGATTACGATTCCAATGTAATAAATTATAACCATGGAATATTAGTATATTAGTGTTTGAGCCTTTTATTATTATTATTATTATTATTATATATATATATATATATATATATATATATATATATATATATATATATATGTAAAATCATCAGTTGATCTAAAGAGGCACATTAATTGATTTCATTAAGACAAAATAACCTTCAAAACTCATTACACCATATATTTATTATTTATATAAGAAAGATTGTATGATGCATCAGGGGTAAAAAGACACTTGTGTGCACATGAACGTAGCAATACACTGTAATTGGCACACAATATTATAAATGTCAGCTGACTGTATTTTGTTTTAAAGCTTTCTTAACTGGGTTTTATTCCTTATATTGTTTTGCTACGTTTCCTTCTATTATATCCTCTTTCTAATATTATTTTAAATCTAAGTCTTTTTTTTAACACTTAATAATAAGGACAGGCTTTTATAAATTGTTTTCAAATGAGAGTGATTTCTGGCTTTAATATCATTTACAGTTACTGATCAAACAATTTTTTTTAAATTAAGAAGAGATCGTATTGTTCAATAAAGAAGAGGCAATCATCATACTCATATATATATATATATATATATATATATATATATATATATATATATATATATAAGTATATGTATATATATATATATATATAAGTATATGTATATATATATATATAAGTATATGTATATATATATATATATATATATATATATATATATAAGTATATGTATATATATATATATATATATATATACATATATATATATATATATAATTATTTATTTGAATATTACAACATAAATATGTTATAAAATCACGACAAAAGTAGCCATTTTGTTTCAACACTTCTTGTGTCTTGTCAAGTGATAATATAGAATATAGAATAAATGGTTTTAAAAGTTTCAAATTAATCAACGATCCTTAGCTAAGAGTAAACGCTGTTACGTAAGCCAGAGTGGCCAATCAAAAAACAAGTATAGGATGATTCGAAAAATTTGACAACTAAGCAAGGCTATCTAGATATTAAAAGATTTATAAAATTTGAAATTAAAATTAAAAGTAAAAAATTAAAATTACCTATTTAGAAATCTAAATCAGATCTATATTAAGTTTTAAATTGTAGAATTACTAAGGAGAAAAAAAAAAAAAATAAATAAATAAATAAATAAATAAATCTAAAAATAAAAATAAAAGATATATATGCTATTTAATTTATATTTTCATTGAAATTAAGTTGAAAGTTGTATTTAGAGTCCCAGACATAGATGTATACATTTTTCGTTACATTTCAGCATGTTAGTCGCCTCTCACGTGAAATCACTCGAACAACGGCATGCCAAACGCTCGGACGCATCTAGATATATACACACACATACAAAAAAGCAAACCACACATAGGCAAATGCACTACACCTACACACACACATCGATACACACAGGCACACACATCTACATTCAATATGATCCAGACGGTCAAATGTCGAAGCTATTCGTGGCTTAATATGTTATTAAACGAATTTAAACTTGAAAAATTTAAACAAATAACCATATATAAATATATATATATATATATATATATATATATATATACATATATATATATATACATATACACACATACACATATATATACACATATATACATTTTTGAAAACATATAGTTTTCGACACATTTACAGACAAAAGTAAATAACCACCTCCACATATAACTGAACACTCGCACATCCGCATATAAATTAATACATGAACCCGCATAGACACATATAAGGATAATAGGTACGCATACACAGACCTACGTACATAAACATACACATAGATAAGCACATATAAATATATTGACCCATACGTCGACGCAGAAAAGTAAATAAGGCAAGTGAAGAAATACATATAAAGATGCAACCATATACAAGCACACACATACATACATACACATCTAGATGTACATACATAAGCACGCATGCATATATGTATATACACTAAATATATATATAGACATTTACAAATACAAGTGTATACATGAAAAATTAAACAAACGTAAATTAAAACGACATGAGTATAAAA
>OZ038481.1:107297093-107302093 GCA_964036315.1 Acanthosepion esculentum
ATATATATATATATATATATATATATATATAAACATAAGTCAGTGATTCAGCAATGTATGAAGTGAGACAGCACTATTAGTTCAATGTCTGTCTCAAAATGTCACAGAACGTTAAATATGATTATTATTATAAATAAATGTACTTTATTTCCAATTTGTGTATGTTAAGACTCATTTTATACAAATCTACCATTTTCGCTGTTATGCTTTTTGTCACGTTTTTTTTCTTCCTGCACGTACATACATATAGCGAACTGGTTTTATTCGAATATTATCTGTTCATAAATATTCACTCATGTTTATAAAATCCTTAATTCGGAGGTCACTCCATTTTCCCTACTTAAATTTTCTCATGTTGTTGTCACACATTTCAAGTATAATTTTTCTGGTGTCCATATTTTTGCAGCTAACTCTCTTTAGGGAGATTTGAGGCCTAATTTAATGATCATCTTCATTTATTCGTCTTTAAATATTTGCTCTAAGCTGGTTTAAATCATATTACCATATTCCTTCTCTTACGTTTTCTTTTTCATTAGACATTAAACATTTTCTGTCTGTTTTGTATGTTGTTATTAAATATTTCGTTCAGCGAATTTTCTCTGGGCAAAATATTTTTAACATTCTTTTTTCCTTGACTGAATTAATGAACCTCTTCCATTTATTCGTTGTAAATTCTTTGCTAAAACGTTGCCTAAACATTATTACATTCCCTCTTCTACCAGATTTTATTTTCGAAATTTACAGAAAGACAAACATTTCCTGCAAAACCACTTCTCCTTGTCTCCTAATATGGAGCTCCGCCGGAGAACCGGTCAGACAATCATCCCTCGCACTATCGCCCAGTTCCGTGTTCGCTGGCTTGGTTACATCCTGCAATGATCTGATGACCAGCACCCCAGTGTCATCTACCTCTCTGACCGGCCACATGCAGACGGGAGACGATCTTGCGGCATACCAGGAAGATGCTGAAAATACCTCACCCGCTAGGATATCCAGCAGATCAGAATGCCGTTGGAAGGATGTTCCGATCCTGTGTGAAGACCTCGAGAGTTGGAGGTACAAGGTGGCTCTTGTGGGCTCAATGGTGTCACAGCAGGAGACTTTTCTCTCAATGTAGCTTCATATTCTTCTTTAGATACTGTATTTCCTTGTGTATATTGCGACTTGTGTGTATTAAAACACCGTGTTTCGGAAGTAAAAATCATGTAATAAAATACATCATTGTGTATAATAAAACCCGTAGCATAGCCATCCCTAAGTATTTTGGGGGGAAAGGTGTACCATAATTTTCTTTTATTAATGTCGTACATATATTTCACTAGTGTCTTTAAATTTTCACGTTATTATAGAATAGAAATAAACATTCCCTTTTGATATGTTTGTATTATATTTATTATATGAAGCCGAGGAGACAGGCTAAGCGCGACCAACCCCCAAAACCTCAACGGTGGAACAAGTGGATGACGATTACAACAGATGTCAACGATTGAATCATCGGATGAAGAGGGATACGCATGTTGGATATGTTACAGAAGGCGTCACTCGAAATTATAACGCCAGTCAGTTATAGTTTCATAACTGGATTCTGCATGTATCATTCCATATGTGCAGCAGAGGAAGGTTATGAAATCAAGTGTGTCGCTCATTTCCAGGTAAGTCCACCTTAAACAAATTCATGCCATCTGTACATTATCCTACTCTGAATTTCAAAACCAGACACCGAAAACGAATAGATGACAGGAAGAGGTTTTGGTGAAATTTGAAACTTCTAATCCTGAACCTGTACGTTGGCAGCGAATTTAATCATCATAACCATCAGCATAAAAGAAGAACTAATAGTAAACTATAACCTATAAAATTGAAGGAATATCGCCTTTCATTAAAAACGACGAAACAAATTATAAGATAAACAAGAAAATCAAAATATTAACAAACATTATCTCGCGAGCAACGCCGAGTGCATTCGAAATATTGTTGTGTAAAAAAGAGGGTTTTTAAACTGAGTAAAAGATTCCGAAAACGTCTACTTTTGTATAATACTACCCCAAATTTCTCGTCTTCAATCTTCCTTCAAAATTTCTAGCATGATCCACAACAAAAAAAAAAACTATGAGGAAAATCACTTAATAATATTTCTAAGAATATTCTACTAATATTCTTAGGGATATATTTAAAGATTACTGATTCATTCATATATCTGATATCAGAAGAGGAATCCTCGAGAATGTGATGAAACATACTAGGATATTAGAACGAGGAAGAATGATATCTGAAAATTAATCGACTAACATTTTCTGACACACTAGAGTATCGTTTTAGAATGTTCTAATTAGTTCCTATCGGAAGGATGAATCTTCTGTTCACCGAACTGATGATGGTGTATCCTAACCACACAGATCATGACTAACATCATTCTAAAGACAGCCTGTGACTTTTATATTACTCAACCATAATTCTGCGCTGTTGTCACCAGCACGCGTTTTATTGTGATTTTGAAGAAGACTCGTGAGAGCTATTACAAATTTACTCACAAAGTGTGATTAAAGACAAGTACATATTACCCATGTACAGTGACGTGAGGCGAAACTAAAATGAGGCCATTCAACAGAATATAAAGCCAGAATAATCACAAAATCGATCAAATTTCTGAGTAATATCTGACTTTCACTGGTTTTGTCTCATGTCTTCTTCTTGTTGTTCTTCTCCTTTTACTTCTTCTTCTTCGATCTCTCTCTCTCTCTCAATCTATCTATCGAAATGTGTGTGTGCGTGTGTGTGTTTGTGTGTGTGTGTGTGTGTGTGTGTTGATTGAGATTTGTGTACATATCCACTGGGGATAATATATACAGATAAAATCAAAATCGATTGTTGCTCCACCTTCGATAACCAACACACACACACACACACACACACACACACACACACACACACACACACACACACACACATATATATATATATATATATATATATATATATATATATATAGATTAGTTTCTATGAATATAGGGAAATCCAATAATTTTAACAAGGATTGGTAGCGTATTCTTTTTTACTGACAACTATTGTATCAAAATATGAGCTACTTTCGAAAAGTGGTTAAGTCAAGTAAGGGTAAGAGTGCCTTTTCAAACGAATGATGACATCCGTTCAACACATGTCGTCTGGCTTTTTCAACGTCAAAATTTATTCGGTACTTATATTTCGCCGTTAAATTTGTACTTGTATACTTAAAGATTTTTTCTAAAAGGGTTGTTTGTATGCGAATAAGTCGTATTGCACTACAATTTTAAAATATTATTCTTAATTTTAATTACTAATAGACTATGCATCTTTTAAAAGAAATAAATGAAATAGAATTACTTAAATTATTTAAAAACTATTATTAAATATAAAATATAAATATGTATATTCATTTATCAGTTTTTCGTTTTTTAATCAATTAAGGAAAATTTTTAGACAATTTCGGCAAAGAATAGCTTTTTCATGTCTTTGATTAAGTAAATGTTTTTTTTATAAACATAGTAATATATAGTTTCTTATGTATGCACACAGGGTATGGGTCATGTAATGATCTACATATTCTAGCTTTTCTTATTAATTTCCAATTCACAGTAGAATTTGTATTGTGTTTTTTTAAGTGCCAGAAATCTTTCGATAGGAACGTCTGATTTCGGTATTTATTTATCATAAATGAACTTTGATGTAGGTTGAACCGTTTTTTTTTTAACTCATGTCTTGCGTATCCAATGTAGACTTTTACGTTGTCTGGATTTTTGCATTTTTGTCAGCCTGCAAGCTACTATATATCTTCTGATAATCATCTGCATTGTAGGTTTTGAAGCCAAACAATGGTCGGCCCATCTGTATGAGATGAATCTACAAATTTCGAATAGCAAATCTATTTTCTCTGATATAAGTATAAATGCCAAAAGAGTTAATGTTGGTCTAGAATTCCGTGTTGCATTCACGGATAAATGAATATTCGATATTACAAGTTCACGGATAAATGAATATTCGATATTGGGCGATATGTTGTTTCCTGCAATTTCCTCATCTATTAGTATGCGGCGCACTCGCTCAAGAACATAATGTTGACAATGAATTCAGGTTTTTCCAGTTACTTTTGGGCAAATAGTCTTTATAACCGAATGAAAATCCCATTCCAAATTCCAGTGTTCATATTTTTAGTATTCGCAAAGAACATATTTATGCTCTTCAATGAATCGTATTCAATCAGACAAATTGTTATTCCTTTAAAAACAGTATCCCCTCTTTCCATCTCTTAGATGTAATGATTCTAATTTAACTTCTATTCTTTCATTCTTCAGAGCAAGCACTCAATTCATTTATCAACAAAATGCAATGACCTATTTTCTACGTGCAGTGATTTCTTCATTTCTATAATTCTTTCTTAATGGTTCTGTAAATACCTGATTGAGAATCTGTGTCAGCGTCTATCCCTTCGCGAGATAACTGACGACAAATATTTGCTACTTTGCTGGTTCGTAATTTAGCTTTACTATAGTTCTTTCTTTTTCTTGAGGATTGTTCTTCAGAGGTTTCGGATTCTTCATATTCAATCTCTGATTGTGTTTCTGATTCAGTTTCCGATTCAGATGTTGAAGTTGTTCTTGCTGTTACTATTATTGAAGTTTTCTCCAAGGTCACCTTTCTTCTTTTGTATGGAGGAATATCTTTGGTATTCGAAGACTTTCCAGTTGTATATCCAAATTTAATGGATGGCCCATGTATCACATAGCGACCAACAATTTGAATTTTGTGTGGTATCCTGCTTTTGTTTCCCAGTGATTACGTTTCTTGTGGAAGAGATCGTTTTTCTCGTGTGATTCTTGAAACCTTGTGATATTATTGGTACAGATGTTGATTCTTTCAGCAGTAGGAGCAGATTCTATGAGGAATTATGGTTAAAAATGTATACTTGGAGATTTAAAAAAAAACATGCAGCTTATATACTCCGAGATAAAAAAAAACTGACA
>OZ038481.1:107304593-107337093 GCA_964036315.1 Acanthosepion esculentum
CCTTTTTCTAAATTTATTTTAACTTCATTTAGTTTCCTCTTACATATTTCTGTATTTGAGAGTCTTTTATTTTACACGATGCACGTGAGATCATTATCATGCAGATTTTTGTTGAAATGGGTTCTTAGTTTAATTCCTACCATATCTCTCCATATTCGGTATAGTCTGTTCGTGATGTTTTTTTGTGGATTTTCGAGGACAGTGAACAATGATGTCTTGTTTATTCTTTTCGTGATTCCATTTCGTCCATTTTTTTTATTAATTGATTTATCATTACATCACAATATCCAATGTTAGTGTCAATCCAGTTTTTGTAACTAAGTATTTAATAGAAGAGTTTGTTCCATTGCAAGTTTTTTTCGACACCAGACTGGTTCCTCTCTGAGGGACGCGGCGATAATTTATCTGGGTTACGACCGATCCGGCATGAGTATTTTTTGTAAACATTGAAATTTTTATTATTCTTTTCATTTTTATGATTAATATTATTATATAATTAATTTTTAATTTGTATATAATGTGTGGTATCCATCGGTCTTGAGTGACCATTAAACTCTTCTGCAAAAACTGCTAATGGCGGCTCAGCATCTAATATGGCTCCCGAGGCCGACATGGATGTGTCAGTCTCGCAGGATTTCCCAGAGCTAAGTTGAAGCTAACATCGTATTGTCTTAGGGACTCAGGTTCCAGAGGTTTCTACAGTGTTTACCAACGATTCGGCATGGCCGCAAGTTATCATAAGTTTAAAATCAGAGTTTTCCATCTATTAGATATACTACACTCCAGAGTTGACAAATTCCATTTAATGATTATTTAGTCGGGTTGCGATCCTAGCTAGAGGTAACCGGACGTCGAGCCACACTGATGAGTTGTGATACAGCGAAATAGTCTGTATGTGGATGGCTATATATATATATATATATGCTCCTGAAAAGAATTATTTCGGTTGTGCTCTCTGGGGAGGAAGTGTGGGTATATAAACAGTGACTATTACGGCTAATAATGCAACACTCTTTGGTAAATCGAATCGAGTACTCACAGTCACTGTGTGTTTATCTAAAAATAAATACGCTTAAATTCCCATTCACCCCAGCAGTGCGCCAAAGGCTTAGCGGTACAGCTCTCAATTCAGTCTGGTTACGATTTTAGCTAGAGGCAACTGGACGTCTAGGCACACCGATGAGGTGTGATACAGCGAAACACACTGTCTGATGACTATATATATATTAAAAATCTCATACATTTGATGAGAATATCACAATGTTTTATTATATTCACATACACACACACACACAGACACCGACACACACAGACATATATATATTATTTTTTCTAAGAAGTTCCTTAAAATAATATTACAATTCATAATGAAGTGGTACATTTGTTAACGAACCGCTTCCTCTGATATTCAGTGTATGTATGTATGTATATCTCTCTCTCTCTCTCTCTCTATATATATATATATATATCTATATATATCTATATATATCTATATATAAATATGTACTCAGTGAATATCAGTGTAAGCGTTTCGGTATCAAATGTACCACTTCATTATGAATTATATTATTACTTTAAGGAATTTCATAGAATATATATATATATATATATATATATATATATATATATATATATATATATATATATATATATATACATATATATATACATATATATAAATATATATATAAATATATAAATATATTATATATATATAAATATATATAAATATAAATATATTATATATATATATGTAAATATATATGTGTGTGTGTGTTTGTGTATATATTTATGAAAATAATAAAACGTTGTAAAATTATCATCAGATATATGAGATAATTTTTCTGTTAAATTTTTTAAAAGAAAATTAATAGAAGAATTTGACAATTCTAGATGTAATAGACAAAAGAAAAATAGCCTAACGCCTCGAAAGTCTTTACTTACAAATTTGAAAATACTTCCTCGACCATAAAAATGTTATATTACTTTGCATTTCAATCCATAAATACGAACAGAATAACATTTTACGCCACAAAATATTTGAATGTTAAATGAGAGAGAGAAAAGAATCAACTATATTAAACGAATAGCGAGAGATAAAGAAAACAAAACAATCATTACTACTCGAAATACTTTTCTTACAATTTCGAAATTTACTTTCTGTTTGTTAAAAGTGAAATGTTACGCTTAAAGAGAAGGATTATTGGCGCCAATATATAAGTAATTTAACAAACCCTATGTTAAATGTTCTTAATATAATAATTCCTAATGAACCATACTTCTCAATTAATTAAACTTGCTAAATATCTCTTATTTTAAAATAAAAACGATCAATGTATACCACGTCTTATATTAAAAAAATAAACATATATGCATTTTAAAGTTTAATAATTCAACTTTATCAAAATGCATATTATTATTATTTTATTTCCTTTGATTTCTGTTGTGTACACATTTCGTTCCGTGTCCTGCCCAGCGACCTAATGTCAGAAATGGCATCATGACATTTTCCACTGACAAAAAATCGAACACATATTTTACATAGATAAATCTCTTCGTAATGTGTGGGCGGTACTCGTGAGAACATTTTTTTTATTTCTTTAAACCATAGGCTTCCAGGAAACCATTCAATTAGTCTAGTGGAATCTTTTCTAACCAATCCAAGGGCTCCAACTATAACAGGGATTGCTGATGTTCCCATATGCCACATTTTTGAGATTTCGATTTCAAGGTACTTGTATTTTGATAGCTTTTTGAAGATATTCAGAGATACATTGCAGTCCGCAGGAACTGCCATATCAATAAGGAGGCACATTTTTGCGGTCTCTAATAACAATATCTGGGCGGTTATGTTTGATTGTTCTATCTGTGTATCGTGTAGTCCCATAAATTTTAAAAGGTCCTACCTTTGCAAAAGCGTCTGGTGTGTGTGATGTTATTATTATTATTATTATTATTATTATTATTATTATTATTATTATTATTATTATTATTATTATTATTATTATTATTATTATTATTATTATTCTCTTTCTTCTAATTATTATTATTATAATTATTATTATAATTATTATTATTATTAATATTATTATTATTATTACTGTATGTAAGAGCACCTGGAAAAATTACTATATTTATGAGTCGTTGAATCCTAATATAAATATCCTACCACCTAATCACATGGATCAAAACAAAATAAATGCTATGTTGTAATAGGTGTTGATAGATTTGTGATTAAGTTGTTGTTATTATTATTATTATTATTATTATTATTATTATCATTATTATTATTATTATTATTACTATTATTATTATTCATACATTTTCATGTGTCAATCAACGTTTAAGTACTAATTTACTAAGACTAGGGAATCAACAGAAATTACCCGGCCTCATATTATCCGGAGGAGATTCGTTGATCATGACACTTGCAATGCATCAATAAGTCAGTGTTATTAAGTAGTCACCTGCCGAGCACACTTGTCTCATTAATCTTTTAAGATCGCAATCAAGTTTTATAACCGAACCGATTCGTCATTTCATAGTTCAACTTCGTATCATGCATTGCTCGATCCAGTAGACCCCTTTTCCTGTAAGGCTGTTAATATGCAACTATGCTCTTGAAATTCATACTTCAGCCAGGAATGAATCGGGCGATGTTAAAAGAGTCCTTATCTGGAAAGGTGACGTACAAAATTATAGGTATAATCGCATATGACGTTAGAAGTATCTTGAATAAAATTGCCACAGCAGAGAAAAATTTATTTAATTCTTTGTTAATTGTGTGGCATATATATTTACGGGTTTTTAGGTTTTTCTGGTATGCTTTTCATTAAATTGCTAATATATATCTCTATTCTAGACATCAGAATCTATGTTTACATTAAAAATAGGAATATAGTATGAATACAATACGGATAGAGTATCAATATCGTAAAACCGGTGATTTCAATATATATTTATCTGTTAATGCATTATTTCATCTGCAGTTTTTGTATTGTTCAGGTGGAGATAAAAAAATAATGAAATAAAATTTGTGTTCACTAGCACACTTCACATATATTTGGGATTTGCTATGCTTTCAACGTCATGAAATTAATATTGTATGGATATTCTGTTTTGCAATTCCTCCAATCACGAAAGGTTAGTCCAAAAGAGAATGCTTAATTTTCGCAAATGATATACCAGCTACATATGACAAGATATACAAAATGCGACAAATTACAAAGATATTTTTTAATAATGCAGATGGTGATAACAGGAGAGAAATATACTCATTCCCGTAAAAGATTGTTACTGAGATAACACACACACACAAAAAAACAAAAACAAGAACTAGACGATAACCCTAGGCATGAACAATGGAACGGGAACAGTCTAACTCCGTATATTACATAAAAGATTCAATTCAAAGTGCATTCTAGTTCTATATTCAAATAAGGAAAGCCAGGGGGGAACAATGGCCGAAACGTTGGCATATCAGAAATAATGATGAGTACAATAGTGCGAATGAAAATAATGTTAAAAAACCTTCCAGAAATTCAAGAGTTCTTAGTATTTTAACAACAGTACAGGTCTCAACATCATTCTTATTATTTACAAAATTAAGCATATAAAAATAAAACGGAGATTATCCACAGTTGGAAGTTTGGCATTTCTTGGGTTTGAACTTATAAAATCAGTACACGCGGATATATGCAAATCTTTACACCGCGTCAGCTTACCATAGCTTAAACCTACGGCAAACTAGCTCTTTGTAAATATGCAACAAAATTCAGTATAATGAATCTTCAGGAATATATATTTCTTCATTGTGTTTGGCCATGATTTTGAAATGCAGTTGTTGTTTTTCAAATCTTCATTGATACACAAATTTTCAAATATTCCAGTATGTTTTTCAAATTCTTCAAGATCAAGTCTCTTTATATGGGAATACATTTAAGTTTGTATTAAATAATTACTGCTATATTGTTAAATGTTTATACATACCCAATAATATTTCCCCTCTCTTTCGAGTGGAGGATGTACTATACCGGAATACTGAATTCCTCAAATCTATATATTTATTATCTATTATTTTATGCGTTTCTTGGCACAGAGAGTATAATTGGCATTATGCGTCTAATAGAAGGACAGACTTGGTTTATTAACACTGATTGGCAACCAGTTTTGGTGAAGAAAAAGGCTGAAATCAAAACCTGTTATGCATGGAGATACCATCTCCATCCTGTGAAATCCTACTTCCTGCGGAATCGTTAGCAGAATGATAAAACGTAGCCAGTGTGTTGCTTTCTATTCCACACGAATGTCTACAGATTAAAATACTGAATATTTCGGATCAGTGAATTAATTACCAAAATTTACGACCGATCGCACATTTCTGTATTCCAGAAGAAAAAATGGTAGAGCAATTTTATTAATTAGTCGTGTTTTTCTAGTTATCAGAATTTAACAAAAGGGTAGTTTATAATCATTGGGTTTCCGCACCAGTAGATTTCACTAGAGACTATTACATTTCAAGTTTGGTTTTCTTCCAGTCGTCACAAATGAAAGTGAAAATTTCTCTTCTGAAATTATATTCCGTATTTTTAGGGGGTTCATTATTTTATACCTCAGCCAGATTTCCCGTATCAAGCTGGGTGATGGAGGAAGCAATTTTTATTATCTCTATTTTTTTTCTATTCTTTTCCAAATAAAAACAGATATATATATAAATATAGCTTTTTCGTTTCTTCTGTTTAAAATAGTTTTATCTAGTTCATTTCTCTGTTTATATGCGTCAGTGCTACGGAGAAAATCAAAAGTATTTTTGTGGAAAACATAAGTAAATTTCGATTCTTTTGCTGAAATAATTCCTCTAGCATAATATATTAACTTTGAACAACTGAAAATAGGTGAACCAAGTGTGAGATACGGATTAGTATGCAGAAGATGAAGAGGGAAGAACATTGAGATTTTTCGTCGACATACACCATCATTTATGGAATAGTGTGATATTTGTACGAGGAAATACGTGTTTATACAAATGAAGCAAAGAAATAAATCAAATTCTTATGAGGCCATCTACTGACGATATTATATCCTAACTCAATCAGTATTAACAACGCGAATTCAAATCAACTCGTCAATGCGTCGAAATATAACAGCAGGATTCATCAAACGATTAGAATTTCAAATTTGAAATATCTGCCGGAAAAAAAAACCTACATGTGAAAAAGTTTGCCATCTTAATTTTACTAGGCATTGTCCTCTCAGATATAAAATAGGTATTATTAAACATTTTCTTATAAGGGCGTACGAGCATTCATCCACACGCTCAATTAAAGAAATTAATAAACTAAAACAAATGCTCGTTAATAACGGTTTTCGAAGACATATTACAGATTATCATATTAGACTTTTTTCTATGGTAATCGATAGCAACAGCAAACACAGAGAAAAAAAATCAATAACATTAACACTTTCAGCAAATATCAAATTCGTAGTAAGTATAAGCAAGTTAAATTATCACTTAGAAACATTATAAAGATATACCCAACTCCAGCTGACAAAAACAGGTAAATTAAATAAATTATTTATTATAACAAATTTGAAACTGCTAAATCATTGTCAAAAATAATAATTCAACTAAAAATCCAAATTATATGTCTCTTAAGGAACTATTTCCTGACCAATCCAAATTTTTCAATAATTATATTGGATATACTACAAAATGTTTAACAAGAAGACTCACATTATATTTCTCTGAATATAGCTCAATTAGGTCTCATTATATACTCATGAAAACGTAGCAAACTCTGATTAATAAAATACTCCTTAATAATACACATATTGTAGCATCATCCACATTTACGAAAAGGCTAAAAATAATGGAAGCATTATTAATAAAAACCGAAAACGTCAACACTCAATAATACCAACTATTAACACGGCCACAATGTGTTGACCTTTTGTGAAAAAATAAAACATTCCCATAACTCTAGATAGACGTATAAAACAATCCATATATTCAGCTAAAAGTAAAATAAAATTAACCTGGATAATGACTAAAATATAATCGCAAGCGCTTGAATATATAAAACATTCGGACAAATTTTATATAATTTATATCCTTATAAAATAAATACATAGGAAAAATCGTATTAGAAAATAAACCTCAAAACATTGTCACTCTTTTCTAACGAAAGCCACCATTTCTATCACAAATATTGCGAATCGGATAGAGGTAAGAGTCCATCTGCGCCCTACGCGGAATGCCGGGATTGAAAACCTGTCCGGCTAATGTGAAATGCATAATCTGGCATCCAACTACATGCTACTGTGCTGGGATATCAGACTTCTTCAGAATAAGCTAGTTATGCAGTTAATTAATACCCAGCTATAGAGCATTTCCCTTCAGATTTTCTGCGCATTTCTGAAGAAAACAGAGAACATAGTAAGTCCTTGAAATTCATTTGAGACCAGGAGATTGACCCAGCGTGCCTGCAATAAAAATAAAATAAAATTTAAAAAAACGTATTTAACTTTACCAACAACACTTTAATTCTAAGTTCTAGGACAGGGACGGTGAGATTTCTCTACGGATTCAGGTATTCGTTTTTTTTCGCTACAATATATAATTATTCTTTGAAGCTTTTGCAACAGTGCTTTACTTACTGTTGAGTCTTGAATCATTGTTGAATCTCGCCTAATGCATGGAATAATAATGAAACACAAAATGTACTTGGAACAAGAATGTATTATAACAAGAAAGTGTACACAATAAGTACATATAGTATTTCTGTATATTTCTGGGAAGACGTTCCTGGAGAATGTGTTGACTAGTCGCAGTCGATCAGAGTCTCTAGTTGGATCTCGTGATTCCACTGGGATTTACTTGACCTCCCACAGGGCCAGGTTGTGACACAAGGTCGGAGTTTAACGTGGGAAGTGGAGGGGGAATGGACCCGAGTTTTCATCCGGGTCGCAGTGCTTTGGCTTTAGCTAGTCATAGCTGGTCTTGGCTGGTCCTGGCTGGTCCTGGCACCGGCCTGTATCGGAAGAAGAATCCCGGCCCCATAGGCGATCATTCAGTGAGTAATCTGCGAACAGATACTACACTTTGATCTTAGCCTTGGGATTTACTTGACCTCCCAGGTTGTGACACAAGGTCGGAGTTTAACGTGGGAAGGGAGGGGGAATGGACCCGAGTTTTCACCCGGGTCGCAGTGCTTTGGCTTTAGCTAGTCATAGCTGGTCTTGGCTGGTCTTAGCTGGTCATAGCTTGTCCAAGCTGGTCATAGCCAGTCAGACGTAGCCACGATACCACCAGCGCAGGGACGAATCCCTGCCGCCGGCCCGTATCGGAGAAGGAATGCCGGCCCCATAGGCGATCATTCAGTGAGCAATCTGCGAACAGATACTACACTTTGATCTTAGCCTTGGGATTTACTTGACCTCCCACATGGCCAGGTTGTGACACAAGGTCGGAGTTTAACGTGGGAAGGGAGGGGGAATGGACCCGAGTTTTCACCCGGGTCGCAGTGCTTTGGCTTTAGCTAGTCATAGCTGGTCTTGGCTGGTCTTAGCTGGTCATAGCTTGTCCAAGCTGGTCAGACATAGCCACGATACCACCAGCGCAGGGACGAATCCCTGCCGCCGGCCCGTATCGGAGAAGGAATCCCGGCCCCATAGGCGATCATTCAGTGAGTAATCCGCGAACAGATACTACACTTTGATCTTAGCCTTGAGACCGAGTGATTCCACTGGGATTCACTTGACCTCCCACAGGGCCAGGTTGTGACACAAGGTCGGAGTTTAACGTGGGAAGGGGAGGGGGAATGGACCCGAGTTTTCACCCGGGTCGCAGTGCTTTGGCTTTAGCTAGTCATAGCTGGTCTTGGCTGGTCTTAGCTGGTCATACGTAGCCACGATACTACCAGCGCAGGGACGAATCCCTGCCGCCGGCCTGTATCGGAAGAAGAATCCCGGCCCCATAGGCGATCATTCAGTGAGTAATCTGCGAACAGATACTACACGGGATTTACTTGACCTCCCACAGGGCCAGGTTGTGACACAAGGTCGGAGTTTAACGTGGGAAGGGAGGGGGAATGGACCCGAGTTTTCACCCGGGCCGCAGTGCTTTGGCTTTAGCTAGTCATAGCTGGTCTTGGCTGGTCTTAGCTGGTCATAGCTTGTCCAAGCTGGTCATAGCTAGTCAGACGTAGCCACGATACTACCAGCGCAGGGACGAATCCCTGCCGCCGGCCTGTATCGGAGAACGAATCCCGGCCCCATAGGCGATCATTCAGTGAGTAATCTGCGAACAGATACTGCACTTTGATCTTAGCCTTGAGACCGAGTGATTCAACTTCCCTCGTCTTCCGGTACCAACCATTATTTATATAGATGCAGATTAGGTGGATCCCACCACAACACTTACTTACAAGTCTCTCTTTAAAACAGTGGTTAAAAGTTTTGCCAAGATTGGAGATAACTCTGCGTTGATTTTCTAAAAAAAGGATCACCAGGATTTCATCCGGACCGATAGTCTAAGAATCAACGCGTCTTGAAAGTCCGCAATCTTCCCGTGACGTGATTTATGAAAATACAATGTCTGTGTTCCATGAGATGAAGAAAGAAAGTTAGATAAGGGCTGAGGTTTGTAATCTAACTTAGAATACCAGTCAAGTTTAAATGAAACATGCCTTGCGCTATCTGACGATGATGAAATACCCACGTGGGCATTTATGATAAATGGCAATGATGAATTGCCGACAGTGACAATTTTATTCAAGATTTTCAAGTGGTCACAGGAACCAAATAATTGTTTTTCATCTTGGCTTGAACCAACTGTGCATAATTGCACTTTGCCTCTTCTCTCGTACAAAGCTTGCGGGCAGTACTGATTGCAGAAAATGTCCCAGAATACCTTAATCTGTGATAGAAATGGTGGCTTTTACGTATGGGGTATGAATGAAGCACTTTCTAGCTGGCACAAGTCTGGTTATATGTTTTCAGTCGAGTAAGATTATATCTGAGATAATACATTCAGAATTGAGTGACGTGCTTATAGATGTTAATTGTTTAAAGAAAGCTGAAATAGGATCTTCTAAAATGTAAGATCTTAAGTTGTCCCAGTAAGAAACTGACGTATAAAAATAACTTTTTATGATATAGGATGTCAGCGGATTCTTTCAGCTTGGAGTAAGATCTAAAATGTATCATGAATGGTCAAATTTCTCCAAGGGAAGTAACTCTACAATAAAGCGTTTCCTAGGTAAGACATGGGGAAATCTGTTTAGGAATGCCTGATGATCCATTGTGTCAGTAACAATAATGGTTTTATCAACGACATGGGAGAGATCGCATCGATAGACTAGACATGCCTTCTTCTTTGGTTCTCTTTAAGTGGACTAATCACATTTTGAGGAGATTATTGAGATCACCACCAATCTGAATTCTAGCCGAAGGATGACTAGATTGCTTGCTATAATTTTGTGGATAGCAAACAATGAAAAGGAAAGGCATACAGTGGCCTCGGGTTTCGCGAAAGGACTTCTACTGGAAATCGTTGTCCCCGTTTTACGGGTCTCTACCCTTAATGTAAACGCTGAGTTAGGGACGCGATTCAGGGACTTGATTTACTATACTAGACGAGTAGTCCTGAATTGTGAGATAATACACTCGGGTGGAGACCGGTTTCCTACAGGACCAAGGTTTATTTTGTGCTCGTGAATAAAGAGTTTAATTTCTGGAATGTTGAATAGTAGCCCACCAAGCTTGATGCGGGACATACTGAACCTGGTATCGGATTTGCTTTTTAGGGTTGTGTTTTTATCTTCTATTCGAATTTTCTGTTTGAATTTATTGTGGACATTCATAGATATATTGTGATTTAGGAAAGAGAAGAAGTGACACAGGCACACCAACAAGCAGTAGGTGGAAGATTCCTGGATGAAAATGTCCACATAGCCAAAACTGTACTCTCCATCATGACACCAATAGGGCGGACTTGAAAATAATGCACGATATAGATCTCATTTATAAGATGAAAAAACTTTTCGATATATTACACGTGTTGATGGGATTGTCTCCTCATGATTTTTTACAGAGTGATCCATTCTGTACAAGGCCCGTGTCCCAATAGAATTAGAGGGTTACAGAATAAGTGTAAGGGTTTATGCGTATAAGTGGGGCAGATAACGTTTAACCCTATATTTAAACATGTTAAGTGTATAGTGATCGGGGAAACATCTTCTTGGGTGTCGCTTCCATAGAGCAGTGCTTCGCAGGAAGAAGTTGCTCCTGTGGAACTTCTCACCGATGGAATACTTTAGGTATGAGGGTGATTCGCTGCAATGTTATTATCATGGCCGCTCATAGCCGTGAATGTCAGAACTGATGGAATCAAAAAATGTAGTTCGTTCGATAAATTTTACATGGATGCAGGGATAGAGCAGTGATAGGCTTGCCACATCCCGTCTGTAAAAGAGGGGGTTGCAGGGTGGAAAATAATTTGTTACCTACAAGGACCCAGAGACGCTTTTGGAATCTATCAATAATGGTAAGTGAAGAGTGAGGCGCTCCTGTCCAAATATCACAGCAGTATTCCATATTCTCTCTCATCTGGCTCTTGTAAAGAAAGAGGACAGCACGACGAGCCAGATACGTACTAAAGCGATACAGGTAACCGACAATTTCTCCTGCGTCTTTAGCGATGTATCGTATGAACGAGTTCCACTTGATATCTGGGCTGAGTTTTCTTTGATGCATAAATAAAAACAGAAAAATAAAAGTGAGTAAATTTAAATCAAGTAAATTTTCTGCGAGAAGCGGTCATGTACGTGACCAGCGCAGCCTTAACAATTAACATTTCATGGTGGGATTGCAGTGAAAGAGAACTATTACTTTCAGCGACCCGAAGATTTTAACATGATAACCTACAGACAGCCCCTGTTTATTTTTGTTTCGTTTTATTTTTAAACATTCTACTTCTTCTCCTCCTCCTTCAAACTCCTCCTCCTCCTTCAAACTCCTCCTCCTCCCGTTTGTCGTCCTTTTCTTTTTTTCTCCTTCATATGCTCCTCTTCCCTCTCGTACATCTTCTTTTCTGCAAATACTCCTCCTCTTTCTCCTTCAATTTTTCCTCCTCATTCTTCTTATTGATATCATTATTATTATTAATATTATTGCCTTTAGTATTCTTTTTTGTGGTCAGTGGTTTGTTTTGTTTTACGGCGTATCAACCTGAATGGGTTATTTAATGCCGAAAGATTTTTATTGCTGGTAATATTTTGCTTTGTCAAAAATCTATTTCTGGTAATATTTTTCTTCAAAAATGTGTTGCAGGTAATATTTCCCCCCCCCCCAAAAAAAATGTATAGTTGGTAATATTTTTTCTTCAAAAACATTATTGTTAATATTTTTTTCCTTCAAACATTTATTGCTGGTAATAATTTTTTACAAAGTTTTTCTGGTATTAAACCATATTTTTGCACTTACCTTGTGTTTTTACCCCAGTTTCGGAATTAACTATTTGCCCATAGCTGGGACCCTAACAAGTGCTACCACCCGGGTTTGAGTGGACCTCGGAACACCATCAGTTAAGAGGTGGTTCCACACTCCTCAAAACCTTCTGTTCCGAGGCCTTGCTGCTGGACGTAGTTTATCGTCTTACCCAGAACGCGGATGTAGTTTATCGTCATACCCAGAACGGCTTTCTTGTGATCAGATTCAATAATTTCTCATACCTATACTGATAGTTCGAAACGAATTTTGTACAGCATCCCGTATATGTAATCAGAAATTAAGTAAACATCACTCTGTTTTCGATACGTGAATTCTTTGCCCAATTTCGGAAAAAGGTTTTTTTTCTATTCTGGTGTGGCTTTGAATTCTACGTCCCACTTGCGGTCACTGTATAATATAACATACAGTGAGTTGAATTTACACATCTGATTTTGATGTCACCAGTACCGACAGCTGTCCTGTTTTCTATCTATTAATGACTAGTCTTACCGCCTTCCGTTCCTCTACATTTATGTCTAATAAATATTTCAGATTATCTTTCAAAGCTGCCATCAGGACTGTGTCATCAGTGCAACGTTTCTTATTTCTCTTCTACTTGTTGATAGAAAAGATACCAATGCTTTCCAAATTCTTTTGAAATCATCTCTTTGTATAAAACAAAAGGATCAGGAGAAAAGAATCGTTGTCATACACATCACTTATCATATCTTATATATATATAGATCAAACGTTACAGCATGATAACAATATTTAGCTGTTGTGTGCTATCAAATTTGTGTGTAATCTACGAAACTGCTGTACAGATGAGACATCGCTTCTTTTGATTTTTTAAGCATATCCTTTTATGTACATCCAATACGGTGGAGAAGTGGATAGCAGCACGGATTGAGAAACATTTTCTTACGTGCTAATACCCTTGGGAATGATATTAATCCACGTCTGCTCTATCCAGCTATGCATAAATAGACAGACTTGATTCTGTAGCCTTAGAAAAGGACAAGTCTGAATTCAAAACATGCAGGGTGTTGTTTGGGAACCTTGTGTCACGTTGTGCACCAACTCTTTGTATTCGGCCCTTCAAAAAGTATGGTAGGTTCACCACTAATAAAATCATATGTGATGGTGTCTGGCTGAGAGTTCCTTGGACATGAGCTGCTTGACCCTCATACATCGAATACGACAAGAGAGTCCACCACACACACACACACACACACACACACACACACACACACACACATATATATATATATATATATATATATATATATGGCAATAAAATTACAAAACATCTCACTTATACTGTAGTTGTTAACGAAACATTACTCAATGTAATGAAACATAGCAAAAACTATATGTATATTTTAATAAATATACATACTCTATTTACATTATTCGGACTATTGCTTGTCCTCATCTATGTCGCCATATTTATTACAACATCTTCAGGTGGTTGGAACGTCGAACTGAACCCTTTATTTTGTTCACTGGGGTAGACTATTCTAGTTCCACGTGCCATGTTTAATTAGTTATGTCCTGTTAATTCCCCTCTCACACTTTGGGTCCAGTCAATAGATCTAACCAACCACGTTAACGACTGAGCCATGTATCCTAGAGGACATTCGTGTATGAATTTCTAGGTATTATAAACCTGATGTCTCAGCAACCAGTTTTTTACCAGTGCTCATATTGCAATTGTCCGATTAATGTAAATAGTGTACATAATACCTCATCTCAGAAATATAGAGAGATACAGAAATATACATACTGTCTCACACTTCTAGCCGGACTCTTAGTTTCCGAGTCATAGTTTAAATTTAATTTTCATAATTATAATTTTCTTCTCTCTTTTCTCTCCTTATTATTTTTACTTGATAATTTTTAAGGTTCTATATACATTAAGTATCATCACATCAGCGTCATGATAGCTAATTATATTTTGATTAAAGCCGTAAAACAGTCATTTGAACTCTTCAACGAAGATTGCATGTCGTGCATGAAACTCACAGTCGAGCAAGATGTGTGATATATATATATATATATATATATATATATATATATATATATATATATATATATATATATATATATATGCGTGTGTGTATTGTTTGAATTTTTTTTTAACACGATCACTATTTAGAATTAGACACATGGCAGAGTGGATAAAAGTGTTGCTTAGATCCAGTGACAAGGCTCGAAGAGTGTGAATTCAATAGCCGGTTAAGTCAGAGGAGAAATTGGAGAGGGGATTTAAGAGGAGATAACTGATAACTGGCATTCATTAAACATGGCACGTGGAAACAGAACAGTCTACCCCAGTGAGTGAAATAAAGGGTTCAGTTCGACATTCCAACTACCTGAAGAAGGCCGGAGCGTACAACGGCCGAAACGTTGTAATAAATATGGCGACAAAGATGAGGACAATATTCCGAATAATGTAAATAGGGTAGATAATACCTCATCTGAGAAATGTAGACAGGTACAGAATTTGAATTGTTACTTTTTTAATGTGGCTCATCAATTTGTTTCTTCAGGTCATGTCGCATAAATTGATGTTAGGATTATTTTGCAATTATTATCGATTAAGACCCGCTCGTATAATTTTGATGAGCGCATAGCGTATCGGTCTGTCGGCTGTGAAAACTTGCATTAGATCTACTTCCGCTCTAACCTCTTTCGTTCGCATTCACCCAGATATAATTGTTAAAGGAATTATTCCATATTTTCGCCACCACCTATGGGTTAAATATCAGTTTAGACTAACAACTCAGACACAAACCATCTAAAACAAGGACAATAAATCGAGTTGTGTAGCGTGTTACAATCTCCAAACAATGAAAATCTACTTACTCTGAAAACCACAGCAGTACTATTAAAATATTAGTGAACTTCGGGCCTGTACTCTAGAGAATGTATACAGGTTAATTGAGTGGTTATTTATGATCGTTAGAATCTACACTTCTTTTTTAATATCTTTCCTGAAATTAAATATAACATTTTTAATTATTCATAAAAAATAGGTATGGCTAGATGTTTACAAAAACTTTATTAGAAACATGATTTGAGTAATCCTCTTTAAACGAGACGTAATATTTATTATTAATTTGGTTTCCACACGAGTAAAGGTCTCTAGAGATAACTGCCCTTTTCTCTCATCAGAGCTGAATCTGCGTATGAGATGTATGCATGTGGGTTAACCGACGATATTAAATGCATGGTTGAGTGACTCGCTGGAATGTACAAAATACATTTAGAGAAAAAATAATACAATTGCACAAATACACTCACCGACAATAACTAATTATGTACGGAGCTAAATACATTATTATTTTATGTATAAGAATTTTAGTTTCGTATTCGTGTCTGTAGGAGAACAACGTTAAATGAAATGTTATTCCTTATGTTATTGAGTTTTAATTATTTTATTCCTAAATAAATCTTATGTGTCTAGAAGTGTGTCACTGAACGAGAAACGATTCACTTATCTTATTTTCCTTATAAAATATATTCAGCGATATATAAATTTCTATTGTTTTTGGTACAAATTCAACCCGTTCGTTTTTCTATACCAACATGTACTACTTCAGAAAAGCGTGATATTTAATAAATCTGATTTGGCTAATCGCTTCATTTTCCACTATAATGCTGTGGTCTTACACTTAGCAATCACAACAGCTAATATTATTTTAAAAAATAAAACAGTATTCAGAGGGAGATAGGAATTATTGTATCGAACAAGATGCGGGAAACAACGTTGAGGTTATCAGTCGAGAAACGCGATCATTTGTGGTGCAGTGTGATATTTGTATGAGGAAAACACGTTTTGTTAGAGGGAAACAAAAGAAAAAAACCACATTTGTATAAGTTCAGCTTCAGACAACATTAGAATCGTAACTCAATCAGTATCAAATACGCGTGACCAATCAATACTTCACTGCGTCGAAATATAACGACTGTGTCCACCAAAAGATCATGGCTTCACATCTGAAATATGTGCTGGAAAAAGGAAACAAGTCTTAATAGCAAATAATTAGAATTTCTTTGAAACTTATGATAATTATGAACATAGACCATCTTGAAATGTGTTTTCTTTGACAAGAATAAAATCTACATTTGCGAAAGAAAATATTATTCAACTTATGCGCATGAACGTTTACTTTTATTTTAACTCTTTTACTTTTTGCCCCGTTTTTTTCAGGAGACGCGCGATCACGGCCCTCTACAACTTTCCCTCTCATGTGACCTTTCCTAATTTCCCCGCCTCCTGTTCCGCCATAAATCCACACAAGTTTGTCAGGTAAGTGGGTCGCCATCTTCCCATAGTTTTTGTTTTGTCCTCAATATGTTTGGTGAAGTTTAAGTTTCAACGCCCGCCTTTATTATTTTTCAAAATAAATTCCTTTAACGATTCTGAGTAGTTTTTCTGTTGCCATTTTCTTTAAGTGCTCCTTGTTACTTAATCAATCTATCCATGACATTTCGGCATCCTTCTCTAGAACGAAATTTCTGTTACATCTAGTATTCAACCACGAAGAGAGATAGTCCAGCGTTCACTGTCATATTTGAGTATCGATAACGCATAGCAATCTAGCGATGTTTTATTTGGTTCAAACTTTTTTTCATCCGTTTCTCAGTACCTTGCTTAGATTTTGTAATATTTCATTCGCTAGTCCAATGCTTGTTCGGACCTCGATATCGTACTGTGCATACTCTGTTAAAACAATTCCCGGATATGTGAATTTCTGCACATTGTTCATGTCTATATCTTCCATTTTGTATCTCACATCTTTGTATTTTACTTTTGACGGCCAGTCATTCTACCACGCTCTCTATTTCGTATTTTCTTTTCTGATACGTCCATGTCACCCGCTTATCTTATATTGTTAATAAATACTTTCAGCATCTCAAGTTGCTTTAGTATAGCATCGTTATCGAGGCTGAATGCATCAGCTGAAAAGTAACATCCTTGACTCATGCCCCTTTCAATTTCTATGCCGCTACTCAGTTCATCTTTAGTCCGTATGCAAGCGGTTTGGTATCATTATTCGTTCTGGATTTTTCCTTTTCAATTATATTGAGTTTTCGTGGCAGTTCACAATGCTGTTGTGTCGTGCCTTTTCAAAGGCCATTGTATAATTCATACAATATAGGTGTACATCCTTCTGTATATTTCTCTCTCTCTCAATTTTCTGATATGATTTAAATAATGAATATCACATTACTTGTTCGGCTATCCTTGACAAGGCTTGATTGTTTTTATTCAGTTTCCTGTCTAATTCTGCTTCGCAGTTGCCTCAGTAATTTGTCTAAGTGGTTCATTACGCTGATTTTCCTATGGAGCTCGCAATCATTTGCAGCTTGTTTATTGGATAATGTTATTGAGACGGATTTAGTGAAGCTCTCTGTCAAGTAGCCGCTCTTGCATATTTTTATACTTCTGTGATCTTGTCGATACCGGTAATCGTCTAAGACTGAGAACATTTCTGTTACGATCCAATCAAGTCTTGTCACTTTGTTCCTATTCTTCTTCTCCGGTACTGATTTTAATTCTTTTCATAATTCTGAACCTTCCGTATTCTCCTGCGTATGCACCAAGAAAAAAAGTTCTTAGACGTATTCGTTTCACCTTTGGTTTATTTTTATTTTTATTTTGTTTTCAGGGACCCTTCTTTTGATGTTTATAGATATTGTTGATTTGCTCACATTACGTCTTATTAATTCTTAAATTCTGTTATGCATACCTGCTACACTAGTGCTTTTCCTTCCCTTTAATACTGTGCACTTTTCATTGATTCATCCTTCTTTACTTTGCCTATATTACATTCCTTGGAGTTGTAGCTTTTTCATCAACTCCATATTGTATTTTGTTATCCAGTCTTTCCTATCTTTTTTAGTTTTTTTGTGGATGAACTAGTGTCACCAGTATTACACTCAGCATGTTCCACTTTGAATTCGTATTCCCTTTCAGGCTATATTCGTTTATGTATTGCAACTTGGGACGTTTCTGTGTCTGCTGTTGCTTTTGTCTTCTTCAGTTTTCTTACTTTTACTTTGATATTGTACGCGAATGAAAGATGTATATTTTGCCTTTTTGTTGATTGTCATTGCTTTGGTTTGTTTTCTTTTACGACATATCAACCTGGATGGGTTATTTAATGCCGACAATATTTTTAATGCTGGTAATATTTTGTTTTGTCAAAAATCTATTTCTGGTAATATTTTTCCTTCAAAAATGTATTGCTGGTAATATTTTTTTTCAGAAATGTATTTCTAGTAATATTTACTTTTTTAGAATACATTGTTGGTAATATATTTTTTAAAAAATGTATTGCTTGTAATATTTGTTTTTGCTTCAAAGAGTTATTGCTTTGTAATATTTTTTTCAAAGTATTTCTGGTATTAAAACCTATTTTACACTTTCATAGTGTTTTTACCCCAGTTTCATGGTTAAATATTTGCCCAGAGCTGGGACCCTAAGAGGTGCTACCACCCCGGATCATGACGCACCTGGGAACATCAGCAATTAAGAGGTGGTTCCAGGCTCCTCAACACCTCCTGATCAGATGTCTTGCAGTTGGAAATAGTTTATCGTCTTACCCAGGACGCTGATGTAGTTTATCGTAATACCTAGGACGGTTTCTTGATTGTAAAGAAACACATCTGTTTCTTATTCTCATCCCCTGTTCCTTCATATCGACAACAGTCTTTGCTGATCCTGAAATATGGTTTTTGGTGATTATTCGATCGTTTCCCGTGCAGCAATGAAACCATCATTCACCGAGTGAGTTTGATTCGGGCTGCCAGTCTCATACTGTTCTAAATAACGCTTTTATCTAATTTGAAGTCACTTTTTTTTTCTATAATGTAGTTCATGATTTTTGTAAAATATATATATATTTTAATATTAACGCATCATACACAAATCATGTGATTGTAACGATTTCAACAGTACTTTGTACACGTTGTCCACTGAAAGACTGAATGATATAAAACAAAAAATAAATTTTACATTATCTTGGGATACTAAAGTTTGGATCATTTGAATCTTTCATAGAAACAATTTTAAATCCAGTTTAAGAATCTCCTGTTCTGGCGAAGTATAATTGAGCAGAGCGACGACCAGGAGAATCTAATGGATCATCAAGGAAACTCTGCTGTACAGCTTCCACGGCTGCGTCAGTGCTCACGGATCCAATTCGTAAAAACAGGGCGATTAGAGTCCGAATCATGTCATCGCTAGTAGATATTCTGACATTAAAATTTTGCCGGTATTTTCTGAGTTTTAATAATTTATTCTTTCATTAAAATAGAAAAAAACCCAATGAGTTTCATCGTTGCTAGATATCGGACGTAGTCATTTTAAAAATCAAGGTATGATCTATAACCTGAAAAAAGGACAATAAAAAAGAGTGAAAAAGAACGAGTTATGAATTTTTCAAACTCTTCAGTTTTTCAGTGGTCACCCTATATATTTAACATTCCATTCCGTCGAAATCTCATGAAAATTAACTCAAACTCGTAAATATAAATTCCAATTTTTATTTATCAAAAACAATATAGCAATTGTGAAAACAAAGCAGTTAAATTCGCCCTATAACAGACGGACACATTTATAATCGTTTTAACCGTTTTAAATTACACAATAAATTGCAACCGTATAAAATTTAGTTTTCGATGAAACGTAAACTTATTATGCCTTATTTGAAAACAGCTATTCTTGAAATAAAATACAAACACACACACACATACACACACACACACATACACACACACAGACACTATATTTACTTGTCACGATCTAAAAAACGATATTACATCAAACGTAGATGTGTAGTGTTCTTGGTAATGCTATTTGGCCATGTCTCTTTAGTAAATGGGCTATCATGATTCTCTTAGCAATATTTGTTTTTTTACTATTTTCCTAATCCCTGTTATGATATCCATGTACACAAGCACGTTTGGAATGTTAGACGCTGCTTTATTTTAACAATTCTTTCTTCAGCATGTCTTGGGTGTATCAAATTTCCCAAGCCCTCTTTACCCCTTGTGGGTCTAAGAAATTGCAACTGTCTCTTTATGATATCTAAGTATCAGTATCCTTTTGGATTTTATTTTCTCTAAAACATCGTATGTCATTAGTACATGGTATCCTCATCATCCTTCTGTAGAACCACTTTATGTTGCGTAATGTCTCTACTTTATCCTTGAAGAGATTGTCCAGCATTCACAGTAAATAGGTGGGCCAATAACATATGACAGCCCAGTACTCTTTTCTTTGATTATAACGAAATAATTCTGACTCTCTGAAATATAATTTCCGTTAAGATTTGGAGCCGTACTTTCGCGAAAAACAGAGAGAGAAATGGGTCAATTAGTGATCGGGTAACAGAATCAACATGTCCACAACAAACTATTAAAAGAAAAGTACAATAATCACGGAGGGACGGTGGAGTAATGGATTGTGGAATCGGAGAGCCGAGTTCGAATTCCATTGGGAAAGGTATGAATCCTCTTCTTTCCCCACTCCCAGCCGTGGGGTAATAGCAGGACAGACCAAGTTCTATAACCTTGGATGACAACTGGTCTACCGCAGAAAATAATGGGGAATCTGTCTCGTCAGTCATGCATCGAAAGATACATGATAGCCTAAGCGTGTATTACGTATGACTGGCCATAATCAACTCCAAATGTTTATTCAACCTTCTTTCGTTACCAGGACGTGGGCTATATTTTTTCTTCTCATATTCATTTATTTTAAGTCTTATCACTACAGGATTCATTACAGCACATTTTGTCGCTGTGGCATCATCCTTTGGCTCAGACATGTAAAGTTTTTTATTCCGTTCGTCTTCATCTCTTGATTTCCTATTGACGTACGAGTGTTAATTATAGCAAACTTCTTTCCTCATCAACACGTTCAAAATATTTATTCTATCTTTCGCATTGACAGAAATACATTTTTTACCAACATTCACAACTACACACAACCGTGTCGTTCATCTTTGTTTTGTTTATGCTATTCTCAAATTTCTTCATAAATGTCCGTCTTTTCTTAATTTTCATTGTCATTTAATAACATTTGCATTATCCAATACACGTGTTTATAGAGTAATCACTAATACTGTTCATGATCACCATCCTTTGACTTGCTTGGTTGGGACCCCATTGAAAATGCCTTTCCAAACTGATCGGTCCTGCATTGCTGTCCCCAGATCCCCAATGTCTAACGCGGAGTCCCGATCTATGGTGCCTGGGAAAGTCAACTTTCGGGGGAAGATATTTCCAGAAGTAAAGATGATGCTATTTCCCAGTCCGCTCGGTGTCATTGGCCGATAAATTGCAATCCGTTTTGTTTTTGTTTAAGAGAGATTGGTCTCAGTGCTGCGTAAATTGTGTTAAGCGTTGCATGGGATCGGCAACTGATGTTCTGCATTTATCTTGGTAGATCTGCATATCTTCCATCCAGTCGTCTTTTACGATAAACAGATAATGTCCAAGTTTCTGATCCATCAATTTTCGAAAGGTTTAGACATTTAAGGAGAATGGAAGGTTCGAGCGCCAAATCTTGTGATGTTTATTACACGCATTCAATACGAGAGCATTGCATACGGGATGCATGTATACTTTAGATGTGAAATACTACAAATCTATTATGTTGAGTTATGTTTATCCCTCTTAGAAACCCAAGTACGTTCAGGAAGATAACCAGAATCAAGCCTGGTCAGTACCGAGATGTTTGAACGCTTACGAATGCCAGGTGCAGTAAGCTTGGATGTGCGGGTGGTATAATGAATACTGGCTCAGAATTGTTACTCGGAGAGCAGAGTTCCAATTCCAGTTGGATACTTTATAGTCACTTAGGCTAAATTCAATTATAAATTCACCATTTCTCCCCACCAACTATGGGTTAATTTGTATAACTTGAATACGTAAATCATTATTGTCTAGATAATAAAATACTTGGGATCTAATTTTTTTTTTTCGGATTTTAAATAACCTGCAAAATGTTGATAACCCGGAGAAAAATGATTATCAAATTGTGTAATTTTTCAGGCTTTCATTATCTTATAATTAATGGCTACTCTTGAATTTCTGCTTACGTCTATAACTACGTCTAATAAATATTTCAGCTATTCATCACCGTACGCTCTCAATCCTATGCCTGTCGATAAGTAAATATGAAATTTTCTCGGATTCTCTCACTGTACAGCACCAAATAAAACAGAGAGATAACACATATTTTTCTAACGCATTACATATTGTCTATCCAAAATAGATAAAAAACAGTAACTTGTTAACAAAACGTTCCTTTTGTAGGTTATTGTAATAGTCATCTACAAAGCCACTTTAGAAATGTTTTCTTTATTTTTGTGTATACGCCCTGACAGAATTCCGATCATGTAAGTTTAATTTATTGTTGCAGCCTATTAAGCAATAATACTTTTTCTCCTCCACATTCCCGTCTAATTGTGTTACGATATTTATTCATTAGCATGGTAATTATCAGTTTTGCCATATAGCACATCAAGCTGATTGCTCGAACAACATCAAATTCATTTGCAGTTCTAATTGATCAATTACGATTTACTAGTACAAATTATATGTGGCCGTAACGTGTCGCTTATCGATGAGGACAACTTGAACTAGGGAACCGACTTTAAATTCGAACTAATTTTGAAGTATAAACTTAAGGCCAGAGGCCATTGGGAAAGGCATGAATCCATATCATCTCCTCCGAAATATGTGATAAAAAACAAGGTTGGCTGGCCTCTCTCCTGGGTAGCAATCAATCTAAAGGAATTGACACTTTTAATCAAAAACTGTAGATAAACGAAATGAGAAATTCAAAAGCCGATTTCGGATTCCGGTCGGGTTCGTTGCATGCTAATATCATTGCGAATGGTATAAATACATATTTTCTCCTCCCAGCTATGGGTTAAATAACAGGAAAGACTGGCTCATATAGCCTTGGCCTAGTCACTCATGAGTCTAAAGGGACATAATCACCCAATCGTGTATCACGAATGGCATTTACTTGAGGTATCACAAGGAAGCCTTCCCAATCTCTTTCTTCAGAGGTTATGACCATTCACAGATAAATATATAAAAACCTGTACCGTTGCATGATCGCTAAAGGCAAATCGGTATCACAACATGCAAGGCAATAAAGCCACTAAGACACAAGGTGTTATAGGAACGGATACATTAATAATAAGCAGGAAGACAAATTAGTAAGAAGAAGGACAACAGATAGCGGTTAGCATTGTATTCAAATTTTTGCAGATTAAAGTTGGCTGGAAAACAAGGAACCCGAAGGGATATCCACAAGCGAGAAACGCGAGAAAAGAAACTGCTAGCATAGAATTTACGCTGACATCTAGCCAGATCAATTGTAAACTGATGAGATCCTGACGCCAGTCTAGTACTGCGTTTTAAATTCAGAAAGTCTAGGTAACACAGCGAAGAGCTCATCCGAACAATTACCATGATAGTATTTATAGAAAAGACTCAGCTATTGACTGAAAAAGACCGTTGAGATCAAGACCTATAATATTGCTGATTCTTCTGTGGATGTTATCAAGTACCTGAAGGTATATATTAGGAGCACGGGCGATATGTGGCAGCAGTCTAAGCATGGACGAATTAAGTGAAACGAAGCAAAAAGTATAGTGGATATAAGTTCCAAAATTGGAATCAGCGCGAGAATTTAAAATTGTTTTGCATTTACACTTACCCTAATGCTTTTAAAAAAATATTGGAAATTTTATATATACATATATATATATATATATATATATATATATATATATATATATATATATATATATATATATATATATATATATATGATAAGAAGACGATGGCGGTTTTAATTATCTATTCTAGTTTATAATTTTTATTTCGTGAACACCAAGATGTTCATCTCATCAGAACGACAACCTGCTCCGTGAATGGAGAATGTACACCGGACGGACACTTTAGATTGGTATTGGGCAGGGAAGGTGCGAGAGAGGGGTCGGGTAAATATAGAACTCAGAGATTAGTAGTTAGTAGTAGTCGGATTCCTCGATCAACAATTTACTCTAGCCTTTTTAGATTGTAATATTGTTTTTTTAATGGTACTTTGGCCGATACCGTTTGTTGTTTTTTTATGCAGGATAAATGAAGCCGGTTCAAATTAATTTAATTAAAAGGATCTCACTCTAAATAAAATTCAGTGTTAATAGGGTAAAACTTGAACATTCGTTCTTTGGCCGAAGCCCGATAGTCAGTGGAGACATGTATAGGAGTAAAAGAGGTAGGGAAGATGAAGGAGAGAAGGTAAAGGCGGTGTAGTTTTTATTATTTTAAAAAATAATAAATAAGTTACTCCAAAATTCGCTTGACGAAGAAATGGAACTAATGTCTTTCGTTTAATAACAAAACTAAATTCGAAGGCTTTAGCTTCCATTTTTGAAACATGGTTATCACTGTGTAGCGAAAAACCCATATTTTAAATCAATTAATTTATAATATTAATGCTCTGTAAATTTACATTGAGCACTCTTGTGTAAAAATAAAAATATCTATAAGAATACCAGATTTTATATCTTACTGTTCTTTCTTTTTATTTATATATACATACATACATACATACATACATATATATATATATATATATATATATATATATATATATATATATATATATATATATATATATATATGGTCAACTCAGCTATGATTCAAACATAAGGAGATACTGCACTTGCTAGCTTTTTTGACAGGCTGTCTAAAAATAATGTCACTACAAGGTTCTTTTGATAGTCATGATCGTCATTACACCGAAGGAATATGACATTCAGAAATATATACAGCCATTCTTATATTTCATATATATTTTCAGATCATTTCAATCCCATCACTTTTATAACAGCTTAACCGTTCCGCTGATTTACCCTATATTCAATTTCCGTCCTGGGTATGACGATAAACTACATCCGCTTCCAGCGTAAGACGATAAATTACCTCCAACAATAAGGCCTCTGATCAGGAGGTTTTGAGGAGCGTGGAACCACCGCATAATTGCTGATGTTCCCAGGTCCTCCTTGACCCGGGGTGGTAGCACCTGTTAGGGTTCCAGCGATGGGCAAATAGTTAACCTCGAAACTGTGGTAAAAAGCATTATAAAAGTGTAAAAATGGTTTTAATATCAGAAACGCATTTTAAATATTATAACTAGCAATATCTTTTTGAAAAAAATATTACTAGCAATATGTTTTTGAAAATATTACCAGCTATACATTTTTGAGGAAAAAATATTACCATAAATAGATTTTTGACAAAACGAAATATTACCAGGAAAAATGTTGTCGGGATTAAATAACCCATTGCGGTTGATATGCCGTAAAACATACCAAACCAAACCTATATTCAATTTACCCATTGCTAACTATTCTCCCGTTTTTAGTATGACATGCCCATCCATATTTTTGATTATGCAATGTTGGATGAGTTGATTTCATAATATTTCAACATCTTCTTTTAAAAATATATGCATATGATTGAATTTTGAAACGCCACCGTTATTGGCTAGTTCTGGTTGATTGATTCATTGATTTGGTTTTATTACGGATTGTCTACACTCTGCAGGGTATTTAAAGGCAGAAAATATTTTACTTTGTAAAATTGACTTTATTGCGATAATGATTTGTTGATACAATGTCCTAGGAATTAGCGCCTAGCCGGAGGAGAGACGTGGATTCATACGTCTCCCAATGTTATTTGCGCTTAAATGAATATCACGACCCCGAGTGGAATTGGAAATCGTCTCTCCAATTTCTAATTCAATGCATTTATCTATTAGACCAACCGCATATCCAATCTCACATCGGGTATTACCAAGAGATCAGTCCTTTAGATACTGACCAGGCGCGAATTTGTTTAATTCACGGTGTTTCATCGTAACATGGTCATAAGATTACATCTACATATGGTAGATAATACATTATTGAATTTGAAAATATGTTATTTCTATATATAAAATTTATTTTGATGTCAATTTTATGAGTAATCTCTATCTATAAAAGGCAGGATGTGTGTGTGTGTGTGTTTGTGTGTGTGTGTGTGTGTGTGTGTGTGTGTGTGTGTGTGTGTGTGTGTGTGTGTGACGAATGCACGGCCGCAATGTTCGAGGGATTTGCACCAAAATTTACATTCACATGCTCCGAGTTAGTAACATGGCCAAGACCGACGTTGCATTTCCCAACTCCCATCGATAGTGGAAATAATCGATTTTTTCATGCTTCTACGGCAGTTTTCATGTAGTTTGCGGCCATTTTCTACTGGCCAGAGTGAGAGCCTTTAGCTGTCTGCCACGAATAGGCAGGTAGATTCTTTTGGCCAGTGTGAGAGCCAACATCTGACTGACACGAATGTTAACTAGCATACTAGCATGCAAAAATCGATAGCTGCATTCCTCACAAGTGAGAAAAGAATAAATCTGCATGGCCCTTTAATCCAATTGGCTCATTCGCTTGCTTAAACTCAACATTGATTCTAATTCCGCAGAACTGGGTTGGGTGTGAAAAGGGATTTTTTGTTAACATTCTTTTTTCATTAGGTTTTTCCAGATACGAGTCCTTTTTTAAAGCTGATCGTTTTGTGTTCATTTTGTTTAGTTCTTTTTTCGTAAGAGATTTAATGTTTAGTATAGAGCTTAGAAAAAATTCGCAGTGTGAGATAGGCAAGAAGTAAGGCATGTAACAACATCAGCACGGCAAAGGGCACTCCTTTAAAGGCAAGGAAGGGCAAAAATATTTTAAGTCAAGTGATAGCGTTTGCTTTATATGTCGTATGATTTTTGAATCCAGCACGGGCAACGTTGGGCGATGCTGCTAGTAGTAATTAAAATTCAAATGCATTATCTTTGGTTTTATAGATTTGGGATGACATAATAACCGCTGAATTTATTAGGTTGCGCTATAATGTTTTTGATTATCAATTTTCTTCTTGCAAAAAATACGAATTGCTTTTATATTGTATTCAATTATATATTCACCGTTATTTTCAATGATTTGTTACCATTTATCAGGCAGCTCTTTGATACATTTTGAATAAAATTCCGCAGATTCTGATGTGAGAATCTTTTTGATGAAATTTTGAAACTGTTTCCGATTAGAGATATTTTAACCATCAAATAGTTTTACTGCGATCTATATAGAAAACTAAGGATGGATATAAGCTGGAATGAATATGGTGTGTGGTGTAGAACAGATTAAACGATTTCCAAAGTTTTATTTTTCCTTTGTTACTTTTAGTTTATATGGCCTTTTGCTGTTATACAGTAGAAAAATTATTTTAATTCCCTGTGTACGCTACTAATACCTTGCAAAAACTGATTTGTTAGAATATTCCAAATTTATTTTTAATGTCCAAAAATGTTTACTAATTAGAAGGATATAATCGTATTTCCTGTTGGATTCCCCAAAATTACTTATTTCTCGACGTTGCTAAGTAAGTATGACTGTATTAGATAAATTATATAAAACTATCAGTAATGGAAAATTATATCCATGGATTATCACTTATTTTCTACTGTAGTTTTAATACTGGCATTTCAAATGAGACAAATACTATACTTACAGAGTTGTGTAATGACATAAACATGTAACCCAATGCCAATAACATTTTATATAATGTATAGAAATTAACACATTAGTATCTAAACCCTATTGAACAGATAGATATCTGTAGTCGTAAGGAACGCATTCGGGACCTGTAAAGTAAATATCTATTATAAAATCATATATTTTGTGTATAAAATCAAATTTGATATCTGGCATGGCTCTATCCATTTTATGCAGGAGCAAAATTTACTTTAAGCGCTCTTTCGTATATATGTATCGCCTCCCTTCTGTAGGGGCACAACACCTGCTTCAAACTTACCCCAAGGCATCATCAGGATTTAGAGGGATAAGAGCAAAATATAAATGTCAAGCCAAACATATCCGCATCAAAGCGTTTGCCTCCGGACCTCACCTTGAGTTGAAGAGATTGGACCAGCAGCTTCGGAATATCGAGACAGTAGTGAATAGTAGATCATTCTAGAAGACACTGACTGTTCTGTTGATTGCGAACAAAAGGAAATTAATATGACCACTCAGAACCAGGTTCTATGAAGTTGACAATATAATGTGTTGTACGCAATTAGCCATAGGCGGATATATATATATATTTTTACAATGATATTAACTCTGGACGAAGGCGAAAAGCCGCTCTAGGTAAAGTTTTTAGAGGCACGGTTTATGAGGACATAATTATTATAGAGATCGCGTAATCATTTTGGGAGTCATTACCACAATGCTGAGTGTAGACTCTTACACTGGACATTGTTTTCAAGACATTTTTAAACTTTTATGTAATAACAGTCAAAAAGAAAGTCTTTAGGGATTCGCTGCATCTTGCGAAGAATTTATAATTGTATTAGATAAATTATATAAAACTATCAGAAATGGAAAATTATATCCAGGGTGTATCCCTTATATTCCGCTGTATTTTGAATACTGACATTCCAAGTTCTGATTCATTCTAACATAAAAACAAGCCCAAATAAAAAGAAAGAACCCTTATATGCTACTGGCCGTTAGAAATTCAATTAGAATTGCATGCCATGGTGAATATGTAGGGGACACAACAAACTTTTATGATTTCCATTAATAGCGAAAAGCCCCGTAGGAGGTTAATTAAATAATAACCGAAGCTTATTAAATTAAACACAATGATTTATTGTAACAATCTATTGTTTAAGATTTGCAATTAACTCACAGAACTGACGGCGATTCGAAGCTGTTGAATCGAATTCTTTAATTTATTCTGCCTTGGATGAAAGGAAATATTATGCAAGAAAGATTTTCAATCTAACTATTCAATGATGAAAGCTCGCCGATAAACAGGAGACGTCAAATCTTTGGGCATATTCATATAAATATGCTAATTTATTTAATATATATTCACAAAATATACACCTATTTTAGTTCAGCAGTGTTTCTATATACAAACACTATATGATGACCGTAAATTAATTCATCATGTATCTATTATATTTTAAAGGATTATAATGGATATTCAAGTGTATGCATATACCGATAATTTCAGGCGAGGAAGCAGTCGTTTGCAAGGCAAATTTAGAGAAAGAAATCTAGTCCAGGAATATAAATGCATAAATAAATTATCGTGTAGTATTTGCGGCTTTTAAATATTCTTCAAATATTTAAATGAAACGCCAATCCCCATTTGCTGCATTTATGAATCTACTTTATGATTCTCCACAATAAAGTAAACTCATTCTCTCTCACACCCTGTAACCCCCTGTATTCTAGTGGTATTATCGTCTTGATTGGTATGAAATTATTTAAAAAAATATGGGCTAGATATAATCAAATTATTACTACTATATAATATTCTACGAAATCTACAAAAATAACTGTTTCTTAAAAAGTTACAATAATATTTTCGCCTGAGGAATATCGCAAATTTTCTAGTTCTAATGATGTTGCAACCTAGAGAAGGTTACTGAATAGAATAATGACTCGAAGCTTGGTAATAAACGATAATACTCAGAACAAGAACAAGGCATATAAGATTCACCAGTGGCGCGTAGAAGTAGTCAACTGTTAGAAGTCAAGTAAATTACACAATGAATCTTCAACTGCATGATATATACCAACCGCCCCATGCAAGAAGATTTGGCACAAAGCCGAATTAAATTTGGGGTATCCGAGCCCGTAGGCTCGGCCAAAAATTCCCCGTAGACCCTGTATAAAACGGGGCCGGGTTGCTGTTTCCCGAGACGAGATCCTGCCCTTCGACATAACCTTGTCGGGGGATGCTCTCTGCCCGGAGGCATAGAGTTTGTCCAGCACACCTGGAGACGAATCTGCAATTGCAAACCAACATACAGTATTTACTACTGTATTTATGTGAATGGAGACATACCCATTATCCTCCGTAGGTATGCTACAACAAATATAAAACAATTCGTTCTTACAAAATTAAAATAACGGCATCTAAAATTTCTAAAAATATCTAGTTCTATTTAAAGTAACAAAGAAAACTCTTCCATGAAAACTAAAATTATAAACCAAACGCTAATATATTTGGTTTTAAAAAAAACAAAACAGATAATATAATCTCAATCATCTATAAACATTAAATTTCTGAATACATTTCTATATTAAGTAGTATAAGGCAACTTGAAAAATCTGGTTTTAATTAATATAAAAACCTGTAGTCCTATGTTAAATCTACGTGAATCTTTTCCTATGTAAAATGCGAAAAGATATCTAGTTCCAAAGAAATTATCATAGAATCGTTTCTAAGAAGAATTAAAGTATCTGGTGGCAAATAATCAGGAAACATATTTGCTATTGAGGAATATATAGAAATATCACATAGAATAGAAACGTAAACAATAATTTGTTTGAAGGAAGTAGTAAAACATTCATCTCATTAAAATGTAAATGTACACTTGTTACCACATAACAACTCCACTGATAGTCCTATTTTCAACATCTCAGATTTTCTGTGAGATATTAGTATATATACCCAAACATGAGAGACGAGAAACTGTATAATTTTAGCCATATTAAATTTGTAGACCAGCTTGTTTTTGCCATTCAGACTGTATTAGTCTGGAAAGAAGTAGCTAATATACCTGAAACAACTAAAATAGATTTTTCACTAATCTAATGCAAGATATATTTGAAGTAAGTTAAAATAATTGAAATAAAGATTTACATAAAAATATGCGTGCACAGGAATCTACAAAAATATTGTCCTAAAGAATATATATGTTATATAGAAACTAAATTAATATATGATTCTAAGCAAAATATAAACATGTCAGGTTAACATATTAAAATTATAAAATTAGAGATTTTTAAATGTTTATCATTGTAAATATTTTTTAATCATTCCACCCCCAGGCAATGCGGGAATGTCACTTGTACGGAGGGGGTTACAGGGAGTGAAAGTGAGAGAAAATTTTGATTATATGGAGGACTGAAGAAAGGATAAAGGATTCAAGAAGATAGAACATGGTGATTGACTTTGCATTTAAATATTTGAAGATTATATTGAGTTGTCCCTTAAATTCATGCCTATTTGAAATCATTCATGTTCCAACAGGTTTGAGTACGTCAAACTCATCGATATCATATCAATTATGTGTCATGCGTGATACGTGTTTAGGCGATCATCTAGCTTTCGATACATGACAGACAAAGCATATTTTTTTTCACACAGTATGTTGTTATTTGTATGAAAAGAAGTAGAAAACAATTTTCTTCACAAAAAATGCTAACCAAGATAAAAAGTATAGAGCTCGTTATTAGAAAAACAGTAATCCCCCCTTAAAAAAGTAACGCTACAAAAATATCTGGTCCAAGAAAATCGAAAAAAGGCCAGGTGTTCCAGAAATTGGTTGTTGAAAACTATATATATATATATATATATATATATATATATATATATATATATATATATATATATATATATATAGCCAATACACAAATCCATCCAAATTTAAACAACACACAATAAAGGGAGTCAAAAAGGGAACAGTATAAGATGTGTGGTTTGTGGCATCTTTATAAAAGGAAACTCCTACACTTTTGAAAAACCCAAAATGACATTCATAATGAATTAAAAAATTGAACAACAACACCAAAAATGTGATTTCGGCGCTGAAATGCACAGAATGCAAGAAGTCATATATAGGTATCAGCCAACAATTAAACAACAGAGTTTTCCTCCACCAAAGCAACATAAAATTACCAGACAACAGAAAACTCTTTGTATCAAACACATCTATGAATATAAGCACGGTGAATTTAAAATTATGCTAATATATCAGAGAATTATTCTTACGTAAATTACAAAACACTACGTAAACAAATGTAAATCAGCACTAAGTAGATCGTAACCCTACTCACATGCACACATAATGGCCAAA
>OZ038481.1:107342093-107354593 GCA_964036315.1 Acanthosepion esculentum
TTGTTAATAAAATAATGCTCGATCGAGAATAACATAGCTATAAATTATATCTTAATAATAAATATATATGTTTCCCTCAATTTATCTGTATTATCAAATAAATATATAATAAGTTACGTACATACGCGCGTGGGAACGCACCCGAAAACACGCACACACATTTATACATGCGTTAAAATGGGCGCATACTATATTTCAAGGGGATCCCATTTTTTTGCGAGTAGTAAACAATTCAAATGTGTTATTTATAATAATAACAACAATAGGTAAGCAGTGATAAAATAATAATAATAATAGTAATAATATTAATAATATGATAATAATAAGTAATAAGTAATAATAATAATAATAATAGGTAATAGCAATAATAATAATAGGTATTTTTGATATTAATAATAGGTGATATTAATATTAATAACATGATAAAATAATATTAGTAATATAATAATATTAGTAACTTTCATAATAGTATAGGTGGTTTCGAATGAGAAAACACTATAGTTATCTTAGTCAAACTGCTTGAGTTGATATTTATTTCTATGTATTCATCGGGCTATTTATTCACTTCTTTCCGTTAACAAATTAGAGTTATGTATCTATCTAAAAATGACAACTTTTGTTAAAAGACATGAATGACATTTTTGCTGAAAGGTTTGGCTTTTACTACGTGATCCCAGGTAATATTTGGGTCACTACTGAGGCTTTTTATTTTCCAGAGAAAAATAGACAGGGTAGTGCAATTTCAGTATTTAATATTGCCTAATATCTATAATAGTGATTGTAGAATACCTGATTTCCAATATTTTCAATCCAACCAAAACAGAATTTGACATAGGCATCATGTTTGGTGTTTGTTCTATGAGCTATAACATGAGTCCAGTGCCTGCCGTTCAGCGAGTATGTACTATCTCTTTGGTAGTTGCATTCTATAATTGTGTGGTTATATTTATCTTGAAGGTTGGTTAAGTGCTTGTTTAGTATAATATTTTTGTGTAGTGATATATATATATATATATATATATATATATATATATATTGTTCAATGTTTTGGCATAAATTTAACTAACTTTAACTTTGTTTTTATTGAAAGTCTTTTTTAGCGTTGGGGAAAGTTTAAAATGCTTATTGCGAGATTAACTTTCAAATAGCAACAAAATCTATGTGAAGTTAAAAACTAACAGATTTAATTGAGAAGCGATTTGAGGAAAATTTCCTCTGATTTTTGTTTTGACATTACTATAAATGGTGGGTTAAACGATATGATATTGCGTTTACGGTGCATCGGCTTCATAATATCTTTCATGTTTACTTCCAAGAACACTATATATATATATATATATATATATATATATATATATATATATATATATATATTTATATATATATATATATATATATATATATATATATATATATATATATATATATATATGAAGAAATATCGTCTTAAAGTGTACTATATTTATGGGATAAAGTGCTCAATATAAGAGATAGAGCGTGTGTAAATATAAAAGTGAACATAGAAGTCAACACTTAGAGGCGACAACATGTTTCATGCTAGTGCAATCGTCAGGAGTTGCCTGACGATTGCATTAATATTAACTCTTTGGCATTAAGTAATTTTCTAAGAGGGTGATAGTCCGTAAACAACAAGAAATTCACCTAATCAACTCAAATAAGCAATCAAATTTCAAAGTCGGGAATACATTTATTTAACACAATATAACTCTTTGCTATCTTGCTTTTTTCGATTTGTTTGTCCTTTTATAAAGATACGCTATGTTTTCTGATCGAAAATTTTCATCCACTTAATTTGTTTATATCATATTGTTTATCGTTTTGTTATTTTTCTTATGTTTTTATCGATTTTTTTAATTATTAGCTTATGAGTATAATTCTCTTTTATAAAAATATCGGTATTACATTCGTGATTGTTACAACAGTATTTCCTCTAATAAATCTTGATTTTTCCTTCATTTTTCCTTCCTGTATAATTATTTTCTAAGTCAATAATTATTCGACACGGACACAACGCATTCCATAATATATATATATATATATATATATATATATATATATAGATAGATAGATAGATAGATAGATAGATATATAGATAGATAGAAATGTGAATATAAACGAAATAACGAGATATTAGCAACTGTATACGCGAGCGATAGAGGGCACACGCAGGTAACAGGTAAACATTTAAATAATGGTGCGAACAAAACAGTTCTCAATGTGATTAAACAGAGCTATAAAGTATATATTAATAAATACACACATACTTAAGTTTGTAGTGCAACTTAAAGTTTCATGTCTTCCCAATCCGTCAGGCACATATGGCAGTTGAGCCGCATATTATAGTTGTTTTTTTAAATACCGCGTCTCATGTGAGGAACGCTATATTATATTACGATTGTAAGCTCAAATTTAATATAAACCCAATATATTACTGAGGTGTAAATTCAAAATATATAGTGTATGTATCCAGACATTGGGAAAAACAAGGCCAAAATGTAAGCTGAAAGATACATGATGTAAGCTTAAAGGTGCATGTTTTTCCGTTGGAAAAATGTATGATGCAAGCTTAAAGTTTATATGGTACATGTTTCTTTTCTGTTGAAACAGGCAATATTTCATTTAAGAAATTATAAAGCGTAAGGGGCAAGCAATATATTAGATTTAGCATTATTAGATCTGGCTAGATTATATTAATTTGGGTCAAGGTGCTTGAGTAGAAATTTAATTCTAGGCAAACAGGTGCTCATTAACAAACTTCTCTTATTTAAAAGATATAGGTTGTTCATATACTTAGCATTATTAATTTTTCAGAAATCATAAATTACATCTGCCGCCTTTCACGCTGCATGTACTATATTTATATTTTTAATATATATATATATATATATATATATATATATATATATATATATATATATATATATATATATGCACGTTCATTAATATGTATCTTACTGCAATAAACTAAGTTATCCTGAACATCTTTGAAAATTAAGACAAGAATCTATCTATCTATCTATCTATCTCTCACACCCAGATGCGATAGTTTGTTTCATGCTAGACATAATCGTCAGAACTATATGTTGTGCGTGTGTTGGTGGTATGTGTATATATATATTTTCTTTCTTTTTCGCTCTCTATCTATCAATCAATATGTCCTTCTTTTTCTACCTCTCTTCATCTATCTATCTATCTATCTATCTATCTATCTATCTATCTATCTATCTATCCCTTGCTTTCTATCTATCTATATATCTATTACTTCTTAATTCGATTTCCCTTGTTTATATGTTCTTTCATTTTATATCATCATTTAACTGATATCGCAAGTTTAGTAATGTGCTTTGTTTCATTAGAATTTTTAACTCTTTACCACCTGCTATTTATTTAATATTATAATTGATTCTTATTATCGAATGCGCGCAGAGAATAGGTATCAAGTATACTTCATAATTATCCTCAAAGATCTGTAGCACATATGATGTTTTCCGCTTGCGATTCAAGAAGGATTCATTTTAAAAGGATCTGAATATTTTTCAACCTAACAATGAAAATTACTTAATTACGAAAACGAATTTATCTCTCATAATATATTAATTTCTTCTCCGTATTATTGTGAAACCTAATTAGTACTAAGTTCTAAATGCCTAAGTAAAAACGCAATTTTTTATATTAGAAAAAAATATTCAGAGTTTTCAGAAAAAAAATATTTTCCTTACTTTCTGAAGCTCGAGTGTCATGAAAAAGGCGTTAGATTTTCATTTCTTTTTACATTATAATGTTCTTAGATGAGATACATCTCCTAATTATTATACTTTATCAGGATGTACAAAGTATATTATTTTTATGTTATAATTTTTTTCGTTTTTATCATCTTCTCCATACTTTGTGTTCTCACACCATTATATCTAATTACCGAAGTCTGAGCGTTTAATACGTCACCATAATTGGAGTAAATGATTTCTGGCAATCAACTTTTTTGGTTCCCTTTGATGCTGGACTATTCACAAAGACTGCTGAATTGGAGATAAAAGAAAATATTGGTACGGAAAAAAGTTCACATTTCCCTTTAAACTGAAATACTTACTCTTGATACTTGTCACTTTGATTCAGTTTTTAACATAACTTCTTGAATGTGCCGTATCCCTTCAGGACGTGGACGAACATGACTCTCCAATTTCTGTTCTTTGTAGTTCTTAGTGATATTTATCCTTTTACAATCTCTTCTAATTCCTGTTTTGCCAAACATTAAGTGAAACTCGTTAGTTAGACTATTCGCTGTGATAATCAAATATTTTAAGTCCTCTTTCATCATTATGAGTCCTGCTTAATATTTTTTTCTAAATCCATAAATTTTGCCAAGAGTTTTCGTTTCCTTAATTTTATGTAGACATGCGTATACGGTAACTGTCATCATCACTCAAACTGGGATAGCAGATTGAAGTTAATCTTCTAAATAACACTGTTATGCTCATGAAATTAGCTGAAACTTATAGACGCTTCTTGTAGCTGTGGGATAAATGATTAGGACGCACTAGGCAGTAAAGCCGGGGGTGAGAGCCAGTCTAAATGTTGGTTAACTCTGAATTCTAAATTCTAGGGACTCCAGGGGAAATCTACTCAACTGTCTTACTCAAAAGCCGTGAAAAATCACAGACATTATAAAGATAGAAGCTGTGTAGATCCTTTACTACCTATATCCTGAATCTATATGCCATTAATAACAGTCTTTCCCTTTTTTTCCCTATGTTTCTGATACTCTGTTATTTGTTTTTCTTTGGCGATATTACACATCTTCAAACTTGCTCCATTCGTTATTTCCGCTAGTTCCCACATTCGATCTTTGATCTGCCATGACACACAAGGATTGTTGTTTCATACCTATTCCTTTATTATTCAAGTTGTAAAAACGGCGTTCCACTCACATAATTTTTGCCCCCGCAAGAACAGTTATTTTGAGGAATACATTTCCAAGACAATACTTCCCGGATTATTTCGATCTTAGCCTCTTCAAATATAAGGTCAAATGTTATCTTTTTGACATATTTCGATAATATGCACAAGGCAAATGGGATAGAGGAAAAGAACGCAAAAAATACGCAGTGAGCTTGCGTAAATGCAGAAGAAAATATGGTCTAGATGAAATAATAAAAAGGCAAAAATTACTCAAAAATATCTTGAAATACTAAAGAGTAAATTTACTCAATAAAATACTTAATGTTTTCAACCACGTCCTCCGAACTACTTTGGAATTCTCGGCAAATCTTCTGGACCGTCTCGCTGTTTAATTTGGTGAACTTAGCCATAATCCTTGCCTTCAGTTCATATTTGGTGTTACTAGGAATTTTGTTGGTCACTCATTCAACGGCACCCTACATATATTAATCAAGGGAGTTACAGGCTGGGGAGTTAGATGTCCAGATATAAAGGGTGATGTGGTTGCAGAAATTGTCTGTCTGACAGCCATGAATGTTATTTCTATTTGTGTGGCAAGATGCAGAGTCTTGTCTCCCGACGTATGTTTTTCCAGCAGCCAGCAGCATTAACTAATCAAGGCGAGTTATGTAGTCCTCCGTGTTGAATTTGAGGCCCAAAGCAACAAACTAGAGAGTTATTTTATTATCAGATACATCAGAGTGATTTTTCCGAGATGCCATACTTTCATAAACCCCATTAAATTCATCCAACTTTTTCTGAATCTTCTGCACTCTAAAATGGTCGTATTGGTACTTCCAGTGCGAGTACCAAGCATGCCATTCTTTTTTAAATTTCTGAAAGACCGAATTGCGTCATGGTGCTCTTTTTTCTCACAGACGGTTCCATTATGCTACTGTTATTCTGTGCAGTCACTAAAAAACAAAAGCAGACAACGCGCTTGAGCGAAATTAAAATGGCATATAATTAGCCAACGCACACTCTGTGTGTGCGTGTTTGCGTGTATGTGTTAAATTTCACAGAAAAAGTCTGTAGAGGAGACAAATTGAAAAAGAGTAGTCGGAAAATAGTACTTAGTTCTTGCCGACGCGTTCGTCAATTGACTTTATCAAGTGATAATCTATCACTCTCTCTCTCTCTCTGTCTCTCTCTCTATACACACACACACACACACACACATATATATATATATATATATATATATATATATGAATGTAAAAGGGAGCATTGAAGTCATATATATATATATATATATATATATATATATATATATATATATATATATATATATATGAATATAAAAGTGAACATTGACGTCAACCCTCAGAGGCGACAGGCCTTACGTGCGGACTGACCATTACGTCCAACATGAAAAAGCCTGTCGCCTCTGAGTGTTGATTTTAATGTTCACTTTTATATTCATATTTACATACCTTCTACCTCTGATATTGAGCCCTTTATCCTATAAATATAGTACTCGTTAAAACTATATATATATATGTGTGTATATATATATATATATACATACATATATATATATATATATATATATATATATATATATATATATATATATATATATATATATATAGGGAGAGAGAGAGATCGAGAGAGACAGGCACACAGACCGAGAGAGAGTGAGAGAGTGTATATGCTTGTGGTTATGTAGTATGTATTAATATTCTTATGTATGTGTGTGCAGCAGTAATCTTCTGTTCTATAAAGTGATAATTAAGGAGTTTGATATGAAAAGAAATTAACATCCATGTAAATGTATCAAGAACTAACTGAATGTAAGTATTTTTCTCATATCTACAGTGGAAATACCCAATTACTCAGTGGTTGAACTTTACTGCAAAACATGTAGTGTAAGATGTCCTATACGTATAAAAGGCTATTCCAGTCACTCGTGTATAACCGCATTCACCTCATGCAAACCCTCGTTAGACTTCGAATGAAACCATTTTCTCCTATTTACTTATCAAATAACTTCAGTCATTTAAGACGTTCGAGTATAATCATAGATTTTGCTTGTTCCAAGCCTTTAAGTCCAATTATGTTTTCTATCATTTTGATTATTTTCTACGAAGATTTCTTGTCCAGAATCAGATAATTTGATGAAAACACAGACAAATATATGATTTATTATTATATATCTCAAGATGTTCGATAAATACAAAAAAAATGTCCAATATATGTCTAGTTCGAATAAATTGTGAAAGAATAAAACAGGACCGTCGAAATCTATCAGACAATATACGCTGAACGATATAAGCGAATGAAATGATGAATTGTCATATTTTAATTAGCAGTCGTATGGCTTAAAAATACCAAATTGTTACTTGTTATTGGTTGCCTTGAGACAGAAATTATTTATCAATATATGTATGTATATTATTGATATCGGAAGGAATCACTGAATTCTGGATGAAAATTTGTCCTTTCATGTTTTAAATGTATCATGTCAACATTTAGTTACAACGGATAGAGAAGAGTATTATTTTTGGATAAATGCACAGTCTTAAACAGAGTAGAGGATTTCGCTTAAGCAAAGGTATGGATATCAGTTAATAACTAACAAAGAAAATACTGTCGTTTTGAGATATAATTACATTGAATATTATAAATAATTGTGAATTTTTTTTCAGTCTATTTGGTTTATCTTCTTTATTTTTGACAATGATATTCACTCTGAACAATGTCAAAGACTTACACGGGGTAAAAGTTTAAAGAGCAAGAGGCAAATTCCTTCGGATATGAGGCGAAGATAACTGTTGACCATAGATTTCAACAAGTTAAGCTTGTAGCGATTGGCGAAACATCTTGCGAGACGATATCCATAAAGCATCGTTACGAGAGAAGAAGCTGACCGAGTGGATTTATTTCTCATCAATGTAAAACGAAAGATGGTTCGCTGAAATGTGCTTGATATTGCGGGTCTTAGATATGTAGTTTATAACTGGTGAAAGTAAGGCGTTTAGTTTGTCTAAATTCTTTCCATGGAAATAGCGATAGAGAAGAAGAGACTTGTGACGTTTCTTCTGAGAGAAAGTGATTGCAAGTTTGGAAATAATTTATCCTCCACCACGAGGCAGAGGCGCTCTTGTAATCTCTCGTGATGGAAAACTGAAGAGTGCGCAGCTCCTGCCTATATATCTCAAGGTTAGTCCATTTTCGTCTTTATGTAGCTGTTGTAAAACAGATGATAGCAGGAGTCAGGTATTTATTGAAGTGATACAGGGAATGTATATTTCCTGCATATTTAGCGATGGGTCGTTTATGTCAAATTATTTTAAGTAAGAAACAAGAAGTAGGAAAATTTCGTTTGACAAAAAGAAAAGAGTGTTTAAATGTTATGCAATATCAGTCCCCTTATATGACAGTGAATGCTGGACAATCTCATCAAAATTGAAGAAAAAACATGAAGCAGCAGAAATGTGGTTCTATAGAAGACAATTCAGAAAATCAAGGGCCAAACCTGTGAGCAAAGTAAATATTTTAGAATAAATAGAAACAAAATTGACACTTATACTTAACATTATAAAGATACAGTGGAAATAGCAGATAAAGAGGAAATAGCGGGTGTAAAATTTAACGCTCACAGAATATTTTGAAAGCATGAGAATCAGAAAAAAAATGACACATAACCTAGCTAATGGGCCTTTGTCAATTGATGCCAGGCAGGGTTTATGCGGGTGAGCAGAAAAGGCGAAATTTATTAAGAGCTCTAAAAGACAGGAATTGTAGAGTCATCATAGTGAATCTTCATTATATAATTACAGATGTTTTTTTTAAGGATAGATTATTTTTGAATTACGGGGATAAATTAATATCAGTATTTACAATCTTAGTATTCGATATCATTATCACAAGTTTTGTCCATTGTTCTCTCCATCTTTCTTCAGGTGTCAAACCCAGTAACCTTCAAGGACATTCAAAATTAATTCTTTATTTAATCTAAGTTGGTAGATTGTTCTCTTTCTAATGACCATACCTATGTTTCTCTCGCAATCTTCTTTTATAGTATTGATGAGTTATTGCTCACCACCTCATTTTTACTGAGTTTATATATGTACAAACCGGTTTCATCCTTCTTCTTCTTCTTCTTCTTCTTCTTCTTCTTCTTCTTCTTCTTCTTCTTCTTCTTCTTCTTCACCATCATCATGATCATCTTCTTCTTCCTCTTCATCATCATCATCTTCTTCTTCTTCTTCTATGTTCTGAGTCCTTTCAGGAAGTAGGAGATCATAACTGTTATTGTAGATATCATTTTTAATATTTTCGTAAGTCTTAGTCAAAATATAGTAATTATAAAATTCTTTCACCATAATAGAAACTGGCGTAAGACAATATTATGTGTATCAACCAACGCTATTCATCCTTTTCAGTGAAGCAATCCTGAGAAATTTAGAAGTCCCACTAGAATTGATTACTAGCGGCCACAATATTAAGAGAATTAGATATGCAGATGCCGATAGCAGACACAGAAAGGAAACTACAGCGACTCCGATAGAAGCTAGTTACAAAAAACAAAAGAAAGGACTAAACATAAATTGTAAAAAGAAAATGGATATGTGCCTGATAATGGAGAGTCCAACATACGATTTACAAATTGGAGATGCCAAAATCAAGCAAGTACAAAACAAAGATATATTTCGGAAGTGTTTTAACAGAAGACTGAAAATGAAAAATGCAACTCCGTTATGAAAAGGACACTGGGATAGAGAATAGTGGCTTCGAAAATCTAAGCAAAGTATTAACAGAAAATAAATCCTTTAGATAAAAAGTGCTGGATCGTTATGTACTATCTATATGTTTTACATTATTGGACAATCTTACAGATGCGGATTAGTTTTGTGACAATTTAAATGTAGTTCTACAAAAGGATGCGGAGGGTAGCATAGACCGAACATCTGTGGAAAGACAAAGGTTTATGGAGAATGGAAAAAAAATATGTACTTATACATAACTCTAGAATGAGACAGTTGATATTTCCAGGATGCCTAAGAAGAGATAGCTTAGATAATCCGACACACTCATGGCATATTGATTGGAAGAGGGACAAAGGAAATGTAGATAAGCTTTATAACGATGGTGTGTAAATGGTTTGCAGAACAGGGTTTAGTTTAGACAGCAAAAGGATAATATTTACTAATAAATACAAAGGACAAGAATTTGTAGAGAGCCATGATCCGCCAATTCCTGCGGAGACCTAGCAAATAGAATAAACGAAAAAGTAAAAGTAGATATCATCCATAGAATATTTAACTATCTCAAATATTCTGTGCCGTTTTGGAAATGTCGAACGGAATCTATTGTTTGATTCATTAGCTATATTTTTTTTCTAATCGCTGTCTGTATCATTTTATGTCTTTCGATTTGTCCATACTTGCTGATAATTTTCATCTACTTCCCTGCAGAGCTCATGCATAATATTTTAAATAAAAAAAATTTCCTACATTGGAGATCGGGAGTTAAACCTCTGGGTGATTTAATGCAGAAATATACATCAGGTCTACGCAGAGACAGGGCAGAATTATAAATAAGTAGTCACGCCTTCGACTTCTGACATTTTCCACGAAAGGAAGCGGAACTGAATATTAATGCGACAAGAAATATGCAAAACATTTTATTCGGTGAAATCATTTGATTCAATTAGCATGACACGTAATTATTAACTGATGCTAGCTCAAAATTTTCCCTCAATAATTTTCGATCGATATGATAAATATGTACACATAAATTGATCCTTTTGTCAAGAAGCGATATTATATCGAAAATAAATCTTTCTCTTGCAAAGTAACTTCAATTTCCTTATTAGACTGTAATCTGTTTTATATAACATTGACGCAAGATTAGATCAATCAGTATGCAGATGAACCCGTTTTAAAACATTCACATTATATAGTTTTAAATCTATGTGAATAATATTCATGATTGAATTAATGGGGATGTATCAGAATGGAGATTATCCTGAAAATAAATATTGTTTCTTAAAAGTAAATTTGCTATTATTAGGATGATATTTTAGGGGTACGGAAGGCGATCACTATCGTCGACATGAAGTGGGTCATGTGATGGTCGTGTTGCGGGCTGGTGTACGTGTTGAGTGATAAACACTTATGTCTTCGGAAATTGCCCACCACAAACATGGCAGGCTCGGAGTATGAGTCCATCTAAAATAATGTAAGAATAAGATCCGATATATATGTAAAGCAAATGATAATGTATTAACAACAAAAGGGTTACAAGTAACAAAGACAATAATGCGTGTAATAAATGAATGTTGAATCTTTTTGGTTCAAAGTATGTGAAATGAGTGAATGTGCGTATGTAGGTGTATGTGTATGTAATGTTCCTGCGTTTACAAAAAGAAGGGAAACGCGATCTACCGTGAGAGAATTATATGTTGTCGTATAAGCGGAAAAGTAAGAAGCTACTGATAAAAATAAAGCAGTGTATTTATAGTGTCGAAGAGCGTCTCCTAGGCGCAGTTTCGAAAATTATGAGGTAATAAACCGATAGTACATTAGGAAGAGATTTTAATTAATTTTTGTTTTAAGCAAGGGAGATAATTCCCCATTAGTCATATAGTTGTAAGCGACAGCTGCTTCCTGATGTCACTGAATAGTGACGAAAGTGGCAGTCTTTCAAACAAAATCCAGGAGTCTGATTGGACAGCTGCATTTTTAGCCCGGGCTAAATCAGTATCCCACAGACATGTGGTGCATCTTGCAAGGAGTTGGCGCCCTTTTCCTATAAATAGAACTTCACCAGGTATAGAAACTATATCGAGCTTGTAGTCCTCATGTTGGGAAAAAATTGGACTCGACGTTTTACATTTAGAGAATATGTCCTCCATAGCGATCTAACAGATAAATCCTGCCCACACAAATCTGAAAATTAAATATGACACCTCCTGAAACGTGGAAGTATCTTCGACAACTCCAGTTCATGTTGACAATTATTTTCCGTAAGACTTTTTCACACTACTTGTTGTTGCATATGTTTGATACATTTTGTCTGTGGGTTACACATGCAAATATGTACATACACTTTTGTGCATGACTTAGCATAAATCTCTCTGTAAGAGCAAAGCAAGTTTCCCATTCCTAATTTTTCGCCCGTTCCGTTTCTTCCGTGTAATAAGGTATTAAATTATATATTGGATATAATAATGCCAATAATAGTGAAAATAAAAACGAGAGAATAGACCTTTGTTCTCAAGCTCACCCATTACCTGGTGACTTACTTGAGGCGATATATTATTTACCAACATTAATGTCTTGAGTGAAATACATACGACTTCGAAATAATAACGCAAAGCATACAATAGATAATTTAGATGCATTTGTATTTACTGTATACTTAGTTTCTTTAATCTGTGAACGACCACCATTGAGAATTTAGAGTCCATCACAACGGACCGGATTTAATTGTAAATCCAATAATAATGACAGTGACTCTATAATAAGAATTGCGTTTTTGAATGAATAGTTACCATTCACCTAGACAAGTTGCCAACTATGGCTAGATAATTAAAT
>OZ038481.1:107359593-107469593 GCA_964036315.1 Acanthosepion esculentum
AATTATATGCCAAATAATGTTATGGCAGGCAATGGAATCTCATAAATTATAAAGTGAAAGTTATAGGCATGAAGAATTTTATAGAAAAGTGCAATATATAATTAAACACTAGTGAAGAGAAACATGATACAACCATGGCATAAAAATGTGAAGTACTAATGCAAATTTTCATAAAATAGATATTTATAAAAAGCTAGATTAATAAATACTTCTAAATGTGAAGAAAAATATTATCTCTTTAAAGTAATAATCTCTTATAATATTTTATTTTAAATTTTGCTTATTAAGAAATTCCGTTTTCACGGAGGAATAGATGTCCTGTAGGAACAATTCAATAACATTCAATGTGACCCATTTATTTTATATCTCTCGAATCACACACACACACACACACACACACACACACACACACACACATATATATATATATATATATATATATATATATATATATATATATATATATATATATGTGTGTGTCCCGGATGTTGATGTTTTAGAATCATGCAATACAATCACCGCCTCTCTCTAGTACAAGTACATCACTAAAAATATTAGCCAAGTAAGGCCAAGAATACGACAGAAGTAGTACTAGTGCAACAGCAAAGGTCTGTTGTTGTTGCAAATGTGCAGGGAACTGGACCTGTTCATTGATAGCACAATGTTTAAAAAAAAACAAACAAAAAAAAACAGAACTAATACAAGACAACAGGAATGTATCCTGCATCAACACAGTGGCACATGACTGTCTATGTTCTTTTGAGGCGCCGTGATGTACAGGATCCATTTATTGTGCGTGTAAAGTTTGAGGCTGAATGTTAGACTGATTATCTTCCGGGTGAAGCAAGAGTTAAGTGTGTTGTTCATAAAAAGGAAAGGTTATCATTCCAAAGTGGCTGAATATTAACTGTCTGTCAGTTTCTGTGATTAGATAGAATCTAGTCAATAAGATATATATATATATATATATATATATATATATATATATATATATATATATATATATATTTAGTTTACGAAAAACTAGGTAATCCGTATGGGAAGACCCAATGAGGATAGAATCCAGAGAGCTCAGTGTAAATCAGAGCTAATAATTTAAATGAAAACAGATTGCTTTAAGGTTCCATATAAAAATTATTTCACCACAGCCCTTTTAAAGGACAGTGGATCATCAGATTTATTTCCAAATGTTGAAATGAAAGAATGAAAATAAATTTACACATATATGACGGGCAATAATAAGGAAACTCACGAAGTGGGGTCAGTGTAGGGGGTAGGAGACAGCATTGAGTTAGATGTAACATTTCTATTTCAAATTTAAATTTTCGCTGAAGTCTAGACATTGACACTTTAAATCTGTTAACGGAAGTTATATTTTGATTAGGAAGTGGGATGGACAAAAAAGTATATAAAGAAAAAAGAAAAAAAGAAAAAGAGAGAAAAACTTCTATTGGAATAGGCGTTGTTTTTTTCTTTACTTTGAGATTTCGTAAATTTTTCAGTTTAAACAGTCTAAGCCATTTAATTATATGTTACAGTTTTTTAAAAAAAACATTTTGGGGATTTAATGTGGTGAAATAATTTATTATATGGAACCTTAAAGCAATCTGTTTTTATTTAAAATGTATATATATATATATATATATATATATATATATATATATATATATATATATATAACTCACAATATATATATATATATATATATATATATATATATATATATATATATATATATATATATATATATATTGTGAGTTATACATGCATTTTCTGTTGCGGGCGCAGACAATACACTAATTTTATGCACAATTGCCTGTAAATATATTCTTAATCCTCAGCGAAGTCCTTTCTGCTTTCCATTTTGATATATAAAAGCTTTTACTAATTTTATAAAGTTTATTTTCTTTAATTACAACATATTATAGTAATTTTCATGCTGGAACTGTCTTGCTCGCTGCAAGGTATTGATAACTTAAAAGCTAAGTATTCTGAAATTAAAACCTATCCTCGAGAAGTTAACATTTATATTAATACATTGTTTAACTATTGCGTTAATGCATTTTCTTTAAAGCGGTTTTCGGCAAACAGCTATAAAACGTAATTTCAATTTTGTTATATTCTTATAATTATATATTTATTGATTAATATTTATTTTCTTCAAAGATAATTATTAATGAAACATTTATACTAAAAAAGAGAAAATCAGTTTTCTTCCTAAAATAAAAAAAAACACCTGATAAGTACTGATATTTCCTTATTATATTCCATATTAAACACAGGTAGAATTATATAGAGATCGCTAGAGTACTGTGAAATTTGTTTTTGACTGATTTCCAACCAATATATACCACTAATTTATACTGGCAGGAAAATTTAATTAGCTGAATGATAATATTGGATTAGATGAATTATAATTTAATACGTGTTGATTCTGTCCTGGCAACAATGATGTTGTGTCTGCGAGAATACAAATGGCGGAGTGGTGTGGGTTAGTGATTCTCGTCTGGACTATTAATAAATTCCGAAATAAAACCTGATGCTTTATCATTGACTCCGATTAATTATTGTCTTCTTACTTTCAAAAGGGTTTGAGACAACCTTAACCAATCGGCAGCGAGATTTACCAGACAGCCTGTAGTCTTTCCTAGGTAGACGCGTATTTAAGAATCAAAATGGGAACCATCGAAATAAATACATAGGTTTGAATGTAGTGGAAAACACGAATATTGGGATGAAAATCTTGTAGAAAATAAACCAGAAAATACTGTGGGATATTACGATACTGAGAGCATATAATTTAATATTACAGATTTAGTTCTACTGGAGAAACAGGCAAATTCTACATGATAAAATTCTTCTGTCCACAATATAATACATGTTTAATGTAGTTTGAATGTAGCAATCCGACGTAGTAAGTAATTTTTCCAATGTAAGAGTAACAATGTCTCGTTGCACCTATTCAGGAATTCTTAAGGCAGTGGATATTTGGAAAGAATAGGAAAACGTAGTTTTGCAGGTCTCCTCATCTGACAGGTTAGCAGTAGATCTTCCAAAATACAAAATGGCCGCCTTTATACACATCGGGTCGAATATTTCTAGTCTTCTGATTGGTTAACCTTCTATGGGTGTACTATAAAATGAGTCAGCTAATTTTGGTTTGCTCACTAGTATTCAAAGTAATCTAACACACGATACTTCAACACAACGATATGGGCAATTACAATGACTTAAAGAGTGAAATTCAAAATATTTACCAGGTTTAGCTAGGAAATTAATTGGAGAATCAGAGATAATTGGAGCATTAGGTTGTTTAAAAAAAACAGAAAAATACTGCAGTTATTGAATTTTGATTTGCGCAAATATCAGGGCGCATGGAACAGGGATGCTACTCCTGAAAACATTGGATACATCCTACTACGGAAAAGAAGATTACATCGGTTTATTTCTTTTAAATCATCAGTGGTGACATGAAATTTAAAAAAATATTACCAAAGTCTAATAAACATATTGCTTAAATATATAACTGTATATTACAAACGTTCTCAATGGTCAAGCCATTGGAAAAAAAATACAGAATAGAATAATATAATATGTGCAACTAATTTAGCAGTTAGTAGAAAATCAAATGTAAATACAAATATAACCAATAGAAAAAACAAACTGCTTGGTTGGAAGAATTAAAGCAAGAAATTGAGGAAATCAGACAGGAATTATCGATAATGAATGCGATTCCAAGAATTTGTTGAAAATGAAGGTTTGTTTTTTTCTTCACAGTTCTAATGCTTACTAATGAAAAATTATCATACTGAACAGTTGTTTGGATTCCAAAAGCAGATTCCGTGATGATTATCCTGTAACAATTTTCCATTTTGTATCAGGCAGGCAGCACTATATTAGAATCCAGCTCAGAGTTCGTTTTTTGGAGTTTCTTCGTCGCCACTTGTTATGGTCCATGTTCCTTGTACCACGGTGATGGTCCAAGGTTAGAACAAATGAATAAATAACTCGAACACTGGTATGGAATAACAAAGATACATTATAACAGAAATATACTACAAAGAAGTAGAAGTATTAGTAATGACTATCAGATTTGGTTAGAGTGAATTATGTTGTCTCGACAAGTATCACTATTCCAATGTTCTTACAATTATCTGTCCTCCTTCTTGAGTGGCGCAGTATTTATAATGTCAGGAATAGTCCATTATTATTATTATGGGTAAGTTCCCATAACATAAATGTGTGCGGAAATACAAGTGAAGCATAATAATCCGAGCGAAGCTGCAAAATAATTTTTTAAAAATGCAAAAGCAAATGCAACAGACAAGATATAGAAACGATGGCGAGACAAACAGATTCATGGCCAATAACCACGCCGCACCAAACAAGCTGATGTAGACAAACACCCTACCGATCAGTGTCTACGTAGTGCAGGGCTGAAACTGAAGTTTTTATACTTGCTGCTCAGGACCAGTTCTTGTTAACTAGAAATAATCAAGCACACATACTAAAATATTGCGTTAGCTCCAAATGCAGGTTCTGTGATAAATAGCCAGAAACAATTGATAATCTTGTATCACTTTGCACGGTATTAACATCCACTGAATATAAAACCTGGCATGACAGAATGGACCACTATCTGCACTGGAAAATCTGCAACATGTACGGAAAGGAAACTGAAATAAATTGGTATAAGGACTACCCAGGCCCACTTACGGTGATCGGAGCTCTAACAATTTTATGGGACTTACAATATACACAGAGAGAACAATCAAATCTAACAACACAGAGATTGTTATTAGAAACTCCCAACAAGAAATATTGCTTCCTTAGTGATATGTCAACACCTGCAGACCGGAATGAAGATCTTCAAAAAGCTATCAAAATACAGGGACAATGAAATCTAAATCTCAAAAATGTGGCACATGGGAACATACCTTGTTGTAGTTGGATCCCTTGGATTTTTCTGGAAAGATTCCAGTAGATTAATTGAAGGGATTCCTGGAAGGTCATGGCTTAAAGTAATACAAAAAACAATGTTCTCACGCATACAGTCCATACGTTACGAAGTGCTTTATCGATGTAAATATGTATGTGTTTTTTTTGTTTTGTTTTTTCTTGGGAAAATGTCATTTTGCAATTTTTGACCTTAGGTCTCTTGGCGGGACCCGGAAATAAATATTTACACACCAGAAATCACAAGAAATAAAAATAATATTACAAAAACTGAATGTACATATCTATTTAAATTGCAGACTGCAGATAATGCATTTTCGAAGATCTTCCAACCAATCAAAATACAAAAATGTGGCACTTGAAGCAATCAATAATTGCAGGTGAAGAATTGGATTCATTGGAAATGCTTCCGATAGACACATTGTAGTGATTCCTAGTAGGCTTAACGGAATACAAACAACATGTACTCACAAGTGCAGCTAAAACATTACAAAGAGCTTTATCGATGTAAAATATGTATGATATTAGTTCAGTGGAAAATGAAACAATTTTTGACCTTACATCTCTAGGAATGATATATGCATACAACAGAAATTCAAGTAAGTAATAATAATAATAATAATAATAATAATAATAATAATAATAATAATAATAATAATTCCATTTTCATACAATTATTTAATAAATATATTAACAAACATGAAAGAAATTATTTTTTATAGTATTATAAACATATTTTATTGAGGAAATTTGGTTTCCGAATTAGTAAGTGGTTCTCCGGACTAGAAACATTTTATCCCAGATTATTAATATTTCTATTTTCGGGATGTTTATTTGATACAATGCTTTCTTATTTCTTATACGCCCTGTCTCATCATAGTGTGTGAAATATTGCCTTTGCAGATCTTCTTGACCTTTGTAGATCTAAGCGACGTTTGACTGTTATACCAGTACTATCATTTTCCTCTCAGCATTTATTCGCACAAAAGATTTAAGTTAGCTTTCTCGCAATTTTATATGTCTCCCTTTCTTTCAATATATCCAGTGAATACTACATTTTCCAAACCTTATTTGCTCACAATGTGCCATTAAACCTCATGTGCATCTAATTTTAATTATAATTATTCTTCCCGATAGAATTATCATTAAAACATTCATCCTTCATTAAATTAGGTTTTTGCCGAACGAAACGAGAGTTGTACTTAAAAAGTATTAGAGTATTGGGTGTATTACATTTAGTTTGATTGATTGATTTGTTTGTATCCTCTTAAGGCTTTGCAAAGAAAAAATGAGGCTATTGAAAGCAAACTATATTTTGCGATTGAAGAATTTTGTGGCGATAATAGTGATTTTCTGATACAAGTCTTACTATTTAACCCAAAACTGGGAGAAGAAAAGGTGAATTCCTACCTTTTCCAAAGTCATTTGCACGTAAGTGATTATATTGAACTCGATTGGAATTCGAATTCTGCTCATCAATCATGCATCCATTACAGAGCTCATAGCCCATGATTTCGCGTTGCTTAATTTCCTCAATCGGGAAAGAAGCAGCGTTTCAACGCAATATCGCTGCAAGCCATATTGAATTTAGAATGCTTTTTCCGGAAAATTGAGCGATATCAATGAGAACAATATTTTGTATAAGATAAAATGAGATATATTTGGTATATTTTAATCTATGTATCAGTATTGTTATTATTATTCCAAATGCATTATTATTATTATTATTATCATCATTATTATTATTATTATTGGAATAGCGTATAAAAGCAGAATTCTTGTGAAAGTTTTCAAGGACCTTCTATTATTTTTATATAGGTGACACAGATTAACATAGTCAATAAAATACTGTTCTAGATATATGATTTCAAAAAGACATTGTTGTTGCTGTTCTTCTACTTCTTCTTCCTCTTCTTTTTCATTATCTTTGTCTCATAATTATTATTATTATTATTATTATTATTATTATTATTATTATTATTATTATTATTATAGAAAATAAAATGTAAATGTTCAATGCAGCTTAAAGCTATACTTTAATTGCCAGGGTACGTTGTTTGCCAGAACTAGTTCTGTGGTTGCAAATTTGATAAAATATCCTGAAGCACCGTTTGCTAGAATATGTTCAATTCGTGAATACGAAAGCATAGTGACAGCAATTGTAAATCAATGTACACTGAAAGGCAGTAACGTCCATTAAAAAAAGAGGCGGCGAAAAAGGATTTCCAAGTAAAATTGTATCGGTTTTCGCAAAACTTTCATGTGTACATTCCAAATGAAAACGTGTGAAGTAGAAATAATTTTCTTTAAAATAAGAATCGTTAATAAATTAATTGCAACAATTTCCATAATTGTTCTCCTTCGAGTTCAAGCCTTTTGAACATGTGAGGACATATATAATCAATGTCAAAATAAAAAAAAAAATAGATTTCTCATTTTGAATTTTGTTAATCAATGGTTCCTACTAAGAATAATGAAGAAAGCCAAAAGAAAAAGAAAAGCAGTATATAATATCCATAAATTTAATTTAAAATTTGTATGCATTTTTAAAAATAGATATGACTTCTTTTATTAAAATATAAGAGAAAATCAAAGAAAAATATGTAACCATAAAAATAAAAAAGGAATATAAATAGGAAACAATGAAATAAACTTGGTGGAAGAAAGTGTAATTACTTACAAAGCGTGACCTATGAATCTGTAAAATGAAATGAAATTAGACGAACATCGTATAGAGAAGCAGAGGGCGATTATCTCACTTTTATAGGACGAATGTATTCAATTCGTAAGTGATAATCGGCAACGAATGAACGGCGACAGCTCGCGAATGAGCAGAGCTACTCGGTGAAAATCTAATAGTTGTGTAGACTGCGAGGAAGATATATGTAATAGCCAGTGGCGATTAGGAAAGCAATGAAGTGAAAGCAATGCACACTCAATAAAGTAAATCAATCAAGCGTGATTCGGTGAAAACTAATAAAAATAAAATCTGCTTTCTATTTGTCCTTTCCTCTTTGCTTAATGTACTAATATGTGGGGGATACTTTATCTACATAGAAAAAGTTATATAATATTTTTTTCGATAGGTCAATAAACCTGCTCATATTAAAGAATACAATTTATAAATTGTGTGCTTAATGATAAGTCCTATTTCCAGAAATTCTAGCAGAAATACCTGTGTATATATATTTCGATATTATCGTAATTGTCTGCCCTGATGCCGAAAATTTAATTAATTATTTTATTTTCTTTCCATGGACAATATTTATTACACACTTCCTAAGCCGCTGCTTGGTATGGGCGATTTGGATCTGCCTAAGTTAAAATATTAAAGATATTCAACTTGGCATCTTGCTAAAGGCAAACACATCATTGGACTATGCCTAATGACTGTATAAAACCCAGAGCAACAGTCAATTTGTCGACGTCAAGAGATTGCATGCTTGATTTCAAAGGGAATGCTTCACGTGAATTTTAAACAGACACACGAATATACTTACTCTCTGTATATTCACATACAGCTTCTTAAATTATGGATAACTTTCCATTTTCTTCTCGATCAACAATGAATAATGCCGTATTATGTACAAGATAAGTCCAGTCGATAAATTTTGTATCAATAACAAACATTTCACACGAAGTAAATACTGGCTAAATTAAGAATATATTTCATCATCTCAAAGGAAACTACTGGGGCATGACATTGCGGAGTGGAGAGAGATTCAAACGAAATTATTTATTACGAATTCGGTAAATCCTGTCAACAGCTTTTAAATGGAACCCGATTATTAGCAACTGTTACATTTGTATCATGCACAAAAAACATTCTCTTGGTAAAGATGTTGATTGAGAAATATATTACAGGACAATACAAAGTCGCATTTTGCAAATAAAGCTTATACTTTGGGTATGGATATGTGTTTGAAAGTTTCCCACATAAGCCTTATATGAGTCTTGTGAATATAAGCTTAGAAAAACTTCTATACTTGAACAGAAGTAGTATATTTTTAAACGTGAGTAGCGGTTTATACCTTGTTTCCATTTCAGGATTATATTTTCGGTTGCTTCTAATGTATTAGCATTATCTTTCACCCACTGTTGGACCTTGCGTCTTAGTGGCTTCATCGCCTTAATTCGAATGAATTCAGGTAAAAATACATTCTTTCTATTCACACTTTTGTCTGGTAATTAATTACAATAGTCGGGCAGCTAAGAATCTCTCTAAAATGATGTCGTTCAAGACTGGAAAAAAGTAATGTCCACCTTACTTGGAAATTAATTTTGTGTAATAGAACGTCAAGGAGGTTTCCTTGATAAGAAGATAGAACAGGCGTTGTGTACATTAGGACTCAAGAATATTGATTCACGTCAATAGATATTAGTGTCCACTAATAATTATAGGAATGAAATCATTAATCTAGATCAGATAAACAATTCGTTTGAGTGAAAGTCTTCATTTCTTTAACAGATTCCTAGGTATAAGTAATTGAATTATGAAAATGTTATAAAAACTAATTGCACATTGTCAATGTTAATATTAGCCCTTTCCTGAGAAGGAAACATGCGGCATTCATTAACCGAGTAGCCTGTATTTTTGTCGGTTGAAATTTATAAGGTCCTTCTTTTAGAAAAAATTCTTAGGAAAATGTTTTTTTTTCAAGTCTTATAATTTCATTTCCAGGTTTTGTGTGAATGTTCTTCCAAACCTTTTATTTGAAGTAGTATTTAATGTTAACATCTTGATGATATCAATTTTCTTCTCTTCGAGTTACATGTGCTATTAATTATAGTTGCTGATACTGTTGGTAGTCGTCTAGTGATGTCGTTTTCTGTTGTTTGGTACAGTTAATTATTTGTGATTCTGTAACGCCAGTCCACAATGTTCAAATTAGGATGACCTTTTCTAGGATTTAATCGCTGAAAGCCTTTTCTTACTGGTGATCTTAGGGTCATGTCACTGGATCTAACTAACGACTTTATCCATTGTTACAGGACCCCAAAAGTGTTATTTTAATACCTGGTTAAGGCGGTGGAGAAATTTGAGAGGAGAATTAACAGGAGATAACTGACATCCATTAGACATGGCACGTGGAAATAGAACAGTTTAAAACAGTGAGCGAAATAAAGGGTTCAGTTCGACATTCCAACCACCTGAAGAAGGCCGGAATGTACAACGACCGAAACGTTGTGATAAACATGGCGACAAAGATGTGGATGATAGTCCGAATAATGTGGATGGTGTACATAGTGCCTCATCTCAGACATATAGACAATTGCTATGTAGTCATTAATGTTAGTAGTTGAACGGATTGCTGATTTTAACCATGACCAAACGTTATATGTGCATCTCAAACATTTTCTAAACATAATTCCTGTTTCTGAGGATTAGCTACATCCGATAGAAATGATTCTGATCAGGAGATTTGGGATTTTAAGAAGCGTGAAATCACCTCTTAATTGCTGTCGTTCCCAGGTACAGCCTTTCCCGCGAGATAGCATCTATTATGGCTTCAGCTATGGCCAAATCATGAAACACCCACAAAAAAAAATCAGAAATATTTTTATAGTAAAAATACCGACAATATTTTTATGGGGGGAATCATTTTTTATAGTGAAATTACCAGCAATATATATTTATAAAAATATTACTAAAAATACATTTTTATAGTAAAATGACCAAAAGTTTATTTTTATAGCAAACTGATCAACAATATAAAACAAAATTAAAATCAGTACAACTAATACAATTATATAAATATTTTTAAAGAAAAATTACCAGTAATACATTAAAAATACCAACGATACATTTTATTAACTATATATCTAAAAACATATGTTCCTCTGAATGAAAAAGACGATGTTGGCGTTAAATTATATTTAGATGCCGTCATTAAATAACAAATAGAGATAGATATGACGGTAAAAAAAACAAGCAACTTCGAAGGTAGATCAAAGTTTCCGCGAATTGCAACATTTGAATTTAAACCTCGATAGATGTTGTCGTTACATTATATTTAGATGTTGTCATTAAAAAACATGTACAGATAGATATGTCATTAAACAAAATCAAGCGACTTCGAAGGTAGATCAAAGTTTCCGTGAATTCCAACATTTGAATCTTAACCTAGATAGACGTTGGCGTTTAATTAGATTTAGATTTCGTCATTAAATGACCCATAGAGATAGATATGTCATTAAACAAAAACAAGCAACTTCGAAGGTAGCTCAATGTTTCCGCCAATTCAAACATATGAATCTAAACGATGTTGGGGTTAAATTATATTTAGATGTCGCCATTAAGTAGCCAATAGAGATTGATAGGTCGTTAAACAAAAACAAGCAACATCGTAGATCGAATTTTATGCGAATTCCATCATTTGAATCTAAACCTAGTTAGATGGTGGCGTTAAATTATACTTAGATGCCGTCATTAAATAACACATAGAGATTGATATGTCATTAAACAAAAACAAGCAACATCGAAGGTAGATCAAAGTTTCCGCGAATTCCAAAATTTCAATATAAACATAGATAGATCTTGTCGTTACAGTATATTTAAACCAAGCGACTTCGAAGTTCGATCAAATTTTCCGCCAATTCAAACATATGAATCTAAACGATGTTGGTATTAAATTATATTTAGATGTCGTCATTAAGTAGCCCATAGAGATTGATATGTCGTTAAGCAAAAACAAGCAACATGCTTTTTTAAATTAAAAATTGTTGGTAATTTCCTTCTCGAGTGTTCTGAATCTGAACAGCATACTTCGAAGTTAGATCAAAGTTTCCGCGAATTTCAACATTTGAATCTAAACGTAGATAGATGTTTGCGTTAAATCTATACACGAATCAGCTGATGCATGACTACTGTCTTTTATAGATGGATGATGAGAGCAAATTCAGGACAAGCGACACAGGAGTAGTTAAATATCTATGATTTTCGGTGTAATAATTTCACCGCCGTATGCATCGATAATGACACGAATCAGAGACATTACATTTAAAAGCAACGATTAATCGATATATTTTTAAAAGATATCCTGATGATCTTTTGTTGATGTGAATACAAACATCGCATTCAGCATAAGATTTGAGGAAAAACTACAGAAATAGTTAAAAGTTTAGGCGATAAAACAAATACCTGTTTCACACATTTTTCAGATGGGAATAAATATAATAACTCCCCATTTAAACATATCCATGTCTTCATAGTCACATTTAAAGAACGTGTGAGCCTTTGAATTTTGTGTGTTAGCAAAATGTTCTAGGAGCATGTCGACAGACACTATCAAAACTTTTATTCATATGGAGGGAAAACCGCTAAATGTCAGGTTGTTCTCCTTTGGAATTTTATTGAAAGAATCTAGTAGTAGCGATCATATCAGCTGTAGAGCAATATGCATGAAATACATACTAAAAATAAGAGATAAATATCTGCCAAAAACTGAAAAAATAATGAGCGTGATCAAAGACCATAATACCAGAAAGTGCTTTCGTATGAAATGGTAGTTTCTACAGAGAGTAATGTATTTTTGAAGATCTTGCAAAAGCTATCAAAATACAAAGATCTAGAAGTGGAAATCTAAAATTAATATGTGGCACATGAGAACATCATTAATTCCATTTGTAGTTAGAACCTTCTGATTGATTGTAACTGATTATGATAGACTCATTGTAGGGATTCCTGGTAGCACCAACCTGAAAGAAATTTTAGAATAATAGTCACGATTACAGCTCATACATTACAATGGGCTTTACCTAAGTAAAATATGCCTTATCTTGTTTTACAAAAATGGTCAATAGAAAATGTCATAAAGTCATTTCTGGCCTTAGACCTCGGGTTGGAAACACGAAGTAAATGTGTTTTCAAGAAATATCAAGGGATATATTATTATATTATTATAAAGGTATCGGCGAGATTAGCCATTTTGATACCGTAACCATTCGGTAATCTTTGACTGAACAATTATAATTACTCATGGTTAAATTAATAAAATAATTGTCTTAGAACAATTTTACAAGAAAATAGGTTTCTTAAAAGCACTATCACATTTATCACAATTTCTAGTATTGATGCGATATTTTTCCATAACCTTTTGTGTCATGTAACTTAGTATGAAATGTAAACCGCTGTAATATGTCATTATATTTCATTCTAGCTACTTATTTTATTGCTTTATGTTGTTGCACCAGGAAGTCATCCGTGTACTTATTGTTGCCTTTGGAATTATACATATTGAAATCCAGAAGTGGCTGGAGAATATATGGGGTCAGTGTCAAGCGTGGCCATTTACCGAGGGGCTTTGCACATTGGAATTGCTCGTAGAACTTGAAAATCATTACGAAAATGTTTTCAAAACCAATCGTACTTTACTGCTATCTACAGAAATTTATTTTTGGGCGATCAAATAATAATAATAATAATAATAATAATAATAATGGTGATGCTGATGATGATATTTAGCAAGCTGGACAAGAATAAATATTCCTAGGCGAAATGATACTGGCTGTTTTCTTAATCCTGGAAATTTGATACAATATTATTATGGTGTCTGCCGTCATATTGAGAAGGTATATTTAAAGTGAATATGTAAATGTTTGAAAAAATATCATATAAATTTGAGAGTCATACCCATATTTTTGAGGAACACTGCGAAAACTGGTTCGTGAGTGGATATTGCGCTAAACGTTTTGAGAAATAACAATGTTATTGTCCAAATAATATGAACTGTATGGTTATTATTAAGTAATGACACGAATGCGGTTCATTGATCTATTACTGTTTACCCGGCCTATATTTGTGTTCAGTTCCTGTGCTTAGTGTGCTGTATTCTTTTCTGTTCTTTTTTTGCATCTTTTTTGTTGCTGGAATGTACTCTATCAACTATTCCTTCATTGCTAGTCTAGTTTCTTCTCAGAATATTTAAGTTTGATTTTGTAGTTTTGTTCAGGTTATATTCCTTTATAACACTGTTTTTGTATATCTCGTTGTAACTTGGGCTCTACCTAAGTCTGTCTAAATGATGTGTACGCAATGTTTTCGCTTCATAGCACACGACTGGAAGATGTTTGCTCCCGCTGTTAGCACTTGGATATGTTTAACAGCGTAGAACAGTGTTTCAAAACAATTACGTAATCCTTCTTGTACTTAGTGTCGACTGCTTGGCTTCCTCATGTCCATAGGTGTCTTTGGTGCTCCTTGAGCATTTGCCGTGCATCCCTTGATCTAGATTTCACCGTGCACATTTTGCAATCCATGACTGAAGTTGCCGCCTATGTTGTCTTCTCGTACTTTTACCACGGTCAGATATTGGTTTCTTGTTATTGACATATGATGTTGGCGTTGTCGAGAGTATGTAAAGATTTATGGATTTCATCCAGCGTATTCAGCTCTGTTGGTGGGTGTGCACCATTAATTAATGTTAAATGACTTCCCTATGAGTTTAACGAATTGTATTCTGTCAGATCCCGCAATATTCCAGAAACAATTATTCATATCTTTAACTAATATTGATCCTACAGATCTTTCATTTTTCCCTCACAGCCTCTATGAATTATTCCATGTATTTCGTTTATGAATTACCGATTATTTGCACATCAATGTCAAATGCACCCAGAATGTTAGCACTTAACCTATTCCTCTCTTGTTTGATATTTGCAATCTGGCTATATTGGGGAAACGTCCTTACATTACAGGTCAAGTTTGCTATTATTTGTTTCATGCGAACAGCAACTGCATCCAATGACAACAGCAACTCATGTCATTCGCTAACGGGTGAAGTCTCATTCCCTTTATGCTGTCATTCTTTATATTGGATTTGCGAAAACTCATTGCGTATGAATAATAATCTATATTATAAAATATGTGTTGATTCTCTCCTCATCATGCAACGTATAAGTGGGAATTGATATAAGCGCATGCAAAATAAATGCATATATCTACGTCGTGCAAGAGTGACTTACATATGCTTTGTGCTTTCGACAACATCAGATTGAAATACTTCTTTGCGCAAGTTAAGAAACATCGGGCCTAGTCTGTACATAGATGCGTGACCGCTTGGTAACACCAGGAGCTGTCAGCTTAGATGCGCAGATTGTTTAATTCATAATGACTCGGAAATTTCTAATACCGGGTTCCAAATCTTGGGTTCGTTATATTCATTACGGGCAAACAGACTTGGGAAGGGTATGGACCTTCCCCCATCGTGTAACACTGTTATTATGATCTCAAAAATAAAATATTCTTACAAAACATTTTCTGGATTTAAGCACAAGGGGGTCTACATTCTCTCACGAATTGACTACTTCAGAAATGAAATGTGACACTTTCAATGTTTTAGGCATGCTGTATTAGATAATTATAGATTTAGAGACATTCAGTCATTGATGTCATATACATCTGTACAAAGCATATATCTAAGGTAAACCAAACTCTTCCTTGATATGTCCTTTTGTTCTATGCAGGATACCAGAATAATACTCAAATGCAGCAAGATAGAAATATTTGTGTGTGTGTTGAATAAAATACAACCGAAAAACCAATTAATACATTTGCAGTTATTTAACAACTACATATCGCTTCTTAGTTTCTCTTACGTAAACTGCAGAAGGCTCTTCTCTGGTCACAGACCAACAATATTCGGCCAGCCTTAATGACGTCCTCCTATCCCGATACCATTACTCCATTGCTACAATGACTTTATGAAATTGTTTACCATTCTCGTCACTAAGAGCACCAAGATGCGAGTTTAAAAAGTGAATCTCCAACGACATGTTACAGCCAAGATGTTTATATGCCTTCAGGAGGCCAAGTATTGGTCTTTTATTGTCTTCTCTTATTTTCGCAGAAAAAATGTTTCATACAGACATGTTAGCTTTACATACAAATTGATTCTTTAACTTATTAAAATGGTCATGCAGATGAAGTTTCCAAATCCTACATATTTACTTCTCTTTGCCTGAGAAATGTATTCCGATAATATTTCAATGCTGCTCCTGTTTTGTCCGGAGCCTTCACGAGATTCTTCATAAGATTGTCTTGATGTGAAGAGATGGAAACAAAATTTGACTCAACTAGTGGAGTGTGTTGGAATGTTTCCTTCTATGTTCAGATAATTATTTTAGTTTCTAATTTAGTTGTATTTGTAATTGCAGTTTCTAATTTCCCTTTATGTAATGAGAAATTCTATCGTGGCTGTCTCATTCCCAAATAAAACAGTATTTGGTGTAACCAACTTAAAGCAAGCCCAAGAAATTGACATCCTTAAAATGTCCACAAAGTTGCTAGTTTTGTTGATCATATGCAATAAATCTCAGTAAATTTGTAACAAGACTGATTTGAGATTTCCTTCAAGGAATCAATTAACATCCTTGATTACTGTATTGTAACTGATATTAAGTGATTTGATAAGGCCATTGATACAACTGTAGTGCATCAAGTCCACTACCCTAGGGAAGAGTGGGAATAGATCTTTGTGGCGATCAGGTAAATGTGAAACACGTATATCACTAGCTAATTGATTCCTGCAACCTTAGTTTACTTGGAGTTATGGAATGGGGCTCAGAGAAACTATTTGGACAATATTCTTGGTCATATTATCTTCAGGTTTCAGTCTTTGAGGATTAATTTTCATCGATATCAGCTGATGGAATTTCATACAATTGCCGTGCTTCTGGGTTTGCTTTGTCTTCGCTATAGGCGACATGACGCATAGTTTTGATATTGAAACATTCATTTATTTTTTCTTTGAAATCAATTTGAGGTATTATGGAGTAGGAGCAATCAGTATCATGATGGGTTGGCTATCTATAAATCAGGGGCATTGCAAAAGGCATAAATTTATTCTTCATGGTAAGGCATGGATTGATATTTGTTGCACAGTTATTGTCGCATATCTGTGGTGCCCACTTCATGTCTTGGTTTTCAATTTGCTTGTTTTTATTTATTTTTATTTTTTATCTTATATATTTATTTATTTATTATTTTTATTTTTATCGGTGTTTTTATTAACGTAATAAAAATTCTTTATATAGCTTATTTAATAGTTTTGTTTTTGTTTGGGAAGATAATTAAAGCTATTTGTTCAATTTTGGGGTTGATTGTTGTAGTTAGCAAATAGCTTTAATTAGTTTCCCAAACATAAAAAAATTTGTTAACTACAACAATCAACCCCCGAATTGAACATATACTCCTTTATTTGAGTAATAATTTCCTACGTGTTAGTATGCCAGGCAAGCGGTTATTCTTCTGAGTATGTTTCACTGTTCACGTAAAACTAGCATTGCATCGCTCATTTTTTACCATTAGTTATCCATATGTTGATCATATAGAATCTACATGACATAGCATCATGCATAAAAACGTTTCAGCTTGCATGACAGCTGGGTGAGCTAGTTGCTTCTGTAAGTTAAAAGCATTTTCACGATCCTGTTGATTCTGAAAAATGTTGGCAACAGCATTTTGCTCAAATTTACATATCTAGACATTCGTTTTAACCGCGGTAAAGAAGTAATAAAATCCCTTCCAAGCGAAATGGTGTACCTCCTATGCGGTATTACAACGAAACTAAAACTCTGTATACTAAAAACAATGAATTTATAACATAAAAAATATATCTATTGTATGTAAAACTTAGCAACAGAAACGGGGTACTATAAAAGGGTCTTTAGAATAGCACAGACAGAGAATGTGATTAACGAGAAAGTTGCAAGGGAAAAAACTCAAGCATAATTGAATTGAGATATATGAATTTTCTGGGACATATAATGAGGAAGGAAGACTTAGACAATGTGTTTCGCACAGAAAATACCGATGGAAAAGAACACGGGGAAACAGCAAGTCACCTACCTAATGAGCTTTTTAAATGGATGACAAAACTGCCAATGTCACGGATAATACGAAGACAAACTAAAAAGACAAACCTATTTTCCTGAACAAAGAAAATACATGTCTGACATTATTTTGTCTGTTCTAACAGTGGACAGCACAAATGTATAAAGGAGGAAAACGTTTGGTTAATTATCTGGGCCTCGTCAAAAAACATGAAATAGTCGTAGAATCATTGTGTCAATCATTGTTGCATATTTGGTCAAATTTCTATAAACAATTAAAATGTCTCTTAAAATTTGAGACGATCCGCAACAAGTACGCTATTCTAAACTTCTCTATTGAGAATATTGAAGTGATAAAAGATAATTACTGGCAATTAGTGTTAATAAGTAACTCTAATTAATTCGGTGTTAAAACTTACTCATTAATGAAAATAATGCAGTTTGAGGATGAAGCTATTGCAGATTTGTGGGGTGATATTCAAAGTGATATTGGCCGGATAAATTGTTTGAAACATACAGCGGTATAAATCAAGTATAGATTCCAGGTAGATTAATAATATAGCAAATATTGTTTAGAAAATTTTAAGAGACGAATTTTAAAATATCCGAATCACCCCTATCCCTTCACACAGAATCCATATTAGAAGCCACCCAAACGAATATATAATCACTAAATATATTATAGTAGAAGGGAAACAGATCTTAATAAATATCGCTAAGGCGTGGAGAAAGTGTTAATTGCCAAAGAGGCTAATGATATATTGCAGCAATTTAGCTAAGATAAAATATAGGAATATTCGAGTAATAGAAGTATTGTGTAAGCGACTACGACTTAATCTAAAGAATCAGTGCTATGTATATAAATAAGTTTGCCAAGAAGAGTAACAAAAACATCTATGTTATGCAAAAATTCTAACGAATCACATAGTAGACAAAAGGAAATAAAAGTGATTCTATATGTAGAAATATAAATTTTCGTATATAATGCTTAAGGTTATTAAATCTGTCCATATATGAAAATTGATAGGAACAAATATAAATGACATTAAAATTGAACAAGATGCAGGACATAACTATAAGTAGTGTAACAAACAATAATGGTTGCTTCCCCAGAGACTGGAAGGGTTTTGGAAATGGACTGGAATTATTAGGAACCCAAAGAAGAACTGAAGAAAACCAGCCGACCGAATTATCAACATAAATTAAAATGTGATGGAGAAATAAAATATGAAGTCCTATTATCTGCACGGGAAACCAATTTCGTCTGATGTGAAACTTCAATAATTACAGAAATTAGAGAAAATATAAAGAATAGTATACTATTAAACAAATCTGCAAAAGAAATTTATCAGTAACAGAGGAGATCGTAGTAAAAAAAATTAGCAGGAAAAAAGAAAGAATTAATTTCATGATAAGCAATGATTATCCAGATTTTTGTAAAGTAGAGTTGAAGAAGAACAGAAAATGTAGAAGAAGAGGAAGTAGAAGAAGAAGGAGGAGGAGGAAGAAGAGGAGTAGAAAAAGAAGAAGAGGAAAAGAATGAGTATAAGACGAATATAATGACGAAGAAACGGCAAATAACATGAGATTATCAAGAAATAAAAAAAGTACGAAGAGAAGGAAGAGGCAAGAAAGAAGACGCAACATTGTATAAAAAGAAGGGATTATAGTGAAAAAGAAGAAGAAGAAGAAGAAGAAGAAGAAGAAAAAGAAGAAGAAGAAGAACTAATAGAGTTTGTAATGAAGTCGAGAATGTACAGAAGGTTGGAGTAAAAAGGCGCCAAACAATAAGAAAACTTATTAGCAACATAGAAGAGAAGACTGAGATGATAGCGATGATAAAACTACAATAAAACTAGCAATCAGACTAGAATAAAAAAAGAGATGGAAACGAAGCAAAGCTAAAAGGAAAGACGGCAAAGAAGAATAGGGGGAAAAAACATTCAGAATGAGGTAGAAGAGAGAAAAAGTGACAAAATAGTAGTCGAGACAATGAAAAACCTTTAAAAAATATGTGCCAAATGTGGAGAACAGAAAAAAATGAATAATATCAAAACAAATAAGAGACGAAGCAACAGTAATTAAAAACAAAAGATGCGACTAAGAGAAAGAACGAACAAAATGCGGAGAAATAAAATCCGAACAAGACAGGGAAGAAGAAAAAAAGTTTCCATTAAAAATATTTATAAAGGTTACAAAGGAAAGAATAGAGAGTAGCAGTAAAGAAGACTGTAAATGTGAGCTGACGAGACATAAAACGTTGTATCGACTGCATTAAGGGTGAGAAATAAACGCTGAAGACAATCGCTAAACAAGAAGCGGCAACAATGATGTATGTGAGATTGAAAAGAAGAAGAGAAAAAGCTAAATGAAAGGCATCAAAGGAAGAAGTGGTAATAAAGAAAGAGAAATCGAGGAATGAGATTATAAAAAAACCGAGAGAGAGAGAGAGAGAGAGAGAGAGAGAGAGAATATTAACAGCACGTGAAAACGGAGAAGAATAGGTGATAACGAAGGAGCGAAAGAGAAAGTGATTAAGAGACGTTAGGGAAGTTCAAAAATATTGAAAAGAAGAAGATAAATGAAAATAGATCAGTATGTGAAAAAAGAGACGAAAAAAAGAGAAAACAAAGCAGAAGACACAGAGAGGAATTAGAAGAAAAGTTCATAATGAAGAAGAAACTGAAGATGACGACGCGGTAAATTTGAATCGATGAAAATAACAAAGAACTAAGGCAGTTAAAAAGAAAATGAAGAATAGTATATAAATAAGACTTAGACTGAAAAATCCAAAAAAATCAGACGATAAATGAGAAGTAGAAGAAACGCCCACAACGAAAAACAGATTCAATAATAATAATAATAATAATAATAATAATAATAATAATAATAATAATAATAATAATGCATCATCCTAAGGCTGATGTTTCTAGATCCGAAGAAGGCAGAGGATTAGTCAAACAAGAACTGTCTTAGAGAACTACAACATTTGTTCTTCAAAGGCAAGACAGGATGGAAATCTGTATAAAAGAACATGATAGAAATAAAAACAAAAATATTCAGTAATAAAAGAAGCCAATAAATTCAAAATATAATTTCAAGCGGGTGAAGAAGTGGAAATAAACCATAATACACCTACGATAGCGGCAAACCTAAAAATGAAAGCAAAACCAAATGCAATGTACCAAATGCAGAAGCCATGCCAAGCTAAGCCTCTTCACAGTGAATACTCTGCCTGTTATAGACAAATTCCGTACCAGTTAGTGTTTAAGTACTGCAGGTTTAAAAGCTGAAACCGAAGTTCTAATCGTAATGCACAGAACCAAGAAAGTAGTAATTAGAAATTACATATATTGAGAGATTGTCTTGACTCCAAATGCAGATTCTGTGTGATAAATATCCACAAACAATTGCCTATCATATATCAGGTTGCATCGTCTTAGCACCTAGTTAATATAAATCACAGCATGATTGAGTGTACTGAAAAATATTCAAAATTTACTGGAAGGAGACTGCAAGAAACTGATATGAACATGACCAAGACCCGGTTAGAGTGATAGAATATTACATATTCAGAGACACAGCAAACAAGACTTATCGACAAGAAATCCTGATAAAAAAAAACATAGAAAAAAGAATGTGCTTTTTTACTGATATGATAGTCTTTACCGATAGTAATGTATCTTTTTATGTTTTTAAAAACTATCAAATTACAAGTTCTGAAAAATATGATACATGAGGATATCAATAATTCACATTGCTGTTGGATCTCTCGGATTGATTGTAAATGGTAACGTTAGACTCCTACTAGCCCATGCCTTAAAGAAATACAAAGCATTTTACTCACAATTACAGCTCACACAATACGAATAGCTTTATCAACAACGATTTCATAAAAAAGCACACGTGAATATTCTGTAAAACAATTCATTCGTAAAAATACTATAGAAACATAATGGCTGATAACCGATGAAATTATTTCACGTCATTATTTTGGTATTCGCTCTTTCGAAACTTGGATTTTGTGACTACAACTTATAGAATGTCGGGTAGTATTTTAAAAAAAGTGATTTGAACCTCTATATCGGAGATGAAAACAAATGTGCTCACTCTCAGGTGAACCTGTGATATTAGAAAAATAATTTTTTATTACTTTTATTATAAGTATTGAATGCTAATAAATAAATGTCAAAACTGAATATATCAATGGAAAAATAATTTCTCCAGGGACTGGCATCTGACATCATGTTATCAGCAACTTCGTTTTATTGTGGATATCCATTACCAATTGTGTCTTTGATTTCGATAAAGTACGCCTTTATATACAATTTTAATTGAAACGGACAGTCAAGATAGGTCGACGAAGATTATTATTATTTTTTCTTGAATTTCTACTAGTGTTTTCTTTTCTGTGCATAGAGTGTGTACAACTGGTACCTAAAACCTTCTTCAGAATAACTGTATATAAATACGAACACAATAAACTCATGCACAGGCAAAATCAGTTAAGAATAATGGAAGCGTTAATAATAAAAAAGAAGCCATATCTCATGGATATCAGTTATGAACACGCCCATAATGTTCTGACCGCGTTCAAAAGTTGAAAACATTGTTATACGCATATATATATATATATATATATATATATATATATATATATATATATATATATGTGTGTGTGTGTGTGTGTGTGTGTGTGTGTGTGTGTGTGTATTCAGTTCCTGATAATCAGTAGAGCACTTTCACTACATTTATAACACAGTATGGACATAGAAAAATTTAGCCTCGACTACTCCCTAAAAAACATACCCATCCAATCCCCTTCCATATATAAGCTAAAACTAATTGAAAAAACAGAAAGTTTCATAAAAAAAATGAGATGGAAAGCCTACTTTTTAAACCAGGACCTTCACAATAAAAATAAACTCAAGGAAAAATACGCCTTCAAAACAAAAACAAAATATGCACCCCCCGCAACAAAAAGAATTAGATGACTTCGAGAAAGACTTAACTGACCTAGTTAGAAACATAAAATTCCATAAAAATCAAGATGCATTAAAAAAAAAAAAACTAAAAGAAAATATAACTAAAATAAACCATTCAACAAATGTATTTATCGCAGCTGACAAAACAAGAAATTTATACAAACTAAGCCCTCCTACGCACAATAAATTACTCAAGAACAACATAACCAAAGCATAAGAAAGGCACATAAAACAATAGAACACAATATCAATAAAGAAGCTAAAGTGATCTCCCAAAAATTAGACCTAGATGACCAAATAAGTTGCATCAGCAAGGCGGAAGCCTTTATCACACTAAAAGACCACAACGAAATTTTCAAAACCAACCCTGCATGCAGACTAATAAACCCAGCCAAAAGCGAATTAGGTAAAATAAGTAAAACGATACTAGAAAGAATTAATTCTGAACTTAGGAAAAAGTTAGGAGTAAACCAATGGAAAAACACAAAAGCAACTAATGACTGGTTCCACAGCATAAAAAACAAAGAAAATTGCCACTTCCTACAATTAGACATAAAAGAATTTTAGCCATCCATAACAGAACACATGTGAGATAAGGCAACCAACTTAGATCAGGAACAAATAATAATAAAACCACACGAAATCGACATCATTAAGCACTCCCGTAAATCTTTACTATTTCACCATGAAGAAGAGTGAATAAAGAAAGATGGGATATTTGACACTACAATGGGAAGCTTTGACGGTGCGTTCTAAATTCCAGAAATTTACTTACTACACGAACTAAACAAAAGATATAAATGACACAGGACTCTACAGGGACGACGATCTCATAATCTTAAGAAACTGTAACAAACAAAACACAGACAAAACTAGAAAAGCAATAATACAGATTTTCAAAAATTACGGATTCGACATAGATATAAAAACTAACCTAAACGAAGTAAATTTTCTAGATGTTACCTTCAACCTAAGAAAAGGCACACACAAACCATACAGAAAACCCAATGATAAACCACAGTACATACACACATCTTCCAACCACCCGCCTTCTATAATCAAACAGATACCAAAATCGATTAACCGCAGGCTTTACGACAATTCATTCAATGAATCTATAATTAACAAAGCTAAGAATGAATACAAAACAACCCTAAAAGATAGCGGATTCCCAGCAACACTCACATACTCACCAGAGAACACAAAAAAGGCCAACAGGAAAAGGAATATCATATGGTTCAACCCAGCGTACAGCAAAAACGTAAAAACAAACGTAGGAAAAATATTCTTCAAACTTTTACACAAACACTTCCCGGAATCAAGCACCCTACATCAGATATTCAACAAAAACACAGTAAAAGTCAGCTACAGTTGCACCGAGAACATGGCACAAATAATACAAAAGCACAACAGGAAAATTATCAACAAATCACACGAACAAATTTGTTGAAACTTGACTAAAGCATGGAATAATAATGCAACACAAAATGTACTTAGAACAAAATGTATTGAAACAAGAAAGAGTACACAATATTTACATATAGTCTTTTGTATATTCCTGGGAAGACCGTTCCTGGAGAATGTGTTGACTAAGTCGCAGTCGGGCAGAGCCTCTAATTGAATCTCTTGATTCGCCTCTCTGTCTTCCCGGTACCAACCATATTTATATAGTCGGTACTCCACTATGCAAATTAGGTGGATCCTACCACAACAAAATTAAACACACGTGCAACTGCAGAATAAAAAAAAAGACTGTGTCTCTTAAAGGGTAATTGTTTACAAAACATCGTAATATACCAAGTGTACGATAAAATCATCAGATAATGAAGAAAAAGTATACATAGGATTAACTGAAGGACCCTGGAAACAAATAAATTATGTACACAAAACATTTTTCACAAATAGTAAATATGCGTACAGCACAATGCTTTCTAAGTATATCTGGGAAATTAGAAACAAAACGCACACCACACCAAAAATATCTTGGAAAATAAAGAAAAGATCATCAGCCTACAACAACCAATCAAAAACTTGCTAAATCTGCTTGGAGGAAAAATAGCTATCATTACCTTCCCAGACCAAAATAAATTATTAAATAAAAGATCCGAGCTTATCTCAAAATGCAGACAAGAAAACAAAATTTTAATATGTTACTTAAAAAAATCGAAAACAGAAAAAATAAATAAATACATAAACGAACAAATTGACAATAAAATTAGCAAAATAAATTAATCCAAACAAATTACCAAATCAAATCTGTTAGAATAGACGAAATAGAATAAAAAATAAGAAACAAAACCAATAAATAAACTAAATAATAAACAAATTAGCAAACTCCTATAAACAAAATATTAGTTAGACTCTAAAATTCAAAACAAAAAATCGGACGAAAAGAATAGCTATAACTGTTATATAACGATAAAAAATGAATAAAAACTAAGAATTAATATACTGCATTAATTAAAAATCGAAAACCAAAAAGAGAAAATATACATTGTAACAAATAAATAAAAACAAGTAAAATAAATTGATCTGAATACATCCAAATATATAAATAAACTAACAACCGGTACCGATAACCTAGCCGTTAGAAAAAACAAATAAAGATAACCAATCCAAATAAATACATGAAGTAATAAACAAATTAAAAACTGTTCCCGCCAAAATAAAATTTAGAACAACCAACCCCAAAATTGAACAAATAGCTTTAATTATCTTCCCAAACAAAAACAAAACTATTAAATAAGTTAAATAAACAAATATTTACTACCTTAATAAAAACAACGATCAAAATAAAAAATAAAAATGATAAATATGAATAAAAAAAACAACAAATATAAAAAATAAAAATAAATGATAAAAATAAATAAAAACAACCAAAATAATTTGAAGCAAATAAATAAAGAAATAAATGACTACCGGTAAAATAACCGCCAAAATAGACTACCCACATGGCACCACTGACCCGTATATATAAATAGCCGAGGAAAGTAACAGCATTCGTGGTCTGACGATTGCATCTAGCATGAAACAGACTGTCGCCTCTAAGTTCACTTTTATATTTTCACACGCTCTATCTCTGATATTGGGCATTTTATACCATAAATATAGCACATTTTAAGACTATATCTCTTAATATATATATATATATATATATATATATATATATATATATATATATATATATATATATATATATATAAAGTATGTGTACCCAGGCGTCCCAGGTTCCAGAGAGTAAATGAGTCCCATTCTTCGTTTTGAAATAAGGAAAAATCAGATGTAGCCACTGAAAGGCAATTAGTTAATAGTCATACTCTTTAAATAACGTCAAATACAGAAAGCGTCCCTGATGTTTGTTAGAGTGGTTAACTGTGAGTACTATGCAACGATGAGGAAGGAATATATCACTCAGGCTTACGTGCTGGGAGTATGACAGTGGGCGTTTCGTCTCCAAATTTAGGTAACTAGAAGATACGTGAACACAAGTTTGTGAGGAGGCCCTTTTAGGGACACTTTCGTTTACCTAGAAAAATTTGACTGAACACATCTTGTCAAATATCAAATTAGCAACCTTCACTTTTGCGTGCCAAATATCTAATTTGCTATTAAGTCTATTTATTCCAAATCTATAACCCTAACAGTGAATATTGCCTGTTGGAATGTACGCGTTTTGTTCGACTTGCCATATGCTACAGCGATAGCGCCTCAGACATGCCTTGTATGCATAGAAATATTTCTGTTCGATCCCAATATTATTATCACATCACAAACACTTCTTTTTGTCGATGGGCCGTTGACATAACCAGGTTATATATATGCAATCTTTTACAAAGAGAGTCTATAAAGGAACGACGGTAAGCTAGGATACTTTTTGCCATTATATAACATTTTGTAATTATTTTTGTCAGAATTACCGCACGGATTTTCGATCGGATAATGATACTTCGTGTACAACTTCAATCAAACTAATTCATAATTGTAATAAATATTTATGCAACGACATTTCTATGTCACCAGGACGGACTTTCTTAGTTATTTGTTGATTTGAACCTATTACGATTATTTTATTTCTTTTGATTTCTGGAGTGTACACATTCCTTTTCTCCTCCTGCCCACAGACCTAAGGTTAGAAATGGCATCATGACATTCTTTACTAACCAATTAAATACAAAAACAAAAGAAACATATTTTATATAGATAAAACTCTTCTAAAGGTGTGGTCTGTACTCCTCAGAACAATCTTTTGTATATCTTTAAAGCAAGACTTCTGGAATCTTTTCCAAACAATCCAAGGGCTCCAACTATGATAGCGATTGTTGATGTTCCGATGTGCCTCATTTTTAGATTTTTTATTATTATTATTATTATTATTATTATTATTATTATTATTATTATCGTCATCATCATCATCCAGACATTAGCGAGTTCATAAAATGCATCTAGAATCATTGGTAATTGAGTGACTTGAAGTCTCCTCAAATCTCCAGCACTGTCTTGGCAGTTTAAATAATTGGCCGTGTTGTTATTTCATTCACCTGTTTTCTAGGGATTCAAAAGAAGGAATTTAATAAAGGAAAAAAACATATTGAACACATTAATTCCTTCTGTTTGGACTAATTCAAATGAGCCTTTTAACGGAGTTTTATATTCCATATCACTCGCAGAATCCTGAGATGACCCTGGCATATTTCCGATTTCTCACTCGCCTTTATATTCACAGTGCCATCAATCAGTACAAACATATTTAGTATCTGTTATGTTTTATCCCTTTCATTTCTATAGTGTCTTAACATTAAATGATAATCCTTCATTCTTTCCAATGCACAATTTAAATTATGCAACTGATTAATGTAATTAGTTTACATCTGGGCATATGATACTGACTTGCTGTAAAGATGCCACGTTTTTATTGGGATGATAGCCTGAGATTCTAATGAGTAAATGAGCATTGACCTAAGTTTCTACATCGCAATAGCTAGGACTTTCAATGCAGAATCGCTAATGTTAACATATTTACTATTGAAACATCTCAGGTTGGTGTAAATAACATACAGTATTTTTATTAATATTATTATAAGCATTATTCCTATAGCAATTCATTTTCGAATTTACACTATTTCTGTCTCTGATACCTTAATTTTTGTGGTCATATATTTTTCTTTATATTCTATTTTTATTTTCCTTTTCAACGTACATTCATGATCTCGTTCCTTCTAATTCTTTTTGTTTCGTCCATTTTCTTCGTTTTAAAATGTTCCTCCTCTTCATTTTTCTTCCTCCTCGTTGTAGTAATTTTCAATGGTGTTGGAATCTTCATTATTCAAACAATCGCCAGGAGATGTTTATACCGAGTTGATTAATTGCAGACAACTGGAATAGTTGGGGAAGTAGGCGACATTAAGCAACGAAAAAATGAGAATATCATAATCTTATATGTGAAGAGATAATTAAAAAATTCCAGTCACATAAATTGATCACATGGCTCACAGAACATACACAAGGAGAAATACAACATCAGATAATATCAAACATAGGTGTGTTAGACACCTTAACTAGACAGAGGGCTACAATATTTATTTGAGCGTGTGGATCCAATTGATATCGAAAACACAGTGCATACTTGATATGTGTGTTGGTAATTCAAACTCAGGCAATAAAATCTGTGGCGTATATACTATTCCAAATGATAAACAAATTCTTCATTTTCTCTCTCTATCTCCCCAAAACTCACAAGCATACACGCACTGATTCTCTCTCCTGCTTTCTCTCTCTCAAATCCTGTAGGCTCCCAGAGGAAAATTGCTACATCTCTCAGGACATTAGCCGTAGGATATTACCTCATGCATAACCTGTTTTGAATTTAGAGTTAGATTAACCGATAGTGGCAGACAAATAGCTTAAAATATTTATGTGATTTCTTTTAAACGTTTCTCTCCCAGCAAAACGATAATGTCACTGAGACGCAAGGTCGCACCGAGAATGAAAGTAGATGAGAGAAATTTAGTAAGGAGAAAAGACAATAAAAGAACAGGGATCAAGTAAATATAAAATGGCAGTTGATGGTGCGTTTACCATTTTCAAGCTGGTATTTGACAGAGAATAAAAACAAAACAAATGAGACCTTCACAAGCTAGAAATGTGAGAACAAAAAATACATTAGAATGGATCTTACGGTTAGATCTAACTAATTTAATACTAACAAGTTGAGACTTAGTTGAAGTCTTGTATTATGTGTAAATTCATGCAGTCAACGTATCATGGAAGAAAACTTATCAGAACAAATGCCATGAAAAGATGTATAAAAATATACGTCACGGCGATGGGAATATTGACTAAAGTAGAGATGCCAGGTGAGAACCGATAATATTATAAACCGTAAATGTGGATTATACCAGGTAAATCGTAATATATATCAGGAGCAACAGGGTTACCAAGGTGTGGTGTAATGGTTAGCAAGCTTTTCTCGCTGAAATACTGAATAATGAGTTCTATCCTTACTGGGTGCTAAATACTTTCGGTCTTGTGCTACAACTAAGCTACGCTTAGAAAATCAATATATCAGAAACAACAAGCCAGACGTGGTATCAATGTTTAATGCACGAACGGATTGTTTATTTCTAAACCTGCAAAATGATTCTTGCGAGAAAATTGTCTTGTACGGCAAAGTGAACCAACTTTCCTAGCAGGAAAGCCAAAATGGAATTTAATAAAATCATTCCACTTTATCTGTGGAAAAACGTGAAACTGAGAATGCGCAATTATATGTTCTTCTGGAGGTTGTCATCAAGCATGCTGATGAAAGTGAAAGATCAATCCCTAAGATGACTAAAATACAACAGTGTAGTTTTGGAGCCGCTAAAGTTAAGACATTTCCTGTTGAAGCTAACAACAAGCCACTGTGAGACACCCTTATTAATGTGGAAGGATATTTGAAGAATACCTGCATGTGGGGCTCTTTCAAACACCTTCAATATATGTAAAGCCACACTTAAAAGTTCGTTATACATTTGAAAATGTTTTATGAATTATAAAATAGAAAAGAAACTAACGTCAAACAATTATAATGAAATCAATTATTATTATTACTATTATTATTATTGGTACTATTATTGTTATTATTATTATTATCATTAGTAGTAGTAGTAGTAGTAGTAGTAGTAGTAGTAGTAGTAGTAATGCTTCCTTTGATTTATGTCGTATGATAATTTACTTCCGGGACCCAACCTGAGATATATGATCAGAAATGGCATCATGACATTTTCACTAAACATTTTTCAACATCAGACTAAACCCATATTACATTGATAAAGCCTTTTGTATGTTGTAATCTATATACTTCAGAACATTTCCCTTGTATATATTTAAGTCTTGTGCTACAGGGGACCACTTCAATGAGTCAATCAGAAACATTGTTCCTCAACACGAAGGATCCAGTTAAAACCGGAATTACTGATTTTCTCATATGCCACATTTATTAGATTTCCACTTCAACATGGATTTTGATATGTTTTTGAACAAACTTCCTCTGCAGGTATTGTCATGTCAATAATGAAGTACATTCTTTTTTTTGTGGGTTTTGATCAGTATATCTGAGAGATTAGATTTGACTGTTCTGTCTGCATTGTAAATTCCTTAATATTGTTTCAGGCACTATCACTATAATGAGGTATGAGTGTTGTCCTTACCAATTTCTTGCAGTTTCCTTCTCATAAAAATTTCATATTTTTTGGTGCAGATATTGATCCACCGTGTAATGTCGTGTATTATATTCGTTAGATGATAATGCCGTGCAATCGGATAAAATATGATGATGGCTATTTTTCTTCTCCATTCCTATGTTTTAACTAATAGCCGTTCCAATTTGTCTGGGGAATAGAGAGTATATACTTTAAAACTCTTCGAATATATGTTTGTATGGTTTTCTGAAATTTAAGACTCTGCTGCAACGTTTGGTGCCTAAAAGCTTTCTTGATTTCGCAAGTATTCTCTTCTGACAATATTATTCATCCGATTCTGCGTCAGCAATACGCCCCTGTTTCAACTATTCTTCTTTCAAGCGTGCATGATTTACAAGGTGTCGAATTCAATTTCGTCTTGTTAATTTCCCACATTGCAAATGTGGCTGTGCAAACTTCACTTCTTGACAAAAGCTTCTGAAACCTTATTGTTTTGTCATTAATTTTATGTTCCTTCTGTGGGCCATTTAGACGTGACAAGGATGACTGTCTCTCGAGAAGACACGCACAAGCATCACCAGCAGCATTTGTCTAATCCTTTTAAAAACTCAAGCTTTCTCTCTACCTTAATTCTCATTTAATATGAAGGTTTATGGACCCTAATGAAAAACATTCCTCTACAACTGATGCATGTGAGAAGTTGCATATTTTCTAATACAGATATTGGTTCATTCTGCCATGTCGATTTTGTATTCTGTGTGTGCTAACACTCTGCAGCCTGATACAAGATGGTCATTTGTTTCAGGATATTAGAGTTAAAACAAATTTTAAGTATGTATATATGATACTTTCTAGTTAGCAAGTATAGGTACTGTAAAGCAAGAATAAAATCTACGATTTCAGATTTTAACAGTGCACTATATAACCATTGATTGGTACATGGTTTGTGTACATCAGCTTGTTTATAGAAGCAGAATATTGATCTTGGAGTTATCATTATTATTATTATTATTATTATTATTATTATTATTATTATTATTATTATTATTTGGCTATGTAATGTTTCCTGCATGGTATCCTGCAGAGCCAGGTCCATACTATGGTTCTTAGACCGTATAGAAAAATTGTCATCAAGTAGCGCGATCTTCCGAGCAACTTGTATGCAGCTGTTACCTGGCGATCTTCCGAGCAACTTGTATGTAGATGCTACCTGGGACACTGTTAATAAAATTGACGATACCTTTTATCACGAGGCCCAGAGCTCCGATTACTATTTGTAAAGGTCGCAGTTTTATTCCCCACGTTTTGTTAATCTCGATCTCGAGGTCCTAGGCTTTGGACAATTTCCTGAGAGATGTTTCGAATTGGAAAACTATTTAGTCAAAGATTATTTGATCCAAATTAAATTGGTGACGGCTTTCAAAATGAGGAATATCGGTAAATGACACTAATGTATTCACAATTGGGAAAGTTGTCACTATAACAGTGTGTTGAATTTGTTCCGCAATAAGAATTAAATAATATAATATAAATTTAATAGAAAAATGAATACACATGTGGTAGATGAAATGAACACATACGCGATAAAGACAAATGATAGAATATTATGTATTTATTGGGGATATCAATAGCAATGAAAAAATAATAATGTCAGGTGTATTATAAAGATTTTGAAGATATGTGTAAATCCAGAAAGATTAATGAAGACACAGTTCAACAAAACGAAGCAGAAATGCTTTTGGATGATTTTCTTTGAAAAAATATCAAACGGTAATTAAAACCTGAATCGATAATGTTTTATTGGACATGCAATGATATACAGAAAGTGACGTCATGCTGAAACCCAGAAAATTCTGGAAGAAGTTAGGAAAACCAAGATAGCAGAAAAGCTATGTCCAGTTGAATAAATTTGACGGATCCGTGATGAAAACTATAGTCTATTTTGAAGCCTAAGAGGAGATAAAGAACACGTTTGACGTATTACCAATTATTTTTGCAAACTGTGACTAGAATCACGGTCTAATAGGAAATGATATATTGAACATAAAATCTATAAAATCAGAAAACAAATTCAAGGTAGAAGAAACTGGTATGTGAAAAAATATGAAGCGAAGTTAAGCCTAAAGGAAAATAAACACGAAAAATGCCAGTCTATTTCCTACGAATAGTTGTGGGAAAACTACAAAAATTACCAGAACAAGGTCTCCTGGAACAATTCCCAACCGGAGTGAGCTACCCCGTTAATAATTTTAAGTAAGATGGATGTGAATCTGCGGATATCTCGTGATGAAAAAATAAGTGTAAACCACGAAATATGTGCAGACTGATATCCTATCCCCAATGTAGAATGTAGTTTGAACTCCATTGCGTGTATGAAAAGTCTCTATAAACTTGATCAAAAGTCAGCATACAATAAAATATCTATTGAAGAAGACTTTGAAGAAGTCACAGAAATAAACATGATTATAGGCTTATTAAGATGGAAAAGAATGCCGTATGAAATTAAAATCACAAGCGCATTTTTAATAAGGTTACGGAGCAAGTTATTGGTAGCTAACTAAAAATATAATATTCCACCAGGATCATATGTTTTGGTGCTATTAACGACGAAGAATTAAAATAGAAAACCAATATGGAGTTGAATAAGTTAAAAATGCTGGCTTAACAATTAAACAAAAACAAATTGTGCACATATCATTTTGGGGATATTCCTTATCTAATGATAATATATATCAGCAGACCAATCGTCAATTGACAACATATTATAAGTTGAAATACTTAAAAATAAAAAAATTATTGGAATCGTTCTTGAGACTTGTAATTTTCTACAGACGATATATAGAGCGATGCGCTGATTTGACAGAAAGTTTTCCGATTTAAGAAAAAAGAATGTGGAAGTTATTTGGACAAAAGTACAAGTTGCCTCTTAAAGTTTAATAACAGTTCTGGCAAAGAAGCCAGTATTAAAAATATTAGAACGGAAAGGAAAAAGTTTCAATAAGTAATAAGGACAAAATGTTAATGGATAAATATATAGCAAAAACATTTAAAATACGTAATTTATAATTATTCATGTCGGCATTTACACTAGGAAACATAAATAAAATACAAATAAATGAATAAATAATTAGACTACGGAATTCTTTTTTTTAAATTTTATCTGCTTACATATATTAATTTTCCCAACATTTTTTGTTACTGATGATTAATGTTCGACGATTTGCCCACGAGTTTCTAAAATAAAATAAATTGAAAGATACTGTATCAGTCTTCATGATTTTTCGTTTAATTTTTCGTTTTTTTTTTATATTTTTCGATATATAATAAAAAAAGCAATTAATGAAATTCTAATTTTTTCATACATTAAAACTTCTTTCACATAAATAAAGAGTGTGTATTTCAAAAATATATTTACTTTAATTATTTTTCTAGGCTCCCTAACGTAGAGTATCATTCTGCAAGGTCATGATAGAAATTATTTGCTCATGTAATTATTTTGCCAAACTTTATGCGCCCCATTAAAATGCCGTTAAAATCAAATCAAACTCAATGTAAATAGAGGGTTCACAAGCTAAGTTTCGTGAAATCATTTCAATTCTATGGCATGTGCCAATATTTGAGCCCTGTACCAAGATAAACTTCATCAGATTTCTACACAAGTACTTAGTTATAAGCTGAGAGTTCGCTATTCTTAAATGTTTTTGGTGATGTTTTCAGTTTCAAACAACTTAAGCTAGACATGAGGTAATCAGACTTATTTAGCAGGTGGTTTCGAAAACGAGCGAAATTCACGTACGCAATTACTTAAAAGCACGAAACTAAACGAGATTCATATAAGTCGGAGAGAAGTTCAAACGACTAGGAAAAAAAGGGTAAATTAATTATTTAGATGTTAAACGCGGAAGCACATCATTGTATAAAGAGTTTTCTCTGACTTACATTAAGGATATCTTTTCCATATCAAGTGAATATTATCTCATTTCATCCTGAGAGAAATCCTCATATAATGACAATATGCATATATTTAATCAACATCTGTTTCATATATTCGCTAAATCGTTCCAAGAAAACAATAATGAATTTCCTTAAAAGTCCAATTTAGATTTATATTGCTTCAATAATATTAATGTTTGTTTTCAGAGAAAACATCCTTGTTGACGCTTGCTATTTCAGTATTTGCTAGTAATTTATAAAAATCACTACTGTCGTCCTATAGATCAACAATACATATTCATTTCTAATGATACATTTTTGATGTATAAATTATCGATAATATGACTATAGTGGTTTATATGGATTTTAGTAAATACCTATTACAACTACTACTAATTGCTTCTATTCATGATGCTGATATAAGTCATTGTACTATTCCTTGTCCTACAACTAGAAACAAGTTATACTATTTATTTGTTTATATTGATAATATGGCTTAAAATCAAGGCCACTACGAAAATTGAATGTGATATTAGGGAAAATATAAAATATAAAATATCGATGATTCACCAAAATTATATTGATTTTAAAAGAAGAGAATTTCAATTGATTACGTTAGTTTGCGAAGAAAATAATAATAATAATAATAATAATAATAATAATAATAATAATAATACTATCTGTGGTCTTTAATAACAATGTCTGGGCGGTTGGCTTTGATTGTTCTATGGGACTACACAATACACGCTGACAGAACAATCAAAGCCAACTGACCAGACATTGTTATTAAAGACCACAAACAAAATAAGTGCCTCCTTATTGATATGGCAGTCCCTGGAGACTGCAATGTATCTTTGAAGATATTCGAAAAACTGTAAAATTACAAGGACATTGAAATAGAAATCTCAAAAATGTGGCACATGGGAACATAAACAATTCCTGTTGTAGTTGGAGCCCTTGGACTGGTTGGAAAAGATTCCAGTAGGCTGATTGAAGGGATCCCTGGAAGTCCATGACTCAATGAATTACAAAAAATTGTTCTGACACTTTACGAAGGGCTTTATCTATGTAATTATTTTTTAAAATTTTTTTTTGCAGTGCAAAGTATCATGATGCCATTTCTAACCTTAGGTCCCTGGGCAGGACCCGGAAAGAAATGTGTAAACACCAAATATCAAAGGAAATAAAAATAATAATAATAATAATAAGTGTAATGGGATATCTCAAGACGACAATGCTAAGTTTTAGTGGGGATATCGAATTATGTAAAAAGAAACAATCGAATTTCTAGCAGCCCTAATAAATGGTAATTGTAAATAATATATACATATGCGTGCCTTTCACATAATCCATATAATAATAATAATAACAATAATAATAACAAAAGCAACAAACGGGTGAAACATGTCTGTCCACCATATCTGTTTTAGTGGGGGTTTGATAGCTCTTCAATTGTTCTCGCTTCGATGTCTCAACGACGTATTTTTGTATAACAAGACGCTACCAATGCAGAACGATTATATCATAAATTCTAATTCGCAGGAGAAAAATATATGTTTCTGTGAAATGTACACTTAAGTATGTATTTTTTGCAATTTCTATGTATTAGGGCTGCGGGAAGACTAATCAACATATTTGATTTTTCTTTTTATACAAATTCTAAAATCCAAGACAAACATAATACTGCTGTCTTGAGATGGCCAGCATGTTGTTGTTGTTGTTGTTATTATTATTATTATTATTATTATTATTATTGTTATTATTATTATTATTATTATTTCCTTTGATTTCTGGTGTTTACTCGTTTCTTTCCGGGTGCCAAGGCATTTTCGTTTTGGCTTCCATTTACTTAATATCAGCTAAGGTTCAGTCAAGTATTTTTGAACGGTATTAGACTGCAGGTACCGCCAAGCTGTTTATGTCTGGCGTTATGTTTTGTGAATTCAACTCGGTATTGCATATCAGAGGCACAGGTCTGTAGTTTACTTTTATTAATTTCTCCTTCATTTAAGTATGCTGTATTCCATCCCCTACGCTAATTCATAGATACCTATAAGCTTTTTCTTCTTCCAGTTCCGTAATCGTTATGACAATATCTAGATGTATTGAAAATGTATCGGTAATTCTCTCTTTCTTGAATGTTACTTTTGTAAATTTATCTAATCCGAAATCCATACCTATACAGACACTAAATATTTTACAGTATTGAGGAAGCCCTTTTACTCATTTTCGTCTTTGGCAAAGTGTCTGGATCGTCTGTGTAGATTAGGTCATTAAATAATTTAATATTTAGTATGTATCCATAGCTATTATTGTTTAGTTCATGGGAAAGTGGGATTAAGGACAGACAAAACAGCTTGTGAAAGGGAGTGTCGACCTCTTTCCAGCAATTTCCGGGGAACATTATTTCTATCAGTAGTAGATCTTGGCAAATATATGAACCTTTCTGATATCCCTTTTGTTCCAAGAGAAGAATGTTGTTTTCGTCAACTCAATGTAAGTACCTTTCGTCAGGTGTGACATGATAATTTCATATGTTGTGCACAGACATGTTTCACCCGCTTATTATTATTATTATTATTATTATTATTATTATTATTATTATTATTATTATTATATTGATTATGTGAAAAGGACAGATATTTAAGTATTTTTTGCAATTATGTAGAAGAACTGCTTTGAGATTTATGTAGGGTGTTACAGTGTAGTTAGATACATATGCGACATTATATGGTATACTAAACATCAATCACCCGCGACCACATCTGGGACAATTAATGAGGGAAGAGGTCTCGATAAGTTGACAGTCACATGGAATATAGGGATAGAAGAAGTCCGATAGTTCCCTGCCTGATTAGTTTATGTCATCTGATGGCAGAACGGACATTGGGTACTAGACCAAAAAGGCAAAGATTACTTATATGTACAAGTGTTAGGAAATTTCATATCAGCCTATGCAAAGCAGAAAAGCCACTAAGATGCAAGAGGTTACTAAGTGTGAAAGAATAATAAAAAAGAGAAAGATGAAAGCACGAGAACAATAGAAGAGCTATCGAAACGATTGGCATTACAATTAAATTTTTGAAGGTCAAAGTTGCCTGGAAAGCAATAAACCGGAAGACATGCGAATCATACGAGATAAGAAACTGTTAGTTCTAACCTACCGATACATTTAGCCAGTTCAACTGTGAATTGATGAGAACTTGCCGCGAAACTAGTACTACGCTAACATGCGTAAAGTCTAGATAACAGCGAAGACCCCATCCGCAGTATTTATAGAAAAGACACAGCACAGATATATTACTATGGTGGGGTCAATATAGTCGCACACGTCCTGAATGGACACAGGACAAAGATTCCTTCGGATGAAATTGTTCATGCTTAACGGGCCATATTACTAAGGGAATGCAAATGTCTATACCATATTCGATAAAGAAAAAAAAAACAATTTCCAAGAGGGTTTGGCCTAACGATATATGCTCATACTATTATATGCTTCTACAATTTAAAACACTTTACATTATTTTCTTTTTGATTTTTCGTAAAGTAATATCATTCAGTCATATTTAATAAAATGCCCTTAAGAAAAGGCCATAGACGGAAGGGAAGACCGAATTGACTGACAATGTCTGGGCAGTTATAATATTCATCATATAAATGTAAAAACGCCACCTACACGTTCTCTCTGCTTGCACGTTTCTAGCATTATTTACTCAGTGGATCGCGTTGGTATGAAAGTTTGTGTCGAATGTTACTTTTCGTCTATTTAAGCTTAATATCCTTCTACAGCTTGACTGCCAGGAATTTCTCGCCAAATATTCTGTCACACGATCAGACAGGTGTTTTCATTTCCGAATCTAGCAACTGAATTGCTGGATAACATTCATGGCCGGAGCTATTCACAGTCTCTTTCTCTTACATCCGACAATATGAGAGACGGCAGTAAGTCTCTCCTATATTTTTCATTGATTTCACTAGCCGATTCCTATTTTTAATAATATAGGGTATTTGGCTTCGCATGAGACGTGTTTTTTTAATGCATTAAAAAATGACCTTCACTAAATACCGCCGTATTAAGAATGCGAGACGATCGAGAACACACTTGTGTTATACACTGCTTTGCCAGCATGAACTTTAAATATCTATAAGAATTAATTCATAAGTGTTGAAACTTGACTAATGCATGGAATAATAATGCAACACAAAATGTACTTAGAACAAAATGTATTGAGACAAGAAAGTGTGCACAATATTTACATATAGTCTTTTGTATATTCCTGGGAAGACCGTTCCTGGAGAATGTGTTGACTGAGTCGCAGTCGGGCAGAGTCTCTGGTTGAATCTCTTGATTCGATTCCCTCTCTTCCCGGTACCAACCATATTAATATGGTCGGTACTTCACTATGCAAATTAGGTGGATCCTACCACAACAATAAGTATTGCTCTTTGTGGGTTGATTTATATCAGTTTGCTTTGCTTATATATAGCAATATTTCTTGATACAGTTCTACCAATATTTATTTATTATCTTTGGTGAATTTAATTTAAATTCTCTTTAACCTTAAGTTACAATACATGAGATCATATTTTATTCCAGTCCACTGTTACAACATTGTATTTGCAAGCATACAATCATAGATTCTCCCCTACAAAACCAGTTTAAAATATATTTCAATAACTATTCGATCAAACCCATCAAACATACTTATTTTTTACCACAGAATATCCTTGTAAAATATAGGGGCGTCTTATGTAAATGTCCGTGTTATGCGAAGGTAAGTACGATATTTTATTAACTGCATTATATACATTGTCGATCCACGGATATTTTCTGAATGTCAGTTCCTGGAGCACAATCTTGTTTGGTATTGGATCAATTGTGTATCTACTGAGGGTATAGAACATGGATTACCTGAGAGAGAAGGTGAGAAAGAGACCGTTTTTCAATGATCGGATATATTTTAATAGACCGTACGAATTATTTAACTTTGAAGAACAGAATTAATATGAAGGATATATTTTGATTATATAACATAGTATAGGTTCATTACTGTAAAGAATAAGGATTTTTTATCACATTTATCATGAGAAATCAGGAAATTATTTAGCGAAGTTTTCACAACTGAAAACGACTGATAGAGATAATACTCTGCATAAAACATAATTAAATTTAGAGGAATATTTCCTTCGTGTTTCATTGTACCTTGCATAAGTGTGCGTTGGAAAATTTCTTTGAATAAAATCTAGTTATTTGCCATTTGATTACCTGTGAGAAACTGGGTTGCAGTGAGAAGTTTTCAACGACCCTCCTATTGTTATTGATTCAATAATGGCAATGGAAATATCAGCCGTTTAATTCTAAGGGAACATTCAGCATCCATTGTCCGAGAAGCTAGTACTACTGTCCGTTAAAATGCTTTCTTTTTTGCATTAGCATAGCTAATGCTATACTCCAGGAGAGTGGGAAATTGCTCCTTCACAGATTACCATTTTCAGCTGGCATAAAGTGTTAAAATTATGTTGAAACAATTGCTACGTATGCAGTTAAGATATTTGGTTTACTCTGTCGTGTATGGTTAGATCTTTCTGGCTAGAATGTATCTTACACTAGCAGTATAACCCTCTTCGATCGGGTGTTTCATTACTGGGAATTTTTAATTTCCAGTAATGAAACTCAATTGAAGCAATTTAAGTTTAAATTTAGCCCACCCGAAAAACCAATATTAATAAGAAAAATTGGGTGCAACTGAAGCACATTCACAAATGGGGGCTTCACAATTACAGCATCACGCGCAGCAGCAGCTGTAGACGCGTTTCTGCTCAGCCCCTCATTCCTTTGATAATCATTTTCAGCCTCGCGCGGCGCAGAACCGTTCAGGTATGCTCTTCTGGAAAACCGATGGCTACGTTGATCTTCGGACTCAGTGACTCTGATTGAAGCTTTCCGAGAGGCATTTTGCGACAGGCGAACTGAACGCTCTAAAGACCACTCGTTGTCTCTTATTCGCATGGCAGGCTTGGTGGCAGCGGTTTTGTTATCTAGGCAAGTTCTTTTCTTTGGTTTTATGTGTTAGGCAAGTATGAATTGTCAAATGTGTGGGCAAATACCAGACGAGAACACTGAAAAGCTACAGGAATCAATAAGCTCGAATAACTTAAGGAAATGTTGGAAAAGTAAATTTTGAGTGATGAAAAATCAAGGTTACTTATTACTACGGTTAGTGTAATGCAAAAAATTGCAGGGCAATTTAAAAAGAAATAAATTGGCAACCGCTATAAACGACAATGAAAGCAACACCATAAATCTGTAGTAGTAGTTTTATGTGGCTGAAAATGTAACCTCACTGAGAGAGATTGAACGCTTGGCTAAGACGGGGTAATTTGTAAGCAGGGCTGGACGTACAAACGGAATTGCGGAATTAAGCGGTAGCAATGAGCATAGCACTGCGTAGGCAATCAGTATGACATGGCGACATTTGATTGGACGTGTAAAGAGGCTTCGTGCAACCAATGAGCAACTCGAACAGGTGTAGGTTTCCGCAGGTCATGCGTATGCGCGTGCATCAGCGCGAGTGTCAGCGCGTGACACATTGCGTGATACAGTGCGTGCTGCAGGGCCTCACGTACACGCATTGCTGCATGTGCTAATTATCAAGGTCAGCAGCAAATTATGATCAACATGTGGAGGTGCGAATCACGCCAACACAGCATGAACTAGGATTGGAATATTATGTGTAAAAAAGTAATATCAGGAAATGAGTTAGGTGAATAAAAGTGAGAAAACATGAAGAAATAAAACTTGTTAAATGGACTCTGAGTTGTAGAATATGTGGGTCTACTCGTATACAGGTAGAATGGTACCTAAAAGTTGGAATAACGGGTCACATCACTGATATTATTTACCTGTAAAACTTATTTTAGGTTCGCTACAATTTAGCGGTTGTTTCACAGGAAAAAGGACGTAAATATGATGTCCCTGACAGACTTTATCTTACTTGAAGCATCATCAACGCTCTCCACGAAAAAATGTTATTTTACATGCCTGTTTCCGCGTATATACGGGCATTAGAACACCCCTGTAAATGATGCAAGACCGATTATTCATTGTGCATCTTTTGCGTTAGATTTCAACTCTCTAAATTGATGGCACGCTGCTTTTACAGACATTAAATTTTGTCTTTAATTTTTTCGCAAAGTATAAAAAATCAGTTTTTTCGTTTTCACCTCCAAGTCTGTAATTATTTCCAGGAATTTAAAAGTCAAAACCGTCCCTGAATAATTATCTCATTGAAATTGGGTGAAAACTGTGGAAAGGCATAAACAACATCCGTTCAAAAACACGCACACAATGCAGGATCGACCAGTATGGAAAGGGATTGTCAATGGAGTACGAACAACCATAGGGAGCTTGAGGGATGATGATGACGATGCTGATGATGATGTTTATAGCGAAGGAATAATTTAGGAATTACATATTGACATTTACAAACATAATATAAAATGGATGTAATATATATATATATATATATATATATATATATATATATATATACATATATATACATATATATATATATATTTATATATATATATATATATATATATATATATATATATATATATATATATATATATATATATATATATATATATATTCTGTGACGCCCAGGGTTTCGTTGGGACTACGATAGCCGGGACGCAACGAGAAAATAAAAAAAATAAACAAAAGTATCCCAGGGTTCAATTGATGAACAGAACAACGGAAGGGGAATTTTACAATTCCGGACGTCGCTGAACGCAGTGCAAAACGAAAAATATGCAGACACAGAACAACAGAAGACGACACGAGAATATATAATAAACATACTTTATTTATAAAATATAGAGTGTATTAAATTAAAGAAAATAAAAGAAAACTAAATAGTAAAAAGGATGATGGGGACAATTGGTTGGTCAAACATATATCAATGCGACGAAATACAGTCAAAAATAGTGACAGCAGATTATAGAATATATATAGAAACATGTAAAGACTTACAAATTGTAGGGATCGACGTCGATCGATTGTTATCACATTCAAAGTTCGAGAGAAAAGATGTCCATACAATTCTCCGAATGAAAAAGGTGGGATTGATAATGTCCTGATATAGGTCCTTGATTAACGCCGTTCAATCCTTGCTGATGGCGAGTAGTATACGCGGATGAACCACAGAAGTATAGACGACTTGGGTTTGAGAATACCTTTCAGGATTCTTTCGCCGGTCATTCGATTCTTGGTGACGTCCGATTCCTCTGAAAACAAACATCTAAGTCCAATTTTGGTGACGTCCGATGCCGCTGAAGGCAAACAGCTAAGTGAAGTTGTTATATCCACACACGCGAGAAAAAAACCGTTAGAGGTTACGTCACGTATTTGGCATGTGAAATAGAGTAGGCGTTATGCATTGGACACTATTAGGGTCACTTGTACTTATCAGACAAGCAGTGATCGTCTGGCCTGCGATCAGAGACCAGACAGGAGGTGGGGGAAAGGAAGGTTCTCTTCCAAGTACTGGGTTTAGTTTAACCAGGTCACAAAAAATTCTATAATCTGCATATTCAAAGAAATAAAGAGATGACTATTATTCTCATATCTCGTCGCATTGTAAGGTATTAAAAATATACTTGTAAAATCTAAGTTGGGGGTACAATTATTGGTCTAACTAACATAACAATATATATATATATATATATATATATATATATATATATATATATATATATATATATATATATATTATTCAAAAATTATAATATTTGCTCGACACTGTACTGAATACTCTATTAAGAATAATATGTCTTGTTATTGGAATTAATTCCGTCTACAACAATCCTATAATTATATATATATATATTTATATATATATATATATATATATATATATATATATATATATATATATATATATATACATATATATATATATATATATATATATATATATGTATATATATATATATATATACATACGCGCGCATGTTCGTCTATATGTAAATTTATTGCATCTGACAACGTAGCTATTATTCAATATTACCGCAATTATATATACACATCAATGACAATCCCTAGTCCCAAAACTCATTAGGTTTGGAAGATCAACACATGTACTCCAGTCTTAGGAGCAGTGTCGGGTATGATACTCTGATGAGACGATCCTTCTTCAGGTTTGTCTTAATTCAAAGTTGTCTTTTTCGTAGGTTAATATTTTATTTTACTAAACACTTCATTAAACCACCTATCCTTCTGCATATTTTTCATGAGTTCCAGTTAGTAAATTCAGCCAAATTTCAGAGATTCTTTTACGCTTGATCTGCAATTCTAATTTTTATAGCATGAATCTCCATATTCATTAGAGGTCACAGATGTAGGGGCCACACTCTGGATTTGGAAGTCTTGCGTTCAGATGAATGCTGGCTCACTTCATATCAGAAACTCTTTTCTAATCTGAAATGGTTCTATCATATGTTTATTATTATTATTATTATTATTATTATTATTATTATTATTATTATTATTAATGATAATAATAATAAAATCTATGACGAAATTAATTTATTACTTCATAAAGTTTCCTCAAGCAATTTAAGGAGAGCTAAGTTCTAATTCTCGTTTATTTCCATATATTTCCTTACGCGCTAATAACCTTTGTATATGTACGAATGTAAATCTTCTTTCAAAAGCTATTTGTTAATTACAAAGGCTTTTATATCTAAACCATTATTATATTAAAAAATATTCTTACAATCTAAAAATATTAATTCATTTTCATTCATTCTTTTGCGTCGCTGGTCACGATTCTCCTCCCTTTCACAATTATGGTTCATGGTGTCATTCAAGTTAGAAAGTGCAATGACCTACCTGTTCATTTTGCACCGGGGATGTTGAGGTTATACCGTCCCTCCTCTTAGATATGGATATCTTTTTCAGTTACCATCTTCATGGCTTTACCTAAAAATTCAGTTTCTACAAGGCAGAGGATGGTTTGAATTCAGAATCTACTTCTAGACAGATTGCATCCAAAGATATAGGGCCCAACCTGCCCGGCTATTTGCCAATGGCTTTGGAAGACGAGATAGATTCATACATTTACCAAAGCGTATTAGCATGAACTTGGATGTAATGAACACGTCTGCATTTTGGAACTCGTCTCTCGGATTCGTCAATACGAGCCGCTTTCCACCGTTATTCCATATGGTATTAATATGCTCAGTTTATTTTCACCTTCAATAGGCTCGAACAGTGGGTAAGAAAATGTTACATTAGTCTCCGAATTGAAGAAAAAAACAACCATTTTTTTTTAGGTGCATGCGAGAATGATAAGCATTTCGAAACGGTTTGAAATCGTTTTTCCTTCTGGCACCAATTCTATTCCCAATATTCCAAGGAAGATTGGTGAATTGACTAAGAACGAGAACAAGAACAGTTGGCCACTCTAATGTGGTCAAGCATAGCGAAAAAGTACAAAACTGATATTTGTATATGCAGACGAATAGGGTGCTGCTTTGTGCGCTCAGAACGGGCTAAGCGAGAGATTAACTAAGAAGATCCTTCTTAGTTAATCTTAGTTCTTCTTAGTTAAACTTTACACATCTATCGAATTATTTGGATTATGAATGCAACTTAAGATAAAACACACATCAACCTTGCACCTCATCAAGTTTATCCACATTTTTTCCATCTGATAAATTTGGACAAGATAAAGAACTTGAGAAAATATAAAATCACCAAATTAAATTTGTATAAAACTTTCATTTCCCCAGGCTCAATATCCTCTTCATCTTGTGCCGTGTTTCCTTCAGAAGGTAGGCGAACATTGCGCTGCACAAATTGCTGTCCTTTGTAGATCTTAGTACATTTTGATTTTCTGCTATTTCTCCTAAACACTGTCCAGCCACCAATTTACTCATGCTTCATATGTAATGCGATGTTCCGCCCTCTCTCTATATATATATCTGGCTTTCAAAATATTATGCAGAATTTTGGATCATAACATGGTTCCAGCTGCAACTCCCTGAATGATTTAACCAGCTACGGCTCTGTGCCACTTTTACTCTAAGCTTAGCTGTCTTATTTGCAAACACATAAGTCCTAAATTATGCAACATCCTCCAGCATCGAAACAAGAAAGAACAAGAAAAAAAACACCTGGCGTTGGCTATACATATAGATAAATGAAGTCAAGCGATTTCCCATTCTGTTCTACAAGGTGAGCTTCTTAAACCCTGTTTCACTATATATTTACTTAAACTCACTAAGTATTCACTGTAATCCTCTGTCTGTCTCGCCTTTAATATATGATGCCAAATATTGGGTCATAACATGGCATCATCTGCATGTTCTCGAATGATTCAAATAGTTATGCTTGTTTGGCATTTTTACTTTATATTTGAATGTCTTCATTAAAATCACAGAAGTCTTAATTCATGCAAAATCCTCCAGCACTGAAATGTTGCTGCAAAAAGAAGAACAAATATCATCTGCAAGCTGAGCTCTAGTTTTGAAATAGAGAAGCGACACGAATGAATATCATTATTCGTGAGGGAATCCTGTATTATCCGTTTCAGCAGGGGCAAAGGAGGGTGTTAAAAGATTCAAATTTAGCATGGCAATTATTTTGTTTATTTTCGTTGCCGTCTAAACATTGCCTTACATATTCCTCTTTTCCATGCCTTTCTTATTTTATGAGGTTTATTAACTTGAAATTTACATTATTCGGACTATTGTCCTCATCTTTTTCGCCATATCTATTACAACGTTTCGGCCGTTGTACGCTCCGGCCTTATTCAGGTGGTTGGAATGTCGAACTGAACCCTTTATTTCGATCACTGGGGTAGACTGTTCAAGTCCCACGTGCGATTTTTATTTAATTGTTATGCTCTAATATCCTCGCACCACTGTTATGGTCTAAGGTTAGGACCAAGGAAGAACAACACGAACACAAGAGTAGAAATAACAAAGATATATTAATAGAATAATAATAATACAAGAAGTTGAAGGTTTTAGTATGACTGTCAGCTTGGTTTGGAGTGAACTACTATTGTCTCGACTCGTTGCGTCTCGTCTCGTTCCTCTTCATTCTATCTCTCTTGAGAGGCGCAGGCTTTATGGTGTTAGGAAGAGTTCATTATGTCGTTACAGTTAAGTTAATGGATGTCAGTTATCAGTTATCTCCTGTTAATACCCCTCTCCAAGTTCTCCACTGCCTTAACCGAGTATTGAACTCACGTTCTTTGGGTCCTGTCAGTGGATCTAACCAACGCCTTTATCCACTGTGACATGTGTTCTCGAGGACATTCCAACTACCTGAAGAAGACCGGAGCGGACAACGGCCGAAACGCTGTAATAAATATGACGACAAAATTGAGGACAATAGCCCGAATAATGTAAATAGTGTACATAATTCCTCATCTCAGAAATATAGACAGTAACTTGAAATTTATTATAATCCGATTAAGACGATTTATACAATATTAATATAATTCATTTTAATTTCATTGCTATTTATAAAATGATGTTGAATGAGTTTTTAACACGAACTCATATGAAGCAAATTAAATTTACAATAAATATTTCCTTTGGTGCATAATTTGGAAATTAGTGAACCGAAGTTGTAAGGGAAAACACATTTTAAGCGTAAAATAATATCCTGTCCGGCAAGTAAAAAATGTATTTCAGCATTATGAAACATGATTTAGCCAAGCAAACGTCAAACAATATCCATTGGTAGTAAACTACTGATTCGTTCATCAGCTCTTCTACCCGACAGTAATAATTCATAGCGCGTTTCAGAATTTCTTTAAGAAAAAATAAAGCAAACAGGATGCAGGGGTTAATCGTAAGATTTTACGTTACACCACCCGGAGAGTTATTTTAATTAGGAATGCTAACATATCTTTATTGTTCGTATTACTAAAGGTGATGAGAAATGCGCATTGCCTGACAACAAAAAAAACTAAAGACAGTGATCGTTAAAATAAGAATAACATTAGCCTACACCAGGACCAGGATGTCATACAGAAGATTATTTGCTTTGGGCGTGGGTTGGAAGCAGGGCGTTATAACAAGTGACTGTAAACGTGAAAGACGTTTACTGCCAGCCAAAAAATCGACTGATCTAAGCTTCATTTCGATGGTTTCCAGCTTCCTTAAACGGTATTATGTTATTCTTTATAATGACAACGCAAGAGAACACTAAAAGACAAAAAGTAAAAGGAGATCTTTAGCACAGACGTTTCTTTGGATGTCTCTATTATGATCAGTCACTATAGATTTTCTTTTGTTTCAACCGCTAAACTATTTCATACGTTACAGTGAATTCAGAAGATAGAAGTTGAAGACAAATTTCACAGGAAATTCCGCGGTGAATTTCATTAATCGAACATAGTGACTTCTTGTTGGGCTGCCACAGTTGTTTCTGTCAGTCAGTTTTGTGCCATGCGGGATACACGCTTAGGCGATCATGTATCTTTCTATACATGTCTGACGAGGCAGAGTTTTTCCCGCAGTAGGTTATCATTTCTTTTTGTGGTAGGCCAGTTGATATCCAATAGCAGTCGTCCTGCTATTTACCCATAGCTGGGTGTGGGAAGTATAGGATTCATATCTTTACACTTAAGTAAATGTAATGGGTTCGACTGGAATTCGAACTCGTCTCTGCTTCCTCCATCCGAGCCGCTATCCATTACTCCACGACAGATGATTACATATTAATAAATACTATATAAATGAAATTAACTTACAATTATTTCAGTGAATAATGGTAAAAATTTTTACATTGCAAACATTATAAAACATTTGACTTATATTTATTATCCCTGTTTTCTTAACCAACAAACAACAGATAACCGGTTTATATAATTAAATGTCACAGCTTCAAGTGATAAAATGATACAAAATTTCATTGTTGCTTGGATGGGATTCTCCAAATAATCTTCGTCATACAAAGTAATGCCAGTTGCTGTTAGTTGTGAAACTCGCCATTTGTTCCAAATTTAATACATATTAAGTGTTTGATCAGCCAATATATGATATAAAGTCAGTATTCTTCTAGTAATATTTTGTTGAATCTCGTAGGATCTTAATAAAGCGTATCCTACTGGAAATCATTGGAGTGATTCTAGGCAGCGGCAAGCCATCTACAATCAGGAATATCCAGCAGTATCTAAGTTTTCACTGTTAATTCGTTGAACAAATCCTTTGTATTTTTACAAAAGCCAAAGACAATAACAATTAAATAACTGAATAAAAATTATCGACAAACAAAAGGAACAGTTATAGGAAAACAACTTGATATTTCTCAGAGAAAATTCGAATGACCATATAACGTCCACCATTGACCAGTTCAAACCTTTTTAGCACCAGTAAATACCACTTTATACTTGGAAAATTATAAATGTCGAATGAGGAAGAATACAAGCAATATGCTATTTATAATGTTTTTTTCAGGTTACTCTATGAGAACTGTTAGTAATGAGTAACTCAGAACTAACTGACAGCTGGTCAGGTCACCGATCAATGAACCTGTTCCCCACCAGACTAATTCTGAAGAGAGTGGCTAGAAATCAAACAAGATATGTAAAACCTGTTAAATTAAAACCTTATAACTAAGGCCATAGAGGAATTTCTTGCAAGACTAAAGGTTATCTAGCGCAATAGACTAACAGGAAATTTAATGTGATAACACATAGCATTCTCTCGATGGACTAAATATCCAGGTGCGTGCGATCTATTAGAGTCCTAAATTTGGAGTACATCTGTTATGATTTGATCTGGAGAAGGATGGCATCCGCCAGATATATTTTCCTAAAGCATGCTTCGATGGAATGAATATGCTTGTCACTTTCAGACCATACATGTGGATTGAGTTAGTTAGGCTCTCAGTGGCGCAACGATCTGTCGACCACAAATTGTCAGGTAATTTGTGATGATGTTATTATTATGATGACGATGATATTTTTACAAAATTATTATTATTATTATTATTATTATTATTATTTACCGTTTATTTACATTTCTAGACTAGTCTGAATTTTCTATTGTCGTTTAAGCTTTAAGTTATGTACAAATGATTTTCATTAAAGAATCTCTATATATACTGGGAAGGAACAGCTGTTATCTCAGACGAAAACACTTGAAAGTACGACAACATCAAGAATCATATACTGTTTTCAATGAAACCCGCTTGAATGTAATATATTATTTACACGCTTAGATATTGTGTACGGTCATGCATAGCTAATCTAAAAATGAACTCGCATTTGAATTGTTACCCCAGAAAATATTCTTCTCAGATAACCCAAAATTAGTTACGGGGATACTTAAGCATGTACATGTGTATTAATGTCGTTGGGAAACTAAGGCTCTATTAGGATTGTCGATTAACAAAGGAAAAAAATTAAAAAAACAGCCAATGTAGCTCGAATTCCAACGAAGTTTATATACATTCGCATTAACACAGTTTGAAATGTTATGAAGACTCACCAATGATGTATAACATTTTTTGATGCTGATGAATGTGTCTGTTAATGAAAGATTAGGTTTTTCAAGACCCATCTCTCTGCTGCCTTTCATGACCGCAAAATATGGGCAAAATACCTGATAAGGAGCAGGAATAAATTAATCCTTGAATCATGAACTGGCTTTAAAATAGAGAAAATGGCGTCGTTATACATTTTTCCATGACGTTCATAATATTAAACATCTTCATTTACAGATTTTACTTGAATAATATAGCTTGATTTTCTATGAACTATCTTTGAATAGGAATAGTATAGTAAATGTCAGAGAGAGTTCTTCTCCGTTTCGTCTTTTTCTTTCGTTTTTTTTTTTAAATTATATTTCTTGTATCCAATGTATGAACAGATATTACTACTATTGTTCAGAAACATTCACTGATATATGCTGACAAATATCAATGATGGTTGGACCGCTAATATGTGGGCAAGTATTTATTTGAATATCTCCCAATTAAGAAGGTTTGATTTATCAGTGATTTCACTTATAATCACCACGCTAATAACACACGTTGGTCTTTATATATGATGACTCGAAGTACAATTGCGCCTAAAGAATATTCAAGAATATTTATCAAAAATAGCTGATAGATCATAAAATAAATTCTTTACAAAGTATTCTCATGTACATCTAAATCAAATAAATTCACACACACATTAGATATATATATATATATATATATATATATATATACACACACACACACACACACACACACACACACACACACACACATATATATATATATATATATATATATATATATATATATATATATATATATATATATATATATATATATATATACGTCTACTAGGGCAGATAGGCAATCCCTACTGAGACTATCCCTCAGGCACATTTTTGTTTGTCCAACACCCAAAGAGCCCAACTGTGGTTTATACTGCTGTTATGCTGAGCAGACCGTAGTTATAGTTTCTGGGAGAGAGCGTGTTATTTAGAATGATCAACAATCTGAACAACACTTGCACACTCAATCCCACGGTCACATGTTGAGTGCTCCGTGGTATGGTTTCCAGTTACTATCCAAAAACGCCTCACGGCGATAACATCAGGAAGTCTCCTTCCTGACAAATCGGCCACGTTCAGATTCGCCCATATATATACATATATATATACATATATATATATATATATATATATATATATATATATATATATATATATATATATATATATATATATATATATATATATATGTATATATATATATATGTATGCATGTATATATATATATATGTATATATATATATATATATGTATGTATGCATGTATATATATATATATATATATATATATATTCATATATATATATATATATTTATATATATATATATATATATATGTGTGTGTGTGTGTGTGTGTGCGCGCGCGTGTGTGTGTTTCCAGTGTCCTTTCAACCACGTGATGAACATGAATTAACGTTCTGAAACACGTGCAACAAAATAAATAATTTATACACACACACACACACACACACACACACAAACAGACACACACACACACACACATATATATATATATATATGTATGTATGTATGTATGTATGTATGTATATATGTATCAATGCGTGTAAAACAAAAATGCTCTGATTTACCCACCACAGAGAACCGCTTATATAAACATATATTTAAACATATATTATTAAATATAACAAACAATGAATGTCTATTATACCTGATCAGGAACCATTCTAATGTTCAAATATTTTGATTTAATTTCTTGTAAAAATAAAGACAAAAATTGTCCAACTATTGGATATTTTTATTACGTTGGTTCTAAGTTTTCCACTCACATGATCCATCCTCATAATGCTTATACAGGCATGAAACTAAGATATTCACTGTCAAAATGATATACTGTTATTTTGACATGGAAGATTCCTATGCGATGATAACGGTCGCGGAATAGTAGACGCAGATCGTAATTTCAAGATGCCGTTCTATGACATCATACAACGCATTAGACCGTAGTATCACAACAGAACCAATGTCTAGACGCAATGCAATGTGTTGTGACTATTTTGAAAGGTAATTTTATTGAGTGTACATGTATATATTAGGCAAGGTTGAGTAATGGATAGCGGCTTGGTTTGAGGAATCGGGGAGCCGATTTCGAATTCCAGTCGAATCCATTACATTGACTTAAGCGCTAATAACCTTGGCAAAGGTATAAAACCTCATCTTCTACCTCCAGCAATGGGTAAATAGCAGTAAGAACGTATAATTACTCAGCAACCTTAACAGAAAAATCGTGATGGAATCGATCTTAAACGAAAATGACATGTGTGTGTGTGTGTGTGGCATTTTCAATTTTTATGTACTTGAATTTTCAGATTTCATGTGCATTTGTTTTGTCAAGTAGCATTTGCGTGTAACATTTATGTGTGTATGTGTATCCCGATACCAATAGTTCTATGTAAACTTTTCTTACTTTATTTAAGAATGTATTTCATAAAATTTCACGTGTCTTTATAGGTAGCTAAATATTTATCGGGATTCTCTCGTAGTATTTCCTTCGGAAAGAACTATGTTCTTTTTTTTAATAAGGTTGGCATTTATTGTTCCTGCTCATTACGAGTGAGTTTAAAGTGCTGCAGCAACGCAAATCAGTCTTATCTTCTTAGATGCGGAATTCTACATTCCTAGATGTCTCGCCAATGTAACAGTTTATGCTACCACTACAACTGGTGTTAGATATAAAAACATTCATAAATCAACTTTCTGAAAACCCGAAAATAAAAACAGGATTTGCCTAATAGATACACAGACAAATTAGGATCATTACGCACAAGTATTTTATACACGAACGCTTTTGACAATTCAAATGCACGTGAAGTCTGCTTAACCAATGTAAATCAAACGACAAAAAAGAAAAATAACAAATCTTTCCTATGGCATTATTTCTTTATTTCTTCGACTCTCTTTTTCGCTTTCTGTTCTCTCTCTTTCTCTCTCTATACACACACAAATATATATATATATATATATATATATATATATATATATATATATATATATATATATATATATATATATATATATATATATATATATATATATAACTGAGGTTAGTTTTCACGAATTTTCATATACTTGTATTTTGATTGGTCATTTCAGCTGATGTAATAGCGTTTCCACTAGCGAGGGTTGTTTGATTGATATGAACCTTTTCAAACCCTTTATTCTACATTCAACACTATCACTTGATAATGCACCAGAAGTTTTGCAACAAAATGACTATTTTTGTAGTGATTTTATAACATGTTTATGTTATAATTTTGGAATAAATAATTATATTTGCTCTACTCTCTATTGATCACGCTTTTAAGAATAGTATAATTTGTTTATTGGATTTTATTCCGTATACACCAATCCTATACTTGGGTATATATATATATATATATATATATATATATATATATATATATATATATATATATATATATATATATATTTATATATATATATAATCCCAAGTATAGGATTGGTGTATACGGAATAAAATCCAATAACCATATATATATATATATATATATATATATATATATATATATATATATATATATATATATATATATATATATATATATATATACCCAAGTATAGGATTGGTGTATACGGAATAAAATCCAATAACCAAATAATACTATTCTTACACACACACACACACACACACACACACACACACACACACACACACACACACACACACACACACACACACACACACACACACACATATATATATATATATTTCAGCGAATATTCAAGTCGGCAACTGTCTCTTAACATATTTCAGAGCTTTATGTTTTTTTGGCAGAAGCAACGCCATGTTATCTAGACAGTCTTGAGCATCATTCAATTTCAGATTTTGAGTTGAAGATTTATTAGTCAGTTCTTTTGGTCTCAACGTTTTCCTTCATAATACATTTTACATTCTAGTGCCATGACTTAGTCAATTTAAACTTTACTCTTTATTCCATCTTCTCCATATTTTCCATCCGTATGTCATCTTCTCGTTCAAAATTTGCTTCCGTGCCATGGCTGATCGACGTATTTTTTTTCTCATTACATTTTGCATTTTGTCTTCATTGTGATCTGCCAAGTCAGCCAAATAATTTTTATGAAATTTTAATTTGCTATTTTGTTGTTCATATAACTTTTATGGCATCAATGTTCATTATTTCAATAAACTTTGTGATCATGAATTGGCGTCTTTTAATGTTTTCAGCTTTTATTTTTGTTGTAGAATTATTTCATGTATTTGCATGTTCACACTGGCTTCCTAGTGGTTTTGGTGGAAACTTTCTTAGTCACCTCGAATCACCACCATTTTCCCAATATCCTCACAGACGCCAACCACACCGTGTTTGGACAGTCTCAATTCTATCACGAATTTCCAGTTGATGTTAGTTACTTGGGCACGGTTCCAAATTCAACAAATATTATTGTCACGACTATTTCTTTCTCTTTGCATTTCAGAAAGAGAGTAACAGAGATTAAGTAAGATAAAGTCTCTGAAATAAAACATTCTATTTAGTAGGCTAGCTGTTTTCAACAGTGCTTCCCCCGTATAAAGACCACAGATTAGATATATCCCAGTCCCACTGGACTTTATATAAGATTCTTCTAAAGTATTGCATGTACTTCTCTAGCGATTTATGAAATTAATAAATTCATATTCCACTAGGACCTCTATCCATTTGGACACTTATCACATCGATATTTATAATCGTTATATTACCTGTCAGAAAACGAAAAAATCTGTCTTCACCCAGTGTCAAATTTTGCTAGATTTACGTTGGTTTCACAGTATAGTTATTCTTAACCAGCATATATTGCAAGTTTATTAGAATATATATATATATATATATATATATATATATATATATATATATATATATATATATATATATATATATATATATGTATGTATGTATGCATATATATATATATATATATATGTATGCATATATATATATATATATATAGATAGATAGATAGATAGATAGATAGATAGATGTATGTATATATATATATTTGGGCAATGTAAGCTATACTTATCTATATTTATTAAAATTATTTACAATAATTCATTTGGTTTTGAGCGGTCTTGGAGCATGAAGTTAGTTCATATTGTAAAATTATAGTAAAGTACACAACAGACACACACACACACAAAGACACACACGCACACGCACGCACACACACACACACATATATATATATATATATATATATATATATATATATATATATATATATATATATATATATATATATATATATATATATATATGAAGAAATATAGTCTTAAAATGTGCTATATTTATGGGATAAAGTGCTCAAAATCATAGATAGAGCATCTAGCATGAAACAGAGTGCCGCCTCTAAGTGTTGACTTCTATGTTCACTTATGTATATATATATATATATATATATATATATATATATATATATATATATTTAACCCAGTAAGGCAATGACGAGTTTGGTAATCAGAGTCGATAATTCCAAAGAAGATGTAATCCAGAGAGCTCAATGTAATACCAGAGCAGATATTAATTATTTACTTATGAAAGAGACAACCTTAAGATTCCATGACTATAATTCATTTCCAAGGAAAATATAGATTTTCCTGAGATATGTGACCTGATGAACGAGGGAAAATAGATTTTCTGCGGAAATAAATTAGTCATAAAACCTTAAGGTTGTCTCTTTCACAGTTATTTAATTAATTCACACACACATACACAGAAACACATATATATATATGTGTGTGTGTTTGTGTGTCTTTGTGTGTGTCTGCGCGCGTGGGCGTGTGCGCGTTTGTGCGTGTAAATTACTGATATAAGCAGTGTGGGCATTGACCTAAGTAAATATATAATTTCAAAAGAAATACAAATTATTATCCAATCATTGTGTAATTTGAAGATAAATTTGAAAGTGGAAATAGTGGAAGAAGCAAAAATTAATTTCACTACAAAGACAGGGAATATCAAACTGAATTAAGTAATGTCGTAAAACATTATAAAATATTTAAAGAGTAATAATCAATAAAATTGTATTTAGCATAAACTTATTTGAAGACAGTGTCTTTGGGAATACTTAGACCGTTTTGACAGATGGAAGAGATTAAAGAAATGCAAGCATCTAAAATACCATTTTCAGGTAAACATCACAATGTTAGATATCTAGGTTGTCGGAAAGGTTTGTGAAAGCTGATTTCTCAACAGTACTTGAGTACATATATATATATATTGGATAGGTATTATATATATTGGATAGGTATTATATAATTGGCGCCCATCATGGCAATTGACGATCAAAACGACGTTGAAACCAACAGAAGATATGTGAAGTAATGGAATCGCGTGGTAGGTAACATACTTAAGCTTCCTTACAAGGTTAATATCACTATGAATATAAACGGAGAGAATTATTGTAATACATTTGAAGTGTTCATTTGCCATGTGTGGAAATGTTCCCGAGTAGCACTAAGCTTTCAAAAGACTGTACATACAGAACTTTATATATCTGGGAAATATTTAAAACAGATGAGAGACAAGTTGACAACGGAATCCAAAGGTGCATTATAGTAGCTAAACATACCTTCGAAAAGGAAAGCAAAGTATTTTTAAACAGGAACATTTTAGAAACAAAGCTAAAAAGGAGTTGTGCATTAAAAATAATATTTATTCTCCTATATGGCAGTGAGTGCAATGTCTGTGTCATCACTGATTAAAAAATTGCAGAGACAGTAGAAATGTCATTCTACAGAAGGATGATGGGAGTGATACATGAAATGCTTCTGAGGATCGAGGTAGTTGTATGGAAAATGGAAACACAACGGGTAGCGGAATCATTGATTGATTCATTACTTTTCTACGCTTTGTCAGGTTATTTGAAACCGGGAAACATTTATGATTGTGATAATTATTTTAGCAGAAGATAATTATTTAATGATAAACGTTTTACTAATTAACCCATAAGTGGTGAGAAAGCGGTTGATTCATACCTTTCCCAAGGATATATTCGCGTAAGTGGAGAAAATAAACCCAACAGAGACAGGGACCCAGTTCTCCGAAAACAATTCTGAAACGTTATGCATTCCAACACTCGCACATTCAAGTACCTGGTTTTCCCAAACAGCCACCTATCTCGTACAGAACTAGATTGATGTTGCTTAAATTCGGTGATCGTAATTAAACGGTGATTCAAAGTGATGGGGCCATGAGTCTACTCAGCATCAGAAAACTGGAGATGAGAGCTTGGAGAATGCAAAACTCGCAAGAACTACTTTAGGCAAAAAGGACAGAGGGTAACTGCAGGTAACATACATAGAAAATTATGTGTAAATGAATGGAGGAAAATTGATACTGAAAAGAATGTTAATATTTAAAAAGTATTTATTGGAGTCATGGCCACCCAATTCCTGAATGGACATATACAAGAAGAAAACTTTTCTACTGAGTATACAATGTCATTTCTCATGCAGCTTCTAACTCCATGTTGAATGAGGACCTTTATTCTCGAATATGAATTATTTAAGTTGTGTAATTCAGAATTTGAGATTATAGTGCTGGAGAAAGCAACCTTGCGTTAAGTTATCTTACCGAGTAACTGCCATCTTACGAAGTTGATTGAGCTGCTTACCAAAACAAATACTGAGGATACTGTAAATGTAGCAAGGTAGTTCTTCACTGCAAATCTCTCGTGTTTTCTAAGCCACGCATTTAAAAACTTACAAAGGTCAACGTTCACACAAACAGTAAATTCTCGATTCTGAAATCTAAATTCCTAAGTTCAAATCTTTCAAACCGGAATATTTAAAGTTCGGAATATTTGGAGATAAATGTCGATTTTTAGCGATATTCTTACCGAAAGATGCTGATGAATGTAATTTAGTTTTTACTCGAGCAAAATGCATTTGAGAGTGGTTTGTTGTCTAACTTCAAAATAACTAATAGCACAAGTCTATTTTCAATATTCCTGGCATCGGTTCAGATCGAAAATACAAGCAAGAATCGAATTTGACCGTTTCATTGAAAGTAAATGACCAATGGAGCTCGTCTAAATCTATTCTATGGAAATATAGAAATTGAAGCGATAGACATGCATTTTGTCTGTCGGAAAGAAGCAGTATTGTGGAAAATATATGAACTTCCACAAAGCAGCAAAAACGATTTTGAACTATGTGAAGTTTGTAAAATAGTGCTTGGCGAGCTCCCTCCTAGAAATGGTAGCATAATACCATTATTGGTATGATGTGTGTAAAAATGAAGCAAACATGACAGTAGGCCGCAAGTACTTTCTGGCGCTGTACAAAGAACATACTATATATCCAGATTCTTTAGCGATGTGACATCTCTGATGTCCTTGATGGAATACATTGATGGAGCTTATTCACTTTACATATCTCTAAAGTAATTCTTTTCTAGTCTAAATTCCTTAACGATTTCTGTATTCTGTCGGATTTTCACTTACAGTATTAATTTGTTTTATTTCTTCTTGCATCATAACTTTGAATTTTCCGACAAGGTAGTGCCTCATTTCCAAGATTTCATAATTTTCATATATTCTCTTCAGGAAAAGTTTAGTGTATACCAGCATTCTTGCATATTTTCCTGAGTTCCAGTTTGTTAATTCAACTACACTTCAGAGGGTTTTTTGGGTTTGATCCACAATTCTAAGGTTTGAATCAGAAAGCTAAATATACATTTTAGGTTAAAGGATAAGGAGGCACTATTTGTATTTGGATAAAACTCGTTAAAATGAAGGTTTCAAAATTAATTTACTGGATCAATTGATATGAGATGGTCGGTCAATTCTTGAATTTTTTTATAAACGTTCAATAAAAATAATAATTAGCGAAATTGACATATTACTGGATAAAGTTTTGTTACGAGCCGAGTTCCAATTTCTGTTGAGTTCGTTATATTCACTTAGATGTAAATACCATTGGTATAGGTATGAATTCAGATATTCTCTCCCCAGCTATGGATTAAATATATCGCTAAACCATTATTACGCTTTAAAAGTAATTCTTTTAGTCTAAAAATAATTATTATTTTAACGCATTTCTGCGCCACTGCAGTTAACACAACGCTCTATCTTACCATTGTGGTTCATGGTGTCAGTGGAATGACTTTTTTTTCGTTTTGCACTGATGATCCCGAGGTTACACCGTCCAACCTTTCAGAGGTGGATGGTTTCTTAAAAATTACGATCTTCAAGATATTGCCTAGAGAGGCAGGACCTACAAGGCAATAATAAAATTCTCATAGAATGGTTGCCACCGAAGGCTATAGAATCCAGTCTCTTCTGCTATTTTAAACATAGCTAGGGGAGAAGATACCAAATGTATCAGCGTGTAAGTAAAGGTAATGAACTCAACTGGAATTCAAACTCGATCCTCCGATTCTCAATCCTCGCCGATAAACATCAGACAATCATGCCGAAAATTATTTTCTGGATTTAAATAACCCGCAAGGGATGGATAAACCGTAATATAGGAATCAATGAATATTAAATAAAGTAGATCATATTGCTGACTTACTGGATAATTGTGATCTTATTGTTGATGTATCATAATTAAGGTGTTGAACGCTATGTCCTAATAGGTTAATTAATAATTATAATTAGTTAATATTATCATTTAAGTAAGTGCATGATTTATACTGTCATGCTTTAAGCGTTACACAAATTAGATTACATCAAAAATTAAGGAACGACTGACTACTTATTATTATACGAAGGATGTTCCACAAACTTTTGGTCAAGGGTTTATCTCTTTTATTTCGATCAGTTTTCTACCTTCTTTGTATGAAGTTGTTTTATTCATAAATAGGTAGTCTTTCATTTGTCTACACCTTTTAATCTCAACCAAAGTTCAAACTAATTCCACGTTGCAATGAACGAAGTAACCCACATTAAAAATTGAAGAGCGGGAAATGTCTCTGAAATTTGTCGTTTGAATCACCTTTACCGAATGTATAATTCGATTTGTTATTTCCATTAGGTGTGTGTCTTGGATAAGCCGTACCTAGAAGTTAATTATCTGTGCATCTCACACAAATTGGCTGAGTTACTTTCGTGGATTTTTATCACCTATCTCGAGCAACAGATAGAAAAATAACTTCTGCCAAGAGTAATAATGTTTGTTTAAATTTAAACACTATTTTCTCTTAACTGCATGCAATTTTCGTGATTCTTGATAACGTCCTTGCCTTAAGTATCCACTTTGAAGGCATCTTGAATTTTGATATGTAAAATATCTCCATTTTGGATATTGTTTTTGAGACATCAAAAAATCATATTGATCACCAAGATAAATAACTCAAAGAAACCCTTTCATTATTTTGTACATCTCTTTCTAAGTACATTCTTACTCCCGGTTATCATAAACGCATTCTCTCTATAGCTATTAGCTTCCCGCAATGTCTGACATTCATGTGACTAACTTCATGTACTGACAAATATCTACAGATGCCAAGTATTTTACTTACTGTCTTTTTTGGTTCATTCGACATTATCAATAAAGGCGTCAACTTCTTTAAGCACGTTTTCCTTACAATTTATCATTTTTCTTATCATACTTCCAAGAATGCTAAAATGCCACCTTCGATTCTTCAGTTAAAATCTTGTTTATTTCAATTCTTCTTTTTAGAATATCTCCCTGTTCACGTGTTCGAGACGTGGGAATTTCAGCATTCATCTGCGTGATTTCAGGTTTCATATTCAGCTGTGGAGTATTGCAACGCATTCGTTGCTATCTAAGTAAATTGTAATTTCATAATGATTCATAATTTTTCGTTGTTTCTAATGGTTATTTAAATATTTTCTTTTTGTTTTTGTAAGTCATTTCTTGTATTGCAAGGCATTTTGCGATTTTTGATTTATATTTTCTGTTATATTTTATATAAATTCCCTGATAATTAAATGTATGCAATGGAATGATTCTTTCTTGATACTTAAGGTGTTTATCCTTGCTAAGGAACATAGATAATATCTTCTTACGATTGAAGGCTTTTCTTTCTCCCTTTCTTTTGCTAAAATGTGTCGGACTTCCTGTTGTTTGCTTTCTGTGACGGCCATTAACTCAGTGTCATCTTGCTAGCAGTTACAAAAACATAGGAGTAAAATGAATGATTTCACAGCGAGTTGTTAAAAGTATTATTATTATTATTATTATTATTATTATTATTATTATTATTATTATTATTATTTCGTTTGATATCAGGCGTTTACACATTTCTTTCCGTGTCCCGCCCAGGGACCTAAGGTTAGAAATGGCATCATGACACTTTGCACTGCAAAAAAATAAAAATAAAATAATTACATAGATAAAGCCCTTCGTAAAGTGTGGGCTGTACTTGTCAGAACAATTTTTTGTATCTCTTTGACGCATGGACTTCCAGGGATCCCTTCAATCAGCCTATGGAATCTTTTCCAACCAGTCCAAGGGCTCCAACTACAACAGGGATTGTTGATGTTCCCATGTGCCACATTTTTGAGATTTCTATTTCAAGGTCCTTGTATTTTGACAGTTTTTCGAATATCTTCAAAGATACATTGCAGTCTACATATCGATAATGAGTCACTTATTTTGTTTGTGGTCTTTAATAACAATGTCTGGGCGGTTGGATTTGATTGTTGTTATTATTATTATTATTATCATCATCATTATTATTATTAGATTTTTATTTAATTTATTATCCACTAACCTTAGATTTGGCACGAAACCAGCAGTATCTCATTCCTTACTCTCTCATAATGGTCAAACAATCTACATAGCATAATAATTACCCCACATCAATGTGCATTTTATGATCCAATATTTCATGAAATAATTAACAATTCTTTCCGATACAAATATTTCCTCGTCCCTAAAGTAAATATAAGTTTTTTTCTTAGAAAACTTTTATTAAAAATACATTGGCACATATATTAACAATATATTTTGTGTTTCATATAATTAGTGGTTCCTGGATTTTCTTTATATAGGATTTTTTCATCTTTTCACACCAATAAAGGCAATAATGCCAAAAGAAGACAATTAGTTACAAGAAGTGAATGCCGCACACGACTAAGAATAAGGAACATTGAAGAAAGGACAAAACAGAAAAGGAAAACAAAGAAACGAGCTCCCCTAAGTCAGAAGATGGTGATTGAGGTTGCATTTGAATATTTGTAGATTGTAGTTAAAGGGAGCAAAGAAACAAGATGTGAGTTCCATAGGTGAGATGTACCAGAAGAAAACTGTTGGAGTAGAATTGGCGGATGACTCTAGCTATTTAAAATTTATTTTATTTAAATGTCGATTCATGTAGTCAGTGCAACAGGGAAAAATCAGTTGCCATGACAATATTTACAGAAAAAACAGATGGAAGCCACGTCACATCGGTGAGAAAATGATTAAACTCGAGAAATCTGGTCAGGATTGATTACATTACAAATCCTTCTTTGGATGTTGTCAAGAATCTCGGGATATGAAGCAGGAGCACCAAACCAAATATGGTGACACTAGCGTTCAGATAAAGTTGTTTCATCAGTTTCATCAAATCAACAAGATACTATTTATACTTCTCGGATATTTTCAAAATTTGGTTAATTTAGGAATAATTGAATGAAAGTCGCACTGTGATTCAAATGTGCAAATTACAACACACCCATTACGAGACCCAGTCAATTAATGCTGTCACAGAGATGACAATACTACAAAGTGACCGGTGTTTTAATTAAAGAAACAGCTCTTATGTAGAGACCAGGTAGAAATAACTTAGGTCAAGTAACACAGTCCAATGATAGATGTGACATTTTACTCGAACTAGCTGAAAATCTTTCAAAAGGAAAATAAGCCACACTCTCTTCACATGTCTATGATACCCTCCTCGCATTTCCCACATATTGAGAGAGATACAAATAGGTAAGCATCAAACGGCCAATTCCAACTAATTTTAGGCAGGCAATATAATACTAGACGGTATATTAAATTAATTCCAAATAAATATGTACATGTTAAAACAAATCAATTGATATCAGCAACATTTAACACCGTGTTAGCTGTTGTTGTGGTTGTTGTTGTTATTATTATTATTATTATTATTATTATTATTATTATTATTATTATTATATGTTTCCTGCTTTATATCCTGTAGCGCCGTGTCTAAACTATGATTCTTAGGTCCGGTAGGGTAATTGTCTTTTAATTGAGAGCACTTTTCTTGGTATATGGGATGTTCATACCATGGCTATTTTCTAGGTAACTTCTATGTTGATGTTTCACATTGTTCATTCCTTTTCACAAGAGCCCAAAACTCCGATTACTATTGGTAAAGTGTCAGTTCTCATTCCCCACATCCTGTTCATCTCGAACTCCAGGCCCTTGTATTTGGCCAATTTCTCGATAAATGTTATGGAGTTGTTTTTTTCAGATGGTGCTGCTATGTCAATAAAAATGCACTTTCTGAAATTCTGTTTTTTTATAAAACAAGTTATGTTGGCTTTTATATCCCAGCGTTATGGTCCAAGTTTAGGACCAAGGAAGAACAACACGAACACAAGAGTAGAAATAACAGAGATATATTACACAGAATAATAATACAAGATGTGAGAGGTGTTAGTATGATTCTCAGTCTGGTTTGGAGTGAACTACTATTAGCTCGACACGATTCCGTATCGATATTTAACAACCCTCCCACGTGGGTCGAATGTGGCAAAAGGCCGGTTTATGTGGGCTCCCCGAGCTCGTAGTCTCGGCCAAAAATATGCCCATTTAGAACCCGTATTAACAAGGACTGTCTACCTCCCCGGACGAAATATTGCCCTTCGGCAAAGCCTCGTCCGGGTTCCTCTCTGCCAAAGCAGAGAGTTCGACGGAAGTCGCACACAGTCAGCGACTGCTGACGACTCGACTCCGTCTCGTCCCTCTCTCTTGAGAGGCGCAGTATTCATAGTGTCAGGAAGAGTTCACTCTGTCGTTATAGGTAAGATCCCATAACACCGAGTCAGTTTGAATTGGCATATCCCTATGGTTTGTGCTCATACCATCTTTCATTAGTTTCGATTTTTTGCTTCTTGCATATCTTCCAGTGCATCTGGTCCTGAGCTGCAATAATTAGGCCTTATGTCTCAACTTTCCACCATGTTCTCCTCAGCTAATGATGTGTTTCTTTTGGTCTACTTTAGCTTCTTTCATCCTTTTTATGTATTTGCTATGAAACGCCTTGTCCTCTCGGTGTTTTTTTTTTCGGTTATTACATTTGCCCAAGTTGTTTTCCTTTCTGTTTCACTCGATTAGCGTATATGGTATTCGCTCCGTTTTTATTGGTAGTACAGAAGTGTACAAATTTCGTTGATGGCGTGGATTTGATTTTTTAGTATTTGTAAGAGAGGGTCATTTTGAGGTATGTTTTGAGTCCGTTTTTTGCAATTTTTAGAGTTAGATCATGTTGGATTAGAAGTTGGACTCCGAAAGGTCTTGGTATGTACAGTCTATCAACATCTGATTTATTATTTATTATTTATTTATGAATTAATTTATTATTATTATTATTATTATTATTATTATTATTATTATTATTATTATTATTATTATTATTATTATTATTATTTCCCGTTTATTTAAATTTCTAGACTTATTATTATTATGTTTATTATTTCCTTTGATTTCTGGTTTGTACACATTTCTTTCCGGGTCTCGTCTAGAGGCCTAGCGTTAGAAATGGCATTACAACATTTCCAACTGCAAAAAAAAACATTTTACATAGATAAAGCCTTTCATAATGTGTGAGCTGTGCTCGTGAGAACAATTGTTTGTATTTTTTTAAGGCATGGGCTTCAAGGAATCCCTTCATCTAGTCTACTGGAATATTTTCCAACCAATCCAGGTGTCCCAGCTACAACAGGGATTATTGATGTTCACATGTGCCACATTTCTGAGATTTCGATTTCAAGGTTCTTGTATTTTGATAGCTTTTTGGAGATCTTCAAAGATACATTGCAGTCTGCAGGGACTTTCAAGTCACAATAAGTAACTTAGATGGAGAGAATTTTCTAAGTATGCTTGCCATAGCAATAATAGCAAACTTCTCTAGCGTTCGCAAAGTGTATGTAACATCAATGTGTTCGACATATTCTTTAATCTTCAACGAGACATAGAGAAAGAGAGAATGATATAGAAAGAGATATTCAATTCCTCGAATCACTTCTGGGAGGATTTAACATTTTTCTCCGACATTTTCCACAACCTGATAACCATAACTTTCAGTTGAGTGTAGTTGCTGACGTTTTATATTTGCTTTTTGTTGTATTGTATTCAGCAGATATGGCCACATCAAATATTGTTTTCATTTTAAGTTGTGTAGAGAACGTCAAATAACCAAGTAAACAGTTTCTGATCTTCTGTAGCAAGATTAAACCGGTCAGTTTAACAATTAAATCCTGAAATGCTTAGCCACTGGTGGGTTGCGTATTGATTTACATCAGCATTTATGCTTTGGATAAGGATAAGGCTATGAACAAACTTTCGACATCAGCTTTCACCGATTTGATTTTGGTCTAGCTTTGTCGCTTCTTGTTTCAGCTTTCTTGCTATTTATAGCAATTTTATTCACTTCATTGATATTTTTAAAATTCATCACATACAAGTTGCATAATTATGGCGGTTGTTTAAGACAGAATAAAGCTTTTTAAGTGTTTTATTTATACGTTTCCCTTGTTGAAATTATTAAAGCAATATTTTGTTAAATCTTGCACTTACCGGCACTGATCATTGGCCGATATAAGCGGTCAACATCGGTCTTAGGGTAGTGCATCCTTTTATATTATCGTTATTATTTGTGTATGTCATGATTCCTGCTTCTTATCCTGTAGAGCCGGGTTCAAACTATGGTCCTTAGGCTCTATAGGGGAGAAGTCATTTAACTGATAGCTCTTTTCTTAGTATATGGCATTTTCCTTGTAAGGCAACTTTCCGGGCAAGTTGTATGTTAATTTTACCTGGAACCATGTTAGGAAAATTGTCCTTTATTTTACTGACAAGCCCCGATTACTATTCGTGAAATCTCAGTCTGTATTCTATACATACTGTTAATCACAATTTTCAGGTTTTTGTATTTGGACGGTATTTTCATAATTTCCAAGGAAGTGTTTCTCACAGATGGTACTGCTATGTCACTAAGCATACACTACCTGAATGTATTGTCTTTTATGATAATATCAAGTCTTTTTGCTTTTATCTCGCTGTCAGTTTGAATTGACACGTCTCCGAGGATTTTTACATCGTTATTTTGGGTAAGTGTGTCTGTTTGGTGCTCATCCTATCTCTCCGCAGTTTCGATTTTTTATTTTGCATATCTTCCAGTGCACATATATCGCTACATTGGTATGTATGTGGGTATATTCATTTTCTGCTTGTTACGAACATCCTGAGGCAGATCCTTCATTTCGAGCTACTTCTATCCTTGTATGGGTGCGAAAATGTGTTCCTGAGCTGCAATAATTGGGCCTTTTGTCTCACCTTCCAACCCGGTGCTCCTCAGCCAATGATACTGGTCCACTTATCCTTCTTTCCTTCTTTTTATGTGTTTGCCAAGGAGTGACTTGTCCTCCCAGTTATGTGGTAATTTCTTTAGGCCAGGTTGCGTTCTGTTTCCCTCGTTTGGCGCAGATGTTATTCGCTTTGTTTTTTTTGTTGGCAGAATTTTAGGTACATTAAACTCTTTATTGAAAGTGCAGCTTCGATTTTGTGAAGTGGATTTCGTGTTTTACTATTGTAAAAGCGAGTCAGTTGTTTTTGTGAGGATCGCTTCCAATCCGATCGTGGTAGTTTTTAGAGTTAGTTCAATTTGAATTAAACCTCGGCATCCGAAAGTTCTTGGTGCTTACAGCCTATCAGGATCTGATTCCGTCTGATGCATGCTCATTTGGTTAAGCGTTTTTCTGGTGTTGGTGTCCAAAATCTTGATATCATTCAACTTCCATTTAATACTGTTGAGGCTGTATGTTACTACAGGTATATCAAATGTGTCAAGAGACTTCATTTTATTGGCCTCATTTTGTTCGCTTCCTAGTATCAAACGCACTCTCCTATAATATTATTTTCGACTCTTTTCCTTCATAATTGAAAGATGTATGTTCAAGTGTACGCTATTTTTGATGTTTTTCCAGATGTTATCTAGTTCTAAGTCAGGTAATGTTGTTTTTTTTTCTGACGATGTCACACCCGACTTTGCCTAGTTTATTGGCATCAATGTTTAATCTGTTTGAGGGATGTTTTTCTCACCTGATATTATAGGCGTCTTTGGTCGTTGTTGCCGTTATCAAATTGATCGTAGCATTGTAAAATGCTATAATTACTCCAATGTGCTCTTTGTCAGAAATTTTATTTATTGTGATTTTTGTGTGATGTTCTTTTAAGGAATATAGATTGCCTCACGGAGAGCTGTCTCTCGCTCTCGTTGCTACATTTGCAGACGTTTCGATCTTAGTCATGGGTCCTCACTGGAAATCGGGGTCTTTGTTGAGCCGCATGGCAACCGATGTGATTTAGCAAAATGTTTCATTGTGTCAGAGTTGTAGTTCTTATTTACTCATTTGTATAGGCTGATCCGTGAGCGCCAGTTCAGATACATACCATGAAGAACCATCGCGTTCTGTGGGCCAAGCCTCATCCTGTAATTTCTTTTATTACTGTTATTAACAACAACGGTAAAAACTTAATTTACAAGCATTTAGATCCCAAGAAGACACGACGTGCTACTCGAGACTCCGATATTACTTCAATTTTCAATGGAATTTTCTTTTGTCTTTTTCTCTCATTATGTTCAAAAACATTCACATCTCCGTTATCCTGTTATTATACAAATCAATTTTAACCAGATATACTAGAAATACATAGATTCTAATAATATTTAAAGACAAGTTTATTATATGTGTTTATATTGTATGGCGTATAAATTGTATATAAATTAATAATAAATAAATAACAAAAGACCATACAAAAATAACCGACAAGTCACTATCACCACAAATTTCCTTGGTGCTCTCTTGTATACACATTACATTTTGTGTCCCAACCTGAGACATAAGGACAGAAATAGCTTCATGACATTTTCAATTAATAATTTCTGTAAAACCGAAAACAAAATAAAATCTCTAAGATTACACAGATGTTACACAAATAGAGCTCTTCGTAATGTGTGACTTGTACTTGTGTGTACAATATGCATTACATTTCTTTAAGGCTTGGGCTCCCGGAATCCCAACAATCAATCTATTATAAAAATTGTCTAACCAATCCAAGAGTTGCAGCTACTACTGGAATTATTGTTGTATTTTCATACATTTTTTGATGACCTTCAAAGATAGATTATAATCTGCAGTGATGGCCATGTAAATAAGTGTTCTCACCCAGTTTTTGTGTTCTTTGACCACGCAGCAGCGAAAATAAAACCTTCGGTTTCAGTTTTTAACTCTGGACAACGTAATCACTGATGGTTACTACATCGGCTTGTCTGATACGGGCAGAGTATTGACCATGAAGATACTTATCTTTTCATTGTTTGGGCATTTGGTACAATGTATTATTTCTTTCTCAGGTTCTTTGCCGCTGCAGTAGATGTAGTTGTGTCTATTTGCTTTTCTTCAACAACTTGATTTTTCCTTGTGATTCTTTTGGCTTTCTTTTTTATTAGCTATTGTTTCTTTTTCGTTCATGTTATTTAACACAAATCACTATCCAATCTTCTCTCGTTTTCTGGTATCGTTGAAGAAAATTTCTTATAATTTTATAAGACAGTACTAGTTGAACTAATCATCTGCTTTCTTCAGATCTGAGCACATAGAGATTTTCAATAGCAGCCATAGAATAATCCATGCAGTAGATATTGGGAGGCATTATCGTTTTGTCATACATTCAATTAATGTTAGCTAAAGGAAGTTGAGACTGTCGTGCACCACAGGGACAGACAAATTACTTATAGCTGATATAATGTTTTAGGCATTCACATTGATATCTAACACGGGACGCACACGCCTGTAGTGTTCTTTTCTTAATTTCTCCATCATTTGGGCATGCTGCATTCCACTTACTGAGCTGACTTCTAGGTATCTATGAGCTCATTCTTCCTCCAGTTCCCCAATCTGTGTGACTAAATGTAGAACTGTTGAGTGTGTTCTGTAATTTTCCCTTTCTTTAATGTTTATTTTGTTAAAATATTCTTATTCGAAATCAATACCGACGACAACAGTGAAATATTTTACAGTATTAATGATACCCCTCAACTCAGTGCCATCTTTGCCACAGAGTTTGATATCATCCATGCACAATAGATGGTAAAGAACTTTATTCTGTAACTTGTATCCATAGTTATTTCTGTTTAGTTCATGCTAAAGGTGTACTCAGCGCAAACAGAACAGATGGGGCAGCAGGGTGTCTCTTTGGAAAAGTCCTCGTCGGTTATTCAAACAATTGGAAATGGAATATTTTTTATGTGTTAGGTATAATGTGGTTTTCCACTGTTCCATGCTATATTTATGAAAATTGAATATCACCGCGGAGACTTTTTAATTTTCCATAGCTTTAAGAATACAAGCGTGTGGCCCATTATCAAATGCTTTACGTTAATATATCTATGCTGCGCTTAAAATTCTATTGTTTTTCCTACAGTTTTCTTGGATCATATTATTTATTAGTAGTTGAGCTTTGCAACTATATAAACCTCTTCGATATTCCATTTTTCCAGAGGCTTAAATTTGTTTCCATTGAGAAAAAAGGTAGTACATTTCGGTGCGACAGATGTTATCAATTTATATGTGGTGGTCGGACATGTTATTGTTCTATAAGTTCTTCGGTTGTCTGTTTCATCCGTTTCTGTTGGGTTATGTCATACATTCTAGAACATCATTAAGGTTATTAATGATTATTGATAATGTTTGCACAAGAGATTTATATATTGATGGTCGATGATAGAGCCACAATTTACATTTCTGGGATTTTGTTAGAGCTTGCCTAAAATAATTTTGGTTATATGTTTTTACATTCTTGCACAAGTTTATCTTTCATTATGGTTACATTCCTTGGGTTTGCTCAAAACATTCTCCCACAATGTTTGCAATTCTTCAAGAGATGGTGGCTTTTTGACTGCTATAATTTTTTCTTATTTCCATGTAAAACTTCATGTGGCACATTTGAAATATCTTATTTTGTGGAAAATAACTACAACGCATCCATATAGAATTGTTTTCTGTGATTTAATAGATTTCCCTGTTTACGAATTTTCTTGATTGGTGGAATTTCGTATACGACTTTAATTTTACATTTCTGCTTGATTTTGCTTTTCTGTGTTGAAACATTTGTTGTTCTTCAAATATCGTTTAGTACCGATAAATTAAATCTGATTTCCTCAATTTCGTGCATTAATATTGCCTTCCATCTGGGCTCTGTTTGTCAAGTTGTTTCCTTTTCATTTGTCTTGGTATAATGTTTCAGTAGCTGCTAAATCTGTTGCATAGAAAACATTATTTATTTCTATGATCTACTATTCCTCTCCATAAACATCCTTGTAATGCTGCCTCATATGTATGTACAATATGTTTATTAGACTTTTTCATATGTATCCTTGCAAGTCGGCCTCTCTGTAACATTTGTATGCAAGTTATTTTGCTGACTATTTGAATGATGTGGTCTTTGATCTAGTGATTTTAACTCGTCCGTTTGTAAGGAAATCTGCTCTGATATCGTTGGATTCGTCTTCATCAGTGATAGAATCTGAACCAGTCCAATTACTATATCGTAGTTAGAATCTTCCGTTTTCTTTCCTGAGAAAGTATTATTTCTTATTTCATTTCTTTTATCTTTTATCTCCTTCTATCTATTTCCACTCTTGCCTCATATTGTACTTATAATAATATTTGTTCCTATTTTATTTCTTTCTGTATTTGAGAGTTATTTTATTTCGTATATCACTGTAGACATTGTCGAGCAAATTTGGGTCGAGATAGGGTCATTTTAGTTCCTACCATATTTCTCCATATTTTGTATGCCTAATCCGTGATATGGTTTTCTGGATTTTCGAGTGCAGTAAAAAAAATCCCATCATTTTATTATACTGATCATGATTCTACTTCATTCGCTTTCTATTTCTTAATTGATTTGATATTAATTAAGCAGGTTCAAATTTGAAGATAATTCGGTTTTCGTGACCAGATGCCTCACTGATGATGGAAGTGTTCCAGTGACAGATATCTCCGCCATCTGTGGGACGTGGATTTTTGAGTTTTATCCTTGATCGCTATGGGGTAATTTTCTTCAAGATACCAACTCTAGGACGACTGTCGGCATTACATTAAATAGTTTGTCCTACCCATGAGACACGGCTATTACACACCAGATATCCGATATTTGAAATCTCCGGCGAGTTATAATTTATAAATTTATAGTTATTCCTGTCATTGTTATCATTATTATAATTATATAATTAAGCTTTTAGTATATAATGTGAACCATCCCTCGGTCTCGGAAGACAATGGATCTGCGTCCAAAAGGTCATGGCTCATTTGCTTGCGACGGCGCAGCAGCAGTTACGGCTGTACAGGCCAACATATATTGATAATTATGTAGTAGTTGCCCGAACGATGTCGAACATTATGTCAGGCTAGCTTAGGGACTCCGTTTCCAGATTTCTCCTCAGGGTTTACTTTCTTATCCTTTCCCTCGATTCAGCATGTTCGCATGACAGTAGAAGTTTAAAATCAGACATTTCCTTTACTTAGATTGTCTATCCTCCCAGGAAACCAATTCCACTTACTCGAAGTTATGCACGCATAAACATATACAATACACTATATGTCGGAGTAAGCAGTTCGTTATCAAATGCACCACTTTAAGAATTATTATTACTTAAATGATAATAATAGAAATCAATAAATAAGTAAAGAATAAAAGTATAACATTATCATCAAATATATGAGAACATTGTTTTTTGTTAAAATTATTTGAAAGATAAATAACAGAAGAAATTGGCACTTCTGAACCAATAATAGAAGTACAAAAGAAAAGAAAATAAGTTTAAGACTCGAAACGATTTTCGTCCATATTTAAAAGTACGGCCTCCTCCATAAGAATGTTACGTTAATCAATAAATAAGAAAAAGTACAGTAAATAAAATTATAGGAAAATGTTGTTAAAGTTGTACTGATGAAAAATGACAGAGAAAGAAATCGACGGTAAACGAATATTAGAGATAAATAAAACAAAACAAAACAATGATTACTACTCGAAATGCTTTTCTTACAACTTCGAAAATTACGTCCGCTTTCATGAAAAAAAGTAGAAATATTACACTTACATAGATTGAGTAGAATTAACCGTACCAATGTATCAGTCATTTAACAATATAACCTCTGAAATCGTCATCAAATAATTATAATTAATCTTAATAAATTACAAATGCTAAATAACACTTATTCCAAAGATAAAACAATCCCCGTATACCAAAGATATCTTAAAAAATAAAGAAATATGTATATTAATTAAAGATTTTAAATACAAGATAATATAATACAATTTATAATTTAATAAACAAAGAAATATATGAGAAAAATGGGTAATTAAATAAGCAAGACATACCGTTTACATTACGATATATCATACATTATTATTATTATTATTATTATTATTATTATTATTATTATTATTATTATTATTATCATCATCATCATCATCATCATCATCATCATCATTATTTCCTTTGATTTCTGGCGTGTACACATTTCTTTCCGGGTCCCGCCCAGAGACCTAAGGTTCGAAATGGTATCATGACACTTTCCACTGACATAAAAAACAAGTAGTAGATAAATTCCTTCGTAAAGTGTGGGATGTTCTTCTGAGAACAATTTTTTAAAATTACTTTAAGACATGGGCTTCCAGGAATCCATTCAATTAGTCTACTGGAATCTTTTCCAATCAATCCTAGGGCTCCAACTACAATAGGGATTGTTGATGTGCCACATTTTTGAGATTTCGATTTCAAGTTCCTGGTATTTTGACAGCTTTTTGAATATCTTCAAAGATACATTCCAGTCTGCAGGGACTGCCATATCAATAAGGAGGCACTTTTATTATTATTATTATTATTATTATTATTATTATTATTATTATTATATTGTTGTTGTTGTTTTTGTTGTTGTTAATGTTATTATTGTTGTTGCTGCTGATGTTGTTGATATTATTACTATTATTAACAACTTCCAAATTTATAAAGTTGCGTTTTATTAATAAAAAATGTATGAATAATTTTGCATGGAAAAGCATCTATATAAGCGTGAGTGAAGGAATATGAATAAAAATAAAGAGGAACTTTAGAGGTAAAAGAAGAAGAAGCTACATAAGCAATTGCATTGTTAGAGAGAATTGATATAAAGAAAACGAGTAACACTTATACATTTTACATGGATTTTTCTAAGCATCGACAAACACTGTGAATCCTAGAGAGACGCTGAATATGTAAAGCGCCTAACAGCTAGAGGTTTTCTTCTTGATCGGAATTTCACAATTCACAATTCGTTATCTGAACAGGAAGAATGTCAGAAGTAAATCCGCGCTGCTGCTTTCCATCTCTTTTGCCCAGTGTGATTGCAAAAATATGTCGTTGCTTTAAAAGGTGTGACTGGATAAACTGCGTGAATTTGTTATATATTAGGATTGTGGAATTATTGTCTTTTTTTTTCTCTTTAAAATCATTTTACTATTAATGTAGTAAAAGAAGAGATAAAATTCACTTCAGCGGGAAGATAACTTCTAAGCTGTTTTTTTTTTAATTTTTTGTGCACTTAGAATTTTTTTGTCAAATATATATTCTATAATAGTGTAAGTGTCTTTTGGGCTACAATGCTTGTATCTATTCAAAGTAGTTTACACCTTCTGTGGATCTTTTGTACGTGAACCGAATTTCGGAAAAAAAATTAGACGCTAACCACTTACCAGATTCCCATTTTTAAGAGCTCTTTATTTTCGATTTATTTTCTTACTTTCTAGCTTTATATTTTGCTGTATTTAATCTTATTCATTTTTGCTAGAAGTAAGGGATAAAATGTTGGTAATTCAAAATGTAGTAGCTGATATTGCGTATCTAAGCAAACACGGAGACAGAAAACCAGAATCAGACACACAAAGAAAAACGCGCATACGCAAGTATATATTTGTGTGAGTATTTGTGTTGAAGGGATATGAATAATATGTTAATCTCTCTATCTATCTATCTATCTTATCTATCTCCATATCTATCTATCTATCTATCTATCTATCTATCTATCTATCTATGTTCATATCTATCTATCTATTTTCTTTCTATCTTATCTATCTCCATATCTATCTATCTCTCTATTTTTCTATCTATCTTATCTATCTCCCTTTGTTCGTATCTATCTATCTATATATCTATCTATCTATCTATCCCTCTTTGTTCATAGCTATATATTTATCCATCTATCTTATCTATCTCCCTTTGTTCATATCTATATATATATATATATATATCTTATCTATCTCCCTTTGTTCATATCTATCTATTTGTCTATCTATCTTATCAGTCTCCCTTTGTTCATATCTATCTATCTATCTTATCTGTTTCCCTTTGTTCATATCTATCTATCTATCTATCTATTTATCTATCTATCTTATCTATATTCCTTTGTTCATATCTATATATCTATTTTCTTTCTATCTTATCTATCTCCCTTTGTTCATATCTATCGATCTATTTATCTATCTATCTTATCTATCTCCCTTTGTTCATATCTATCTATCTATCTATCTATCTATCTATCTCCCTTTGTTCATATCTGTCTATCTATCTATTTATCTATCCATCTCATCTATCTCCCTTTGTTCATATCTATCTATCTATCTATCTATCTATCTATCTATCTATCTATCTATCTATCTATCTATCTCATCTATCTGCCTTTGTTCATATCTATCTATCTATTTGTCTATATATCTTATCTATCTCCCTTTGTTCATATCTATATATCTATTTATCTATCTTATCTATCTTCCTTCGTTCATATCTATATATCTATTTATCTATCTATCTTATCTATCTCCCTTTGTTCATATCTATCTATCTATTTATCTATCTATCTTATCTATCTCCCTTTGTTCATATCTATTTATCTATCTATCTTATCTATCTCCCTTTGTTCATATCTATCTCTATCTATCTCTTTATCTATCTATCTCATTCTGTTCATATTTATCTTTCTATGTGTCTGGAGGGAATGAATATATAACACATGAGCCTATGTGTTTTTTAAACAACGACCCGAGGTAGCCGGCTTCGCCCGGGTTTACACGGCTGCAATTGTATTACTGCATCACTTGTATACTCGCACCCATGTCTCGAAATGTCTGCCTGCGTCCCCGCTTGCATGCATTATCCATTGATATACTAAGCTACTCACCTCTCATCAATTTTACGGTTTGTCCCTTCCAAGAGTTAGATTGAACTTAATAAAGTAATTCCATCGATAAAATCTTCTTTGTGGTCGTTGCTCGGTGTTAAATTTTTTCAGTGTTTTAGATATTCAGTAAATTTTCTATGGCCGTAATAACTTTCAAATACATTGCACTGTAAACAAATATTGTAATTAAAAAAAGACAGGGACGTGAAGCGTCAGAGTTTGATTCAACTTCAAGTGCAAACACGCGAACGTCTTCTCCTTCTTCGCAATTTTAACGCCTCTAAAACAAAACTGCTCTCTATTAACCACCACAGGGATCCATCCCTGCATCCCATTAGAATGTCTGAAGACCAACTTCTCGAGAGTTCCTCTCTGTGGCTGTTCGGTCTCACGCTGTCCGCTGATCTGAGATGGAACAATGCAATATGCAATGTAATTGGCCCTGATCTGTCATCTCGTCTGCAGTCGCTCTCTCACAGACGCGACGTTGCCTCACTCTGACTTTTTTACAAATACTTTCACGGTAATTGCTCCGAGGAGCTGCTTTCGCTGGTTCCTAGGCCTCATGAATTTAAACGTTCTACAAGGTTGGCATCCCGTTCACACCCCTTCACCGTTGAAACTGTTAGATGTAGACGTCCCTTCTACTCCAATAGATTCATGTCTCGCCTGTGGAACTCCCTTCTTTATTCCTGTTTCCCTGACAAATACAATCTCGAACTATTTAAGTGTAACGTCAATCGACATCCCCAGTTGCCTTGATCTATCCACTTCCCTTCTCCACATCCTTTCACCTTTCATTCCTACCTGCTCTCGCACCAAATCTTCTGTAACTCCCTTGCCTTGATCGATCCACTATCTTTCTCCACATCCTCTCCTTTACCACTCTTATCTGCTCTTCCTCCAAACCTTCTGTAACCCCTTGCGTGCTAGTGGCTTCCAGCCTTGCTTGGGGTGATACGCTAAAAAAAACAAAAAAAAAACAAACAAACAAAAAAGTTTACTGTAAAGCTGGAATTAATAAGTGGACCTTCGGAAATTTTTATGTTCAACGTTTCAACGATCCTTCTCAACCAATCTTTGCATCAAAGGTTGTTCGAATGCCAATTTACGATGGGATATATGAAGAGACTATTCGCTAAATGGCAAAAACCGGTTTTGGACCTACTTTGTCGAAGATTTCGTTCACTTAACTGAAATAATCTAAACAAAACATTCACTAAAATACAATTTTTGTGTCATATATAATTTACATGGAATATTTGGAACGCATCGGATGAAAACCGAAGGAGTCATGGCCGAAAAACTGGCTTTTTTTTAACAGTATTTAGTGTTTTTTGTTTCGTTAAACGCGGCGTAGTTACCAGGAGTTAAACAACTCTGTATTATTTCTTGCATAATGTCATTTTTTTTCGGCGACTAGTTTGAAGAAAAGCATATAAAAATGAAGACGGTATTCAATTTTCTATTTTTAGTAGTACGAAAAAAAGAAATGTGACAGTTTTCCGCAGTTTTTGTGTCAAGCAAATGTCGTAGGAAAAGTATCAAGCACTCTACATAAACATCGTAACATGAGCTATGTATTGAATTAAGCGACAAAAAATCAGCTCATCCAGTAAGCTTTTTGTGCGTGTAATTTCGCATTGGATTTTGCAAAAAGTCGTACCCACCTTTAGTTTTATAGATTTTTCTGCCACATCTGCGAGATCAGGAGATAGAAACTGTGTTTTGGCCTACCTTGGTAAATTTTAAACAAGTGTGTGCAATTTTATTGAAAACGGTCGAAAAATGTGGACGTGCATAGATAGACAGACACAAATACAATTGCTGACAGACGCACAGACAGACACAAACACAGAGAAACCTTCTGTTTTATTGATATAGATCATACGCTTTTGAATCACCTATTCCATCGCTTGTATTTTACAAATATATTTTCATAAATTACACTGTATATATGATTTATATTCACCACTGAATAGATCGCATATATCTATCTATTTATCTCTCTCTCTATCTATATCTATATCTATATCTATATCTATATATATATATATATATATATATATATATATATATATATATGTGTGTGTGTGTGTGTGTGTGTGTGTGTGTGAGCTCTACTACTGATATAGAGCGCTTTCCAATAAGTAGGGGGCTTATAAAATATAAATAATATATATAAAATTTGCATATATATATATATAGAGTGAGAGAGAGAGAGAGAGAGATAGAGAGAGAGAGAAAGAGAGAGAGAGAGACATGCAGATTTCACACACACACACACGCACACACATATATACATACATATATATATATATATATATATATATATATATATATATATATATATATATATATATATATATATATATATACATATACAATTAGAAAATATTTAAAATATATAAATGTATGTAACTGAACATCAAACTCCTAGTTGTGTGAAATTTTTTGATTACGAATTTATATGTAAATAACTGCTTTTCATTTGTTGTAAATATATATATGTGTCTGTCTGTTTATCTATCTATTTCTCTCAATATATATATATATATATATATATATATATATATATATAGAGAGAGAGAGAGAGAGAGAGAGAGAGAGAGAGAGTGAGAGTGAGAGCGAGCGAGAGAGAGACTGAGGCCAACGCACAAACAGATAGATAGATAGATTGAAAGAAAGAAACATATATACACATACAAATCTATAGAGAGAGAGAGAGAGAGAGAGAGAGAGACAGATAGATACGCATATATATCGGTATGTTCGTGTGCGTTTGTATGTATTTCACAAATTTGTGTCCATTTTTATTTATTTAGCCTTCCATAAAAGGTTTTTTAATGGTTTTGCGTATTTCCCCTCATTTTCCTTCCGTACCTTTTTTTTTTCATTTGAATTCCCCGTGTGGCTTTCGTTTCCGCCTCTCAACTACATCCTTCAATACTTTGCACTCAGTCTTCGTAAACGGTCAGTTGGTAATTTAAATAATGGTTTATGTGTTCACTTGTGTTTTTACGCGAAACATTCGTGAACCGTACATATTTTCCTTCCAAATTTGCTGTCTCATTTTCAGCAGACATTAGCACTCTAAACACTATTATATTTTTATGTGACCTTTTGGTAAGCGAAGGAATCTTTTTCTTAGTCACATTTTCTCACCGATTATCAAGAAACCAATAATAATAATAATAATAATAGTAAAAATAAAATAAAATATTGAAAAAAATATAAATATTTCTCTATTATTTTGAGCGAAATGACTTAAAATCTATTAATTTTAAAGGACATAAAACTTTCCACTCAAACTAATTACGAACAGGGTTCTCACACGCTATGCATATCACTTTCTTGGCTTTTCCACTCAAGTGCGAACAAACGTCTAAAATATTTATATAAGATTTGCTTTTTTTGCAAATGGTCTAAATCAGATGAACATATAAATCAGATTCTATGATGATACTGATTATTTTGCTAATATTGTCTTAAATTTTTTTTTTATTGCTTCTTGAATTATTAGTACTAGTGGATGATTTTGGAGTAGTAATGGTCGTCGTAGATGTATAATTCTATATTTATTTTTCTTTTTGTTTGTACATGATACTTTCTATGTTTTAAAATAAGTGAAAAAAGGCAGCATGTTTAATTCTAGGTTTCGAAGCCGAGACAATCCAGTCATTTTGTCTAAGTGAATTTATTTTCAAATTTGCGACTGAACATTTTAAATTGAGCCTCGCTTAGCATTTTTGCAAAATGTTAAATTTTAGATTCCGAAGAAACCATTGTTTGTTTCACGGTATATCAACTCCTTATCTGTCGCTTACTGTTTAAATTTCTGTTTTTGGGTAGCAATTATTTTTTTTAATAAAAATATATTGCTGGTTATATGTTAACACAAATCTATTGCATTGCTTTATTTTATTTTTTTTATAAAAATTTATTCATTGAAATGTTTATTATATGAAAATATATTTCTCGTATTTTACAATAACACCATTAATAATTTCGTAGAGTTTTTACACCAGTTTATAGGTTAAAGTAATCCAACCGTAAAAGGTGCTACGATGTCCTGGAAACAACATCAAAGAAGTGATGGTTCCACGCTCCTCAAAACATCCTGAATAAGGGCCTAGCTGCTGTATGTACTTCATCGGCATACACAATATACAGAAACTATTGAAAAACAATTCTTAAAATACTACTAAGTCATGTTGTGTTGTTGTTGCTGTTGTTATTGTTGTTGCTGTTGTTGTTGTTGTTCTTCTTCTTCTTTTTCTTCTTTTCTTTCTCTTCTTCTTATTTCCTTTTATTTCCGATGCATACTCATTTTTTCCCGGCTCTCAACCAGAGACGTAAGGACAGAAATTGCATCATGGCATTTTTCCACTGAGCGTTTTTGGATAAAAAAAAATCACACATTTTTACATTGACAAAACCCTTTGTAAGATTTGAGCTGTACTTATGAGAAGAAAGTTTGTATTTTTTTATGGCATGTGTTACCATGATTCTCTTGGATGAGTCTATTGGAATCTTTTCCAATCAATCCGAGGGTTCCAACTACAACTGGAATTGTTGATGATCTCATGTGCCGCAATTTTTGACATTTCGATTTTAAGGTGCTTGCATTTTGATAGATTTGAATTCTGCAGACACTGCCATGTCAATAAGAATTCACATTTTGTCTTTGCGTTCTCTAATCTCGATCCCCGAGCGATTACCTTTTATTATTATGGATTTGTGTATGATAAAGTCCCACTTTCTTGCAGTTTCCTTTCCGTAATAATTGTATGTTTTCAATTACCATTATTGTCCCACTCTCTCATGCCGTATTTTACATTTACTGAGTGCCAATATCGTGAAATGTTATACAAGATGGTCAATTGTTTGTGGGTACTTATCACATAATAAGCATTTTAGTCTTACATAGATTTTAATTTATGTCTTTCTTAATTTTTGGTTAGCAAATATCGATCCTGTGCAGCAAGAATAAAACCGTATCATGAATTAATTGCATTATTTCACACACTTGAAACACCAGTGTGAACTTGATGCCTGCCTTTTTTCCATTTTAAGCATTTCACACCAAGCAAGGCGGGAGTGTCACTAGTACGCAAGTTGTTACAGAGAGTGAGAGTAAGAGTAAAGAGGGATGTGTGAGTAGAAAATAAAGAGAAGGACGGGGATGAGGACCAATGTATCAGAATATGTCGATTGACATTACATTTGAACATTTGAAGATTATAGTTATCAGCAAGAAGGAGGGAGTTCTACTGTCGCGAAGTGCCACAGAAGGAAGCCACATCACGTGTGTGAGAAAGGGAGTGGAGTTGAGATGTCACGTTAAGAAATATCACATTGCATATCCGTCTTTGGATATTGTCGAGAACATCGAGATAAACAGCGGGTGCACCAGGCCATATATGGCAACTGTAATCAATGCAAAGGCGAATTGTGCATATATCGATTTAAAGATGGACTCAGACGATAAAAAACTTTCTGGCGTGCCACAGAGAAACAACTTTCCTTGCGGTAGATGTAGCTGTTGATTCAATGCAGTTGTTCCACCTCAGGTTAGGGGAAAACGTGAGACCAGGAAGGCACAGCGATACTCTCACTTGAACTTGAGCATCAGCTATACTGAGACGAGAAAGAAACGTTTCTGTATGGTGGATAAATGAGAGCAGTTTTGTTTTGGAGGCATTAAAGTTTACAAGGACTTTCTGCTCCAATCAGCCATAGATTGGGGATCCTTTTCGAGACAAACAGCCAGGTTAACTGTGTCAGAAATGCCAGTTTTACTCGAGACAGTAAGAAATAGTAGTTTTGTTTACGTAGATACCTACATGCGAACTGATGACATTAGAAAGATCGTTGTTGACAATCAGATTTAGTTTAGGACACATGACACAGCTTGGAGAAAACCAGCATTCGTAAAGAAAGGAACTGGAGGAGAACCCGTTTAGGACGGCCATCATGACATGTTTTGACAAGGATGATTATATTAAATGAAATAATCATCATGTAATACTGTATCCCACAATCTTACGAAGAAGGATTGCGTGCCAAACCTTATCAAACCCATTTGATATATGTAGAGACAAAACACGAGCTTAGGATTTATTGACAAATGCATGGGATGAAAATTCAGTTATGGCCGTAAATACGTCAGCGTTTGACCGGGTAAAGCGGAGAAGATAACGTTTTTTAGAGTTTAGTTCATGCGAGCTAAGGTGCTTAACCACTTCGGCATTGATTAAAGCCTCGAAGTGGTAGAAGACTGAGTGGACTTTAGCTACATGTGCCAGAGGAATGTGAATAGTTCTTAAAAAACAAGGAGAACAGATAAGGACTTCCAACAGGCTGGAAAACAATAGTTAGCGAGGCAATACTTATATTATTTAGAGAGGTATGGAGACAGCCTAGGAGCACATTTTCTAGCACTACGGCTGGTATCCCGTCACCACCACTTGCATTATGAGAGTCTAATTTAAAGATTATGTTCAATATAATCGACGGTGTCATGCTCATCTCACTCAATAGAGCCATATTTATCGGCGGTAAATAAGGTGTGGGTACTCCGGACGAGACGAGTTTACAGTTGGATGATAATTTCCGAGCCAAGTATACAGACTTATCAGCTGTGGAAGTGAGGACTTTGAATTGATTGAATAGAGGAGGTATTGTGGATTTGCTGTTTTTTCAGCACACACTTACAGAGCCGCCAATAATCTTTAGAACCAATCATGCGAGATGCATTAATTTGTTACATTCTATCAGCAAATACTAACTTTGCTTCATTGAGGACACGCTTGCCACCACAGACGCATATCCAAGATGGTAGCAGAATATCAAAGGCGTTACGGTATTCTCTCAATCCTGTGTTGAGATTTCTACCTCTTTCCCTGCAGTTTTACAGGAACATTTTGCTTATGAATAGTTGATCTTTCCAATTGTACGAACGTCTTCGGCATCCCTTTTGTTCCAGTGGAAGAATGCTATTTACTTCGAGGAATGATTAAGTACCATTCGTCAGGATAGACGTGATCAATATATACGTGGTGCACAGGTATGTTATTAGCCTATAATTTTTCGGTCCTTTATTTGGGCTGGAGACATGTACTACCTTCCGTGATCTATCCTGTGACGTCATTGCGTGTAGTAAGACGCATTGAAATAGTTTTGTCCAAGGGTTCTATGGCTTCAGGAAAGATGATAGAGCCAAAAATTGGATAACGTGTCCTTTCCTCTGGATTTTCATTTCTGGTATTTCGTTAGCCTAACATTATTTGTTGTTACTTTTCCCATTCTGGTACAGGTTTATTCATCATTCGTTCTTACAATTGGATCATTCCAGATTGGAGTTATATTCCTTTGGTCTACTCCAAATATTCTCCCCAAATTTATGCACTTTTTCAATATATCGTGGCATTTTGAGATATGTATAAATGCTTTTCCAATTTTCTTGTCGGGTTTCTAAAGGTCCATTTGAAATATCTTATTTTGATGATAGGATCTACAACGCTTTTCGGAAAGTATTGATCTCTATGCCTTTAACAGCAGTTTTTCTTTTTTAGCAATTTTAGCAATTCCCTGATTGCTGGAATTTTATTTAATGATTTGATTTTATATCTCCACTTGATCTTGCATTTGCGTTTTGAGACATTGGGGTTTCTTGTGATCTCATTTAATATCGATATCTCACATCTGATTTCCTTAATTTCTCGAATGAATTTAGCCTTCCAAGCTGTTTACGTTTTCTCTGTTGTTTGATCTTTTCATTGTCTTGATCAAAAGCTTTCCAGTAGCTGCTAAAGCTGTTGTGTATATGGAAATATTTACTTCTGAGACGTTGCGTGTATGTCATTAGTTAATTCTGGTATATGACATTACATTTACTTCTGTATATAACATTATTTACATCTGGTATATGAAAGTATTTACTCTCGATTAGAGGCTTTGCTTCTGGATACACTTCATAGGCATAATCAGTACGGAGAAAACATTAAAAGAAATTCTTCAAATATCACTGACAGAAAATGTCCGTTCATATTGATTTTCTTCTTCTTCTTCTTCTTCTTCTTCTTCTTCTTCTTCTTCTTCTTCTTCTTCTTCTTCTTCTTCTTCTTCTTATTATTATTATTATTATTATTATTATTATTATTACTACTACTACTACTACTACTACTACTACTAATACTACTACTATTATTATTGTTATCATTATTACTACTGTTATTATTAACTACCTTACTACTATTATTATAACTACTACTACTACTACTATTACTATTACTATTACTACTACTACTACTATTATTATTACTATTACTACTAATATTATTATTTTCATTATTACTATTATTATTATTATTATTATTATTAATTTTATTATTCCCTTTCATCTCAGCTTCAAATATGTAAAATAGCCGTTTCTGTAGAGTTAACTATGAAGATTTTATTGTCAACATCAGATATTTAGCGCGTTCCTCGGTGTTTTCGCTCTTCCTAGAAGTAAATCCCTTTGTTGAGATATAAAATTTTGTTTGAACTGATATTATGCAGCCTATTATTGAAATCTTTAGAAATGATAGTTAAAGTTCCGGTAACTCAGAAATAAATTGACCCTCACACTACAATATAATATTCGTTTCAATTCCCGTTTCCCAACCTGATATTTGTCCATTTCCCCCTCTATATTAACAGCCCGAATATCAAAATGGAGGACAAGTCTATAATCTTTCTAAATCTTCTCGCCTTCTCAGAATCTAAAACATAGGATTTTATGTATTCCATCATCTTATCTGTTTTTTCTCAAAGTGTTAACATAGATTGACATTTGTCTTATTTTAGAAATTTGCATTATCATAGAACAGTACGCCAAAATATCTGATTCTTTGTTAGAAACATATGAATCCTCATCTACCGATTATAACAACTGGTCTTATACGCGTACCTGAAGCTCATACATCAGCACCAAAAGAAAAGTCACGCATTATCTAACATGTTACAGATCGGGTAACGTAAGTTAATCAGACGCTCTCCGATTGATATTATTCATTAATAGCAAGTAGTGACACCCAAATTACGGTCATCCTCCAAACGTTAAAACATAACTCTTTCTTCAATCAGTTATTATGTATAAAATAACTCCCACATATATGCACACTCCCTCAATCTCTGAGCAAACGTCGAGCTGGTATGGCCAGAAAATTTACAGAGATATCTCTTGTATTGCATGAGGTATATCTAATGGTCCCATTCATTCACGAAGACAAAACAATTACATGTTAAAACTTTTAATTAATATCAAAGACTTGTGAAGCATCATGGCAATTTTTAAGTAGTATTACTATTATTCATAATTATGTATATTTTCCAATAATTCAATGCTGAACATTTTTGCACAGGAGATTAAATCAGAGCAAATCTCTTTAGTACCCTTGTTCTTCGCAGTTGTCTCTTTGAGATTATCCCAATATTTTCTAGAATATCCTGATATTCTTATATTTTTAGATGTATTTCGGTATATCTTTTCGACATACATCTTTACCTTAGCTCTTATATACATAATCGTAAACAATTTCCTGCTACATCAGTTTGTTAAATACTTACATATTGTGATTTAATTCTGGGTAATTGTGTTATTTTTCTAATTGTTAATATGTCTTTGTACTGCTTTATATTTCCACTGATGCTTCCACTTTCACGAAGTTTTTAGCTTATACTGAATTCAGAATTATAAGTTTCTTGTTTGAAAACGAAGGAGTTAATGTTGAGACGCCCACGCTAACGAGTCAGTGAAGGAGAAAGCCAACTTCGGAAATGTTCAAAGAACCAACTTCATGTGATCTGCTATTTGGAAAAAAATGAGAAAGAAGGTGAATTTAGAGCGAATAATAAGCTGTGTTTTCCCCGTTGGCGAAGAGGAGAAAACTTTAAGGACTATTATTTCCTTCAGTTTGTGATTTTTTAGACGTACAGACGCGACTTGGAGGAAAGGTGAAAACAAGAGAATTCTGCAGTCACCCACATAAAAATGGTATAAAATTCTGTAAATATTTAAGTATAGTAGTATTTTCGTACTTCCTTTTTTAATACAATTTCAAAATGAAAAAATCAAATATATAGATGGAATATATATATATATATATATATATATATATATATATATATATATATATATATATATATATATATATATATATATGATGATTATGATGATGATGATAGACCCACCCATCGTTTTCAAAGTATGGGTGTCTTTGGGTCCTGTTTTTATGTTTTATGTTTCCTATTTGACATTAATCTATGTTTATATTCAAACGTATTGTTTTTTTCTTTTCCTTTGATTCATACACATACTTTTTACATAGGCCGTTGCTACCCTACTTTTCATGTTCTGTGTCACTCAAATTTGTGTAATATTTAATTTGGTACTCTCATAGTAAAAATCTGACAGTAGTCATTATAGAAAGTAAATAATCTGTTTCTTAAAGTGCGGTTAAGAGAGTTCTTTTTATCTCTGTAATTATTCTTTCTTCTTTATAATTTCATACATTGTGTCGGTGTGATAGACGCTACATTTCTGGAGCCTTTACAAGAGAAGACTTGACACAAATCTATCACTCTTCCCTTTAAACCAAAATATTTATTGTTTCAGTTTTGTCTTTTGAGTGGCAGATATTTCAGTCTCTCCCAGAGGTTTTTTTCAGATTGTCAACATTGAAATATTTATAGATAGCTATTCTCTTTCACATTTTCTTTGTGGTTAATGATAATTGATGCTACTTTCCTTTCTTTTTCCTCGCATTTTCTCTGATTAAGACTGACGTACTTATTTGAATTGTCTGACTTGATTTAGTTTTCATTATTGTTTAGACCAATGTGTCTTGTCCTCACGTCCTAGCTTAACACACCTTCATCCATCTCGTCATGGTTTACGCCATTTCAAATATAATACTTTCACTTATTATAGTTGTAATCTCTTATGGCTCATATACATGCGTGATACTGATGGTTTTTTATAAATGCAGCACATAATCTTACTACTAGAGCATTGTTAGAAATAGCTTTAGCTCCGGTAACCTGTCCGCTCAGACTGTCTCTAATCAGAGCTTTTTTCATTATCTAGATGTAACTCTCAAGTAACATTGTCTGCGACATCCTTAAAACTTCCAAAATGCATCTCTGCAGACACTGGAATATGAAACACACTTACTATTCCCACTCATGAAATAGCATGCATTTTTATCATTCTTCTTCTTCTTCTTCTTCTCTTCCTTCTCCTTCTTCTCCTCCTCCTCCTCATCATCATCATCATCACCACCACCACCACCACCACCACCACCACCACCACCACCACCACCACCACCACCACCACAATCATCATCATCATCATTATCATTATTATTATTATTATTATTATTATTATTATTATTATTATTATTTCTTTCCGGGTCCCGCCCAGGGACCTATGGTTAGAAATGGCTTCATGATACTTTCCACTGCAAAAAGAAATAAATTTAAAAAAAATAATTACATTGATAAAGCCCTTCGTAAAGTGAGGGCTGTATTTGTCAGAACAATTTTTTGTATCTCTTTGAGGCATGGACTTCCAGGGATCCCTTCAATTATTATTATTATTATTATTATTATTATTATTATTATTATTATTGTTATTATTGTTATTATTATCATTATCATTATTATTATTATTATTATTATTATTATTATTATTATTATTAATGATAATACTAATATTTACTTTTCGGGCATATTCATATTAAGCATGGTTAACATCTGAGATTGTTGGACAAATATGTGAAAAAATGAGAATATTGAGTAACATATTTAGAGAGTTCGTGTAAATAGTATGCTATACAGTTTGGAGTGTTTTTTATATAGTTTTCCTCAAATGTGATTTATAATTTTAAATCCATCGTGGCCATCCAAAATTCCTTACATTAGTGCACCTCTGTTCTTGTTTTCCTCATTATTTTAGTTTTCCTCTTCTAGTCTAATGCTTGGAGTATAAAGCTATGTACTATAGCTTTATCGTACACGAGGTTTGTACTTGTCAAAATTTCTCGATAATATCCGTGTTATTTCTACAATATAGCTGTTTATTATATGAATATTTTTTTTAAAAAGTCACAGCAAAATAAAAATAAATTCCTGACTCCAAGTCTCGACTGGAGCTGTTCTGTCGTCTCTTGCCAGCCCAGTCAGAGTTCAGCCACATCTACGCGGTCTTGTATGTGATGAGGTCATTCCCGCTGACTAAAGGTCGGAAGTGGCTCACTACTTTGTCGCTATTTCCATTGAAGATGTTCAAAGGAGCTACAATAATTAGTTCCACTTATACAGCTAAATTCCTATGTCAGATACTGTCATAAACAGCTAAAATCCTACATGTCAGAGAGAGAGAGAGGAGGGAAACATCGTCATTCCCTTCCTCATCCGTTGACAAGAAGGAAGTTCTATTTGGACAGTATCATCTTCGAAAAAGCCGTTTCTATGTGGAACAGACTTCTGAGAGGATACTTCCCAAATCACTACAAATTTAACCTTTCACGTCCAGTGCTCATCAATATCTTCCCTATTCATAATTTGCAGTTCTCACCCTCACTTAGAATAAGCATAAAGCAAACACATTTAATAACGCACATCCTTGAGTGATTCTTGTGCCTTGTATTGAGTGGAGAATAACTTGGAAAATAGCAATGCCTATCAGAATTACAATATTTGCGAATTTTCAGCAATAAGTTTAAAAATGATGCAATAATGTTGACTAAAAATGTCAATCTCGCTGATGTCTTACAAAAAATATAAGTATTCCGACACAATCCATATACATTGCCGGGCCTTTCCATCAAAATTAGTCAGTTATGCATTTTGAGCGCTCTTGCATTCACTGTTTGGTAGAATATATGTGCCAAGTGCGCATGCGTTTGCATTTGAATTTTTCTAAAGATCTTTTATTTAAAAAAATCATAATTTATATTTATTTAATTTCTTATCAGTTTAGTGGATTATAATGGAGTGAATGAAACCTGTAGGTTTTCGTGGGGACGACACTTCCTCTCATCTTTGGAACTGTCGATACACAGTCATAATCAAATAACAGAAACCACATCACTTGAGAAGTTTCTACGAGAGAAATAAAAACAATGGATCGAACTCGGTGAGAAGTAATTACATAATCAAGATTTCTACATTCCACAATGCTTAAAACAAACGGTTAGGAAAGAAACACCCTTCGATACTGGAAATTATAAGAACATTGAAATTAATAAATATATTTTCCTTAAAACGATATTTAAAAGAAATATTTTATAAAATTCAAATGAAAGTTACTACGTCATAGCGGTCAATAAATTCAAATTATTGTCTACTAAGAAAACTTCAATTACCGTTGAAATTACCATTTTCCAAATAGTTTAATATTAGCATTCTGACTATATTTCATTTTCTTTTTAATCATTGTCACCTACTTCATTACTTTCGCTTGTCATAAAACGATTTAATTTCTGCATTTGCAAAGACAGCCTCATAAAATTTGTTGTTTATTTTACATCTACATATAGAAGCCGAACATTGCTATTAACCATAATTAAACTTCCCCGTGGAAGTTTGTTTTACATAAATTATTTATATGGTCGGCAATCACCTTTGTATTATTTTAAATTCATATAATGCTCGTTTTATTCACCTCTTGACGTTTGTGGATTTTCGTCCGCCATTTTGTCAGATCTCTTTTTCCATAATTTTCCACGGCTTTTTCTAACTTGTATATCACGTGAAAGCGAAGTAAATATATTCTGCATGTTTAATCACTCAGATAATCTCTACTGACTTATACATCTTTCGCTGTGTATCTTGGATTTATTTATCCTTTTTGCCACAATTATTAAAGAATTTATTTATTCAAGAATTGAGGACACAATACCTGCTGTAGATACTCATTGCATTTTCACAAAGCCGTTTTGTATATTTCCACATTAGATACCACAAAGTGAATCCCATCAATTATCAATCACTTTCCTCATTATCCCTGATCTGGTGATGACGCTATGGACAATATGATTTCAATTATTCTTCGAATTTCTCGCTTCCTTCATTTTTAAAAATATCTTTACAGCTGTTAAAAACGTCATAAAATAATAGGTGCGATTCTTTTTTTTTTAAATTTCTATTCCCTAGAAAGTTCTAACATGCTTCAGCCTTTCACAGAGACGCAGATGACACTTTGAAATGTCAACTTCTGGTCACAGGTTTTTATGTTTTTTATCACCGGCAAAATCCAACATATTTTCAGCTTTTTGCAAATGCGCTGATAATAACCGTTAGAAATGTCAACTTCATATGCAAAAAACATTTCGCAAAAACATGTTTTGTTCGGCATGACTATGTAGTCACTCGACTAAACAAACCGCCCAGTAAAAATAAAACATGTTTTTGAATTAATATTACTCTTTTCGTGAGGCAGCCGATCATACTCTCCACAATTTGCGTGCAACTAATATATTTTAAACTACCTGCATGCCTCTGTTCTGCCACCCATTTAAACGTTAGAAAATTTCGTTGTATGCCTCTGCTACGCTGTTTGCCTCTGCCTGGCTGGCCATCGATATGATTTGTAAGTGCCAAATTTACCAAGGTTTTTTTTTAAGTCATTATGTGTCCCTGTAATTTCAATCGTCTTATCCTGATTGTAAGTATAAGATACATTTGTATTTCCATTTTACTTAAAAATTATTCTTTGCTTCCACTCACCGACATTGGCATTCTTATCATCCTTCTGTAGAATTAGATACTTTAGCCACTATTCGTAAATTTCTCTGTGAATAAATGGTCCAGCAAATCTCATACAGAAGAATTGATATTACATAGCAGTTCAATAATTTTATCTTTGTTTCTAATAAATTTTTAATGGTTCTTTGTAATTTGTTTCGTTATGGAATTTATGGCTAAGGTCCTGGGTAATGGCATAAAGTACATCCGACAGCAAGCCTTCTGAACTGGAGGTCTTCAGTAGCCTGAAATCACCTCTTATTTTTTGTTGTTCCCAGATCCACCTAGACCCAGGATGGTAGAACCTTTAAGCTGTGAGCGAATAGTTCGACCCCGAAACAAAAACAACCCGTATATCTTTATAATAATATGAGCAACAATACATTTTTTAGCAAAGTGACAATGAATGCAACAGAAAAATATTAAAAAAATATCATTATAGTAAAATTACTAAGAATTATGAACTACAAAATGCATATCTCTAAAAACAAATTTACTCGAGAAGTATGAAATTACGCACAAAATATGTCTAATTGAATCCGTAATATTGTATTCATAATATTTAGATTTCGGCATTTAACTGATCGCATAAACGTTTTGCTATGCTGCTAAACAAAATCAACAAGCAATCTGCAAATTATTGCAACCCTCTTTACAAAAATCCCTAAATGAAACCTAATATGCAATCTGATTTCTTGCAAAGAATACATTTTCTATTCACACGAAACTATCCTAAAAATCTTGTCGGCAATAAATAAGCCATTTAGATTGTCTTAAAAGAAACTAAAGACAACCATTTATTACAATTCTTTTGAGCCTTTAGAATTAGGTGTCACATTTTTCTGATTACTGTTAAAACACATTTGAACTTCTGTACTTGTTTAATTTTGTTATCTCCAAATTGTAGTCAGCGTCTTGTTCGATTTCCCTTGTTGATACTCCTAAACTCTGTTTTTTTACATTTGTTAATTATTCTTTTCCTCTGATTTTATTATCTTGTCTAATAGGTTCTATTTATTTTTCTCGACCTGTCACAAATTTCCTTTGTACTAACAGATACTAAATCAGGACAGTCTATACAGATCCCTTAGGTGAGGCTCCCTATAATTATTGAAAATATACTTCATTTTTCTACGTACTTTTCAAAGTTTATTTTTTCTATCTATCCCTATGCAGATAGTATAAGTCCTCAGTTATCTTAACATTGAAAAAAAATATATATATTACAATTTTCTACTTCACTTTTCAGATCGTGCAATTTTAAACATACTCAAGTAACTTTAGTTTTTTCATCCCAGAGGGAATACCGCTTTCTAAAATATTGAATTCATTTTTTATGCAATGCTAATATTGTAAATATACAGAAATCACTTAATATAAGATTAATGAATTTAGGTGTTTATTTACAAGCAATGTTTCCTATTTTGAAGTATCACTTTTTTATCATTTATATAGTTTTAACAGTTTAATCATTTTACCCCATGCAAGATGATAAAGCAACTAAGACGAAGTGAGTTACTAGGAATGAAAGTATCTGACTAACCAGCTTTCAAGGAGAAAGAAGTTGACGATTTGTGTTTCATAATTTTTTAAAGATAGTAGAAAATGTAAACAAATAGGAAATTTGTACTTAACAGAAAGAAACAAGTGGGGTATCTAGGACAAGCAGTATCGAAAATGGAATTGCGTAGCAATTTTTAAGATATATAACACAAATACAAAATTTATTAAGACCTACAAAGGCAGGACATTATGGAAAGCCGTCATCGCCAACGTCCTAACGGGATACGCACTTAGAAGAAGTTGAGAGTAAAGGAAGAAGCCGGATGGTAGTTACTCAGACTAGAATTACTAAAGTACTACAATAGAAATTACGGTTACGTCTAATAATTTAAAGAGTAAAATGCAATCTAGCAGATAAACCTGTACCGCGCATAAATTCAGAAGGTCGAGGTATCAAAGAGGAGAGATCAGCAGAATTGTCGTGAAACTACTCATAGAAAAGGCTCAGGGAAGCTATGTTACAGACAAGAGTAAATGATTAAAGTGATCTAAGATCTAGTATATTATTTTGGATTTTAACAAGAATTGCAAAGCTTATAACAGAAACACCAGACCAGATCTGACAAAATGTTAAATACACGAACGAATTGTAGACTTAAAAATGTGCAAGAGTGATACTTATGAGTAAAAATAGAGACGACTTCCTGACTTCCATCAATATGACTGATGCTAACCTCCAGCTGAGTGACACATTGGGGATCTTCTATATGAAACCGATTCCTATATCTCCTGCTAAGAAAGTTGAGACATGCTTATATTTTCCCTACCTGAATCATTCTTACATATTTATAAGTCAACCATTCGTCCATATTTCCTATATCGCTACCACATATGGTTCCGTGCTCTTGCTACATATTTGGAGAGCCTTGACAAAATCCATTCAGGAATCAGGAATATTTTCCGTCCTGAACTGGGGTCTCGGTTTTCCCACCGATGTAAATTTGATTTCATATGACTTTTCTATAAATACTTTGATGGTAATTTTTCGGATGAGCTCTTCGTTATAGTAGATAGACATAATGAATTTAAGCAAAGTGCTGGACTGGCAGCAAGATCTTATCATTTTATAGTTGAACTTACCATAAGTTCAATGCTAACCATTTCTTTTCACGCACTTCTCGAATGAAGAATTCACTTTCGGCTCCATACTTTCCAGCCAAATTTGACCTTCAAAAATTTAAATGCAGTGTCAAACGTTATCCACTGTCTTCCTGATTACTCTTCTATTTTCCTCGCTGCTTAGAATTCATTTTCATTTTCTAATTCTCTCACACTCAGTAGCCCCTTGTGACATGCTGATCTACTGCTTTGGCTGGGGTTAAATTATTTTTAAAAAGTGCCTACACCAATACACTGAATGTGACGATCTAGGAAAGAAAAAAATAATATATTTTGTATTGGAAATTATTAGGTGTGTGTTTGATTCAGAAGAGACCTGTGTCAAATTAAACCTCACCGACAGCTACCATACCTGATAGGGATTGGTGAGGTTCAATTTGCCATATGGCTGCTCAGGACTCTCGCATCTTGCATACTGCTCCTAATTTACGTTATATTTTCGGTCGTACAGATTATTTTGATGTTCATTGACTAAGTCATTGTAATGTATTGTATAGCACATAACATAAAGTTACTATCATAGAATATGAGAACGCTTTCTGATGTTCAGGTGATTCTTTGCCGAATGATGTAAATTACTACCGCCTACTTAACTTTCCAAATAGCAACTCAGCCATCAGCAACACACGTATATTTCTGTAATAGGCTCACAGATTACATGACAATCATAATATATTTGAACACATATTCAAAGACACACATATACAGATAGTTTAGCTTCTTTTAAGTAACTACATATATGAACACACACTAGAAGAATCACACACATATAAATATATATCAGTGTGTTATGTGTGAGCCTGTGTGTGTGTACATAGCTGCGTAGCACAAATCGACAGACGCGCACAAAATGAAAAGGGCGTGTTTATTCAGAGTTTAAAAGCGTTACTTACAGTAGTATAGAAGGTACAGAAAATACAATACTTAGTAAAATATTAATTAGTATCCGTTTTTAATAGGTACACAGATTAAGAAACATCTAAACGTCTACAGACAACGAATAACATGCAAATACGCACATAAACATCTATATATATATATATATATATATATATATATATATATATATATATATATATATATATATATATATATATATATATTGGACCTACTTTAAAGGCACTATTCCACTGATTGAACACCGGTGGACTTCGGTTTCGCGAGGGCTAATATTTTCAGCCAGCGATAGAACAAAGGCATATTTCAATTTAATAACTTAAATGAGAGAGCTCCGTCTTGATTTCAATACCCAACTTAATGTTAATTTACATATGTTCTTTCCCTGATATAGAGTATTTTTCAAATGGTATAGTATACGTATAAACACTGTTATCATATATATATATATATATATATATATGTATGTATGTATGTACACTCTCACTCACATAAAGCTATAATAACCTCATGAAAATGTGAAAAGACTTTAAAATAATAGAAGCTTTAATAATAAAAATGGAAAAGCCAACACGGAATAACAGCAACAACGATCACGGCCACAATATACTGATCATGTTTGAAAAATAAAACATTCCAATAAATGCAAGCACATACATAAAGAAATGTAAATATTCAGTTAGAAATTTTAAAAATAAAAATAAATATCACCATTTATAATGTCTAAAGAAATAGCTTAATCTGTCCGGATATGCAGAACATTTGGAGAGTCTTCAACACTTTATGTCCCGAAATTACACCACAAGTCAGAGCACACCGGGAATGATAAAGGTTTTCTAAAAATAGAAGTGGTGGCTAGGTCCCCTACACGCGCATAGTACGTGGCCTTCACCGATGCAGCCTCCGCTCGTACTCAGCACAGCTATAATACAATGTAGAAGTCAACATACATAAATTCACCATCCAAAAACAACATCCTTCAAAATGGCTATAGAACTAGCCAAATTATAACTATGGACTATTTCTATATTCTTTGACAACAAAAACTCTATCCAAACCTAGTTACCGCAAAGGAAACGGAAATGGCACAACATATGCCACCCTAAGTTTAGCTTACCTAAAGGAAAACCTGTAGAAAAAGATAGAACAAATATATGGGGAAAATATAAAAAGAAAATTTCACTAAATCTTGGAAATGTTACTTAGATAACAGCTTCATTTTCTAGAAATCCTTATGGCCTTACGGGGCGATATTAACTAATTCCACAATCTACTTCAGAACTTACACCCAAAAATCGTATTCACCCAAGAATTTAATTTTAAGGAATTGACGTTTTTAGATAATTTTAAAAGCATTATCACTCCAACCAAGGCGGGATGCCACTAGTACGCAAGTAGTTACAGAGTGGGAGCGAGTGTAAAGAGGCCTGATGGAAGAAAGGATGAAGAGAAGGACAGGGAATAGGTCAGGGCAGCTGGAGATGTCGATTGACATTACATATGAATAGTTGTTATCAGTGTAACAAGTAATAGTAAGGGGAGTCCACAGACAGGATGTGCGAGGCATAAAGCTACTGAAGTTGAAGAGACGGCCGCATTTAACAGTTTCGACAGTGAAAAGGTTGGGCCGTGAATCCAGCCTAGTAGCACGATTAAATTCATGCAGTCTGGGAACCTGCGAAATTAGCTCGTCAGAGCAGTTACCGTGAAAGTATTTGTAGCAAAGACAGAGGGGGGACGGTATGTCTGTGAGAGAGTGAATGTAGAAGAGATGCTAGATCAGGACCATCCACATTGCATATCCGTCTCAGCAGTAATCAACATAATTTACTTTCATAAATGCAACATCAAATTACCAGACAACAGAAAACTCTTTGTATGGCAACATAACTACAAATGTAATCAAGGTAACTTTAAAAATATTCCAATATATGAAAAAGCCAATTATTGGTACCTAGGAATACAAGAAAAAAGAAAGCCATAAACAACTTTAAACCGTCGCTAAACAGATCATGATCCCACACGCATAAACACACAGCATACACACATAATGGCCAGATAAACTGATCGGACCACGCACAACGATAAACACACACACACGCACATAAAGTATCTATGGAGAACAAATATATATATACACATACTGGCGAAAACTAATACACTACTACTAAGCACACACAAACTTTATACAACATAGGAAGTGTATATATATATATATATATATATATATATATATATATATATATATATATATATATATATATATACACATATGTGTATGTGTATTTGTGTGCGTATGTGTGTTTGTATATATATATCTGTGTACTACATATATATATATAAGTATATACATACACATATATATAAAAGTGCATACATACATACACACACATATACATATACATACATATATATATATATATATATATATATATATATATATATATATATATATATATATATATATATATATATATATATATATATATATATATATACTGATTCCTTATAATAAGGCAGTATGCCTGTATGGAGAACGAAGAAAAATAAACATACTAGCAAAGACATACACAATACAGAAAAATGTAAATAGATCTAAGAAGGTACAGGTGGCATTAAAAATATATGAACGAATATATCCATCCTATGCCAATGTATGACCAATCCTATCTGTTTTTACCTTTAGACAGAAAAAAAAAACAACTTTTACCACAAGTCCCAGAAAAATATTTTGGTTACTACTACACAAAAATAGCAATAGGTAACCATGGAAAAACATAAGGGAAATTATTTTTCATTATTTTAATAATTTGTGGAAATATCAGTCGCGTGACCGGAAACACGTAGCAAAAATATGGAAAATAAATTATAATATATATTAAAAATTTCACATTACATATATATATATATATATATATATATATATATATATATATATATATATATATATATATATATATATATATATATATATATGTATATATATATATATATATATGTATATATATATATATATATATGTATATATATATATATATATATATATATATACGGCACGACTCTTCGACAGAATTGAGTCACTCTCAGTCACTGTGTGTTTATCCGAATCTAAAAATAAACACGCTAAAATTCACCTCCATCCCGCACCGCACGCTGATGGCTTAACGGGTAGAGATTCCAACTGACGAAAAATCAGTCGGGTTTCGATCGTAGCTGGAGGCAACCGGACGTCTAGCCACACTGATGAGCTGTGAAACAGCGAAACAGTCTGTCTGTGGATGACAAAAAAAAATATATATATATATGCACTGATGATTTCTATGACGAAATTATCTATATTTATAAAAAACACTTACTGATATCGTGAATGTTTTTCTCGTATATGCAGTCGGTAGGAAATAATATATATTTTTATTTATTTTGTGTAAATAGACTATAGAATGGCCGGCAAGTAGGTGTAGATTACACTGTTTCAACCACTGATGTGAAGGCACTAATTATAATATTAACATTTTGAAATATTTGAAGTATATAAAAATATAGATATATATATTAACATTAAATATTTTCACCAAGTAAAAATTTCCAAACTAAGACAGAAGAAAATATCAAAATACAAAGAGCTAACTCAGCGATACATTAGAGCGTTCCACATTTACGCCGTCTACACGGATCGAAAATATCCACCCACCTCCACAATATCAGTGTAATTTTCTCTTATAAATATATCGCTATTTTTTCTGATTCTATGACAACTTGTTGAACTTGGAAATAGTAAATAGTTGCGAAAAAACTCATGAGTTGCCAACGTATTGTTCGAAGGTTCTTGATTCTATTTGAAACCTTCGACAAAGATAATCAGTTGACGCTTTTTTATCGTCATAGTATGTACCGTTTATTTATCGATGGATTTAGAAATAGAAATATATAGTGATCTGTCAGTGTACATATGAGAGTAGTTATATTTTGTGGCAATGAAGAAATATCAAAACACGAAGATGACAAATATGTAAATCTAATGAACAGGACAATTAAATATATAAATAATGATTTTTATTAAGCAATTATTTTCACGTATGAAGGTGTCTTATTTGCAAGGATTGGTCTGATTGGACAAGGCCTGCCTGCCTGCCTGATGACAAAACAGCTATCGTATGTAAAGACATTGTAAAAGCGTGTTAGTGTGTTCTCCAATATATAGTATAGCAATTTGAAAGCGGTCGAAGATCTGCATTTCTCGAATAATTTGAAGGCATTAAGAAAGAATATAATCCGTATATATGCAATTCTATACCATGTGCATTTTCTGTGAAAACCGAATTATGTGAATACAATATATTTCACAGACACTCGCTTGGTATTGTAGGCGGTTTGTGCGCTGGAACACTTCGATCGAAATCTTGTATAAAATTTTGAATTGAAAACTTCACATTCACAGTTGAACATTTTAAAATAAAGTTAATTTGAAGAATATATTATAAGTTGTACAATTTCTTTCAAATAATAATAAAACAGGTAAAAGTAAGCAACTAGGAAAATTTATTGTAGATAAAGGAGAGTATATTTGTCACGATAATGGTGGATTAACAAATTTGGAGACTTTTTGAAAAGATTTACTTGTAAAGTCTGCTCATTTTTGCAACGATAATTGTTAAATTTAACATGCACATTTATTTGCAATATAATAACATAAATATAACGTAAATATCATCGGAAATTCTTCATAATATCCCTAAATATATTGCCAGCTCAAAAGAGAGATACTCAGTTTATAATCATAGATAAAAAAATTACTTGAATATCATTTACGCTTATAGACTATATGTTTCCCCAAATCCTTTGATTAGTTTCTTAAAATATCAATGGCTAACAAGGAGATACCCATTATACTTACTTTATATGAATGCTTGAATACGCACAGACACACAGATATATATATATATATATATATATATATATATATATATATATATATATATATATATATATATATATATATATATATATATATATATACATACATACATATATATATATATTTATATACATGCATATATATTCATATGCATTTACATATATATATATATATATATATATATATATATATATATATATATATATATATATATATATATATATATATATAAAGAAATATACTCTTAAGCTGTACTATATTTATGGGATAAAGTGCTTAATATCAGAGATAAAGCGTGTGTAAATATAAAATATAGAAGTCAACAATTAGAGACAACACTTAGACGCAATCGTTTGGCCATTCGTGGCCTGGCGACAGCGTCTAGCATAAAACAGCCTATCGATTCTATGAGGTGAATTCGATGTTCACTTTTTGCTTAGTTGTCAAATTTCTCGAATCACCCTATACTTGTATTTCTATTGGCTACTCTAGCTTATGTAACAGCGTTTACTCCTAGCTAAGGATCGTTGATTAATTTGAAACTTTTAAAACCATTTATTCTATATTCTATATCATCACTTGACAAGTCAACAGAAGTGTTGAAACAAAATGGCTACTTTTGTCGTGATTTTATAACATATTTATGTTGTAATATTCAAATAAATAATTATATATATATATATATATATATATATATATATATATATATATATATATATATATATAAAATTTGTAAAATCACAATTTAAAGAGCATTATTATTTTTTTAAATATTTGTCTATACTCCAGTTAATTTTTTTTTCAGATTTATGGTTGATATTTGTAAATATATTGTTCTATGCTAGTGTACGTTATGACTAGCGTATTTCTCGCAATTTTCATATTAATTTTTCTCCTAAATAAAACAAAGGTTCTTATTCAACCCCGTGTCCATACATATATACATATATATATATATATATATATATATATATATATATATATATATATATATATATATACATATATATATACATATACATATATATATATATATATATATATATATATATATATATATATATATATATATATATATATATATATATATATATATATGAAAATACGCAAACTAATCAAAATGTTCACAATATATGGGTAATAGAAGGGAACAGTTTAAGTCAATGCTAGGAGTACGCTTTTAAACGCTTTTTTAAAACTTTTAATCTATGTCAAATCTGAAATATCCCTTCACGTCAACTAAAACTGCGTAGTTAACCTTTCATAAAATATGCAGAGGAAGCGGGACAATAGATCACTAAAGTCTAGAGTAATGATATGATAGAAGCAATTACGTGTCGTGAATAGATTCAGAAGATTTGAATCTCCAAGGAATGTTTTTGTAAATAAAAGAGTTTTAAATCTCAGAGACAGAAGAAATCTTAATGGAATATCCAGCAAAATAACACGCCAAGCTGCAGCGAATCTTACACAGGAAAATCTCTTGAATAATATATCGAAAGAGAAAAATATTCATAAGCAGCGATATTGGCAACTGAATATGCCGCATGAAAATGTACAACCTGCAGCTGAATATGCAACACATGAAAACAACATAGAATACCAAATATTTGTCTAACAAACGCTTATTTCGATATATGTAGCTCTCCGCATCTGAATACATGGAATTCAAAAATGGTGAGATACAGAAAATAGCGGAAATTATAGAATAAACTATTTGTGAAAGACTACAATATAAAATAAAAAATATGCTGTACATTCTTAGAAAAATAAACAGCTAAATATATTGATGATTGAAAAATGCGAATAAGGATGAGATGAAATTAATTTTATTTTAAATTAAGTTACATGAAGTAAAATACTCATTATTGTTCACTCATACTTATTTTGATGTAGCTAGAATTACTTCCACTCGTCAGTAGATTTGATCTTAAATTTAAAATATTATAATTATATTAATAGTTATTCCTTATATATCAATTGAGTAAGATTTCTGAAAATACATTAAATTAAGTTTCTTGAAATTCATTAAATTTTACAAACTACTCTGTAGAAAAATCGATGGAATTTGCAGAAATTCAAATTAGAGCTAACATAAATGAACGTAAATTTAATTGTATTATTATTATTATTATTGTTATTGTTGTTGTTGTTGTTGTTGTTGGTGGTGGTGGTGGTGTTGTTGTTGATATTTTATTTGGTTTCTGTTGGGAAACCACAGAGTTAAGGGCAGTAATAGCTTCATTGCATTTTTCACTGATCATTTTTGTGAAAAGAAAAAGAAAACAACAAACTAAGTTCATAGACATTTACATAGATGAAGCCGCACGGAATGTATGAGTAGCAATTGTGAATATATTTTTTGTTTTTTCGGCTACCAGTAACAAATTCAATGAGTCTATACAAACCTTTCCAAATAAGTCTGAGGACTTCAACTACAACTGGAATTATTGATGACCTCATGTGTCATATTCATTTAGATTTCCACTTCAAGATCCTTTTACTAGAATATATTTTTTGAAAATCTTCATATATACATACGAGGAGTGTCGTATTAATAAAAATCACGTTCTGTTCTTGTTTTCATTGAAGACGATTTTTGACCGTTATGTTTGATTGTTCTGTCCGTATGTATTGTAATGTCCCATCAAATTATTAGAATTCCTATCTCTGTAGCGCAAATCTGGGTGAAGTACATACCAGTTACTTGCAGTTTCAATCCCGTAATATTTGCAGATTTTCCAGTGCAGATATTGGCACACTCTGGCATACAGATTTTTTCTTTTCATGGGATGCTAAAACCGTACAATATGAGAAGAGATGTCCAATTGTTACTAGATATTTATCACAGAAACTCTATTTCGATTTAACATGCGTTTATTATTATTATTATTAATATTATTATTATTATGAATTACTATACTATAAGTACATTTCTGTATATATATATATATATATATATATATATATATGTGTGTGTGTGTGTGTGTGTGTGTGTGTGTATGTGTGTGTGTGTGTGTGAGTGTGTCTGTGTGCGTGTGTGTGTGTGTGTGTGTGTGTGTATTTTTTATTCTTTTCATGAGATGCTAAAAACGCACATCTTAGAAAAAATGTCCAATAATTGTGACTTGGATTTGAAAATATGGCATCACTCGCCGGTGCCTGAAGAGTGCTTCACGTGGTTTCCAGATCACAGCTCAAATGTCATCGTGTTGGATCTACCCATGCATAAATTATCCCCGTATATAACAATAATTCAATTCCACCTCCGTCAATCAAATCCAATATTCTCAAAAAACTATTACACAAATTAACTAGTAAAGTTCATTTCTATGACCATAATGACAAATTCTACATTCAACCTATGGAAGTAATTATGCGATATCCTCTCGGCCTATGCTTCTCTATTACATGTTCCACGTAGAAAAAAAAGTTTATTAAACCGAAATATACTTTCACCACGAAGACCATATTGCTTATTTGAGCCGAGAAGAAATATGAAATCGATTATCTCAAAACAATGTTCGAAGAATTCCGTCCTCAATTTAACTTTTGCAGGAATCCAGTAAAATAAACTCCCATGCTTAGATGTTCTTGTGGAATCTAATAATAATACATTCACTACTTCCTTATATAAAAAAGCCACAACCACAAACACTTGGTATCTTAATTTTAATAGCCAATGTCCTGTCACATATAAAATCGAGTTTATTAAAAATATATCCCTTATGTGAGCGGACGAAAATTCTTCCTCTCGTGCGCTTTTCTTTAAAGAACTTAATGAAGTGAAACAAAATCTTGTTAATAACGGTTTTGCTACCATCTTTTAGCTTACATATTAGATTTTTTCTAAGGTAACCAATAGTAACACACAGAAAAAAATTACATTGACGTTTTCTACAAAAATCAAATGCATAATAAATAAAAGCAAGATAAATAATCACTTAGAAACATCATTAACAAATACAAACTTCCATTCGACAAAAAGAAAATTATATTATTTATTGACACAAATATAAAACCGCTCACTTCATCATCAAACTTAATAATTCACCTGCCAGATCTACGTTATAGATAACCAATATCATTTACGAATCTGCATCTACCTTAATAAAATATGTTCATAAACAGTCTAAATTTGTAAATAATGATATGGAATATGATACAGCATGTTTAACAAAAAAATCCCACGTAATAATTCTGACAATAACTCAATCCGGTCACATTTAAATATGCACAGTGACTTCTCAAAATCTATCCGTAACATATTCGTTGATAATATAAATATAATAGCGTCATCCATATGAATAAAAAGGCTACAAATAATGAAAGCATTATTAATAATAAAAAAAGAGAATTCAACACTCAATAATATCAACTATGAAAATTTTGTGCTGACCAAAACTTTCGAAAATAAGACATTCATGTAACTCTACATACATATATAAAACAATGGATATATTCAGTTGTAAGTAAAATAAAATTTATCCTTGATAATGGCGAAATGTGTAGCCGAAATCACTTTGAAACATTCGGAAAATGTTTACATAATTTATATCCTGAAGATGAAAAATTATATGAACACAAGAGATATTATAATAAGAAAGAACCTTTTGTTATTTTTTCAACGTAACTTACATAAAAGTGGGGTTTCTACCCAAGTACACTATATATATATATATATATATATATATATATATATATATATATATATATATATATATATATATATATTGTATGGACATGTGATTGAATAGGGACCTTTGTTTATCTGGGAGTAAATTAATATCTATCGATTTACAGATCTAAAATAGCAATAACGGAAGTGTACATCCCTAGAGAGAGTAAGTGAAAATATATTCACTTTATAATCGAGAATTCCATGTTCATGTGAGGCGTGCTATTTCCTTAACACACACACACACGCACACACACACACACACACACACACACTTATATGTGTGTGTGCGCGCGTATATACATACATAGGTACACACACACACATATATATGTATGGGGATGCTTATACTTGCGTGGGTATAATAGGGGCTTGAGTCTTTGTATGCGGGCGTTGCTGCCCCTGGTTTTATGGTAAAGGATGCTCTCACTGTAACCATGTTGATAGATAGTTAATTAATTGCGTGAATTTGCTAGATATTGGTATGTTAAATTAATTCTAGTTTGTGAACTCTCCTGAATTTGTATACACTCATTTCCAAAAGTTTCTATTTCCAAGTCTTTTATTATATTGTCCTTTTCATTTTCTGGCCAACTTCTCCTTATCACCTGGCAAAGACATTGGCAACGTAACAGATTTATTTGGCTTTCATTAATGCGCGGAATTCTGGCCGAAAACTGAAACATGTTCCGAAATATATAACTGCAGACATTCACGCGAGAATAAATACACTAGACCAATGTCTGCTCAGCGGTTTGCTCACGTTTGGTTATATAATGAAATAGCCAATGAGAGATTAAAGGAAGCTGTAGAAATTCGCGGAAAAATACCATTCGAAATGTTAGAATAAATATCCATTATTGATTAGGCTCGATAAATTACAGTAAAGCAAATATATTTTTCTCAGCACTCATTTAATTTTAAAATTAATGTAAAGTAAAACATTGGAAAATGTATGTAAATATGATTGCATGGAACTGGAAGAAAATCAGGGAAATGTTAAAGACCGAAAGATCTGAACAAATAGAAAATACATTTAGCTTTCATCTGCTAAAGATGTACAACTATTTCTCAAAGCAAATATGCATATTGATTTTGACCCATTTTCTTGAGTGATTCCCACATCTTTTCTTTAAGCATTTAACAAGTAAAAATTATAACTCTTTTATCAGCTGTGTGTATCGTAACAGCATTTGTTAACGGTTGATTTCAGAAATAAAATGCATTTATTAATATAATGCAGGTCTTAATTAATGGCAACATTCTAAATGCTGTCGATTAGTGCTTAAAATAAATCTGTTTCTTCTTTAATATCGGCAATGTATCCTGAAACATCATTTTATTAGTCTTTGTTAAAACGTCAAAACAAAGCATTCATCTGAAAATGAATTGGGGAATTATAAACAAAACATCATTTAGTAAAATTACAAATACTGGTTTATTATTTTTAATAGTTATTTTGAACATTTTTCTATTTATTTTAGTCTGGTGTTAAAAGGGAAATACATAAATGGGAATAAATAACAAGAACAAATTTTCACTATCTCTTAAAATATACGGTTAATAATATTCGCTAGACAGACAGAGCCATAGTTTTATCAAACACTAAGAACGCTTTCACTACCGGTAGGTAAGAAAAGAAATCAAGAATAATAGGAAGGATAAAAAATTTCTACATTTATAAAATAGATAGATCACTCAAACAGTCATAACGTTTTCAAAACCAGGAAATAAATCTGCGAGCTAATAAGAAGGAAGCGACAATTTGAAAACAGTTCCATAGATGTGTATATAGCCAGATGGGAAATCAATAAAAATCAGTGTAAATAAATAACTTTTGTTCATTCTCTAATGCTATGGCTATCCTAACATAACCAGAGAGTTACGTTCCAACGCGAAACTCAGACAGAATTCGTGAGCCTATAACCGACTCGCCATCAGCCATGCAAGCGAAACAGACCCAGCAGCGGCATAGATGTTATAATGACAACGCGTCAGTCCGCGATGATCTTTCTACATATAAAATCGCGTAGAACGTGTTCTAGATCCCCTTCGCTTTCTTCACCGTGTTTTCAAATCACTGCTATCGCACATAGTCAGCAGTCACACTTATGCTTCGTTTGGGTCTGCTTCAACAGACAAACACACACACATACACACATACGGGCGTACATATAAATTCGAAATTTGCACATTAACTGGTAACAAAAATACATCAGATTTTGCAGACAGACTATTTATCTATATTTCTGAGATGAGGTACTATGTACACTATTTACATTATTCGGACTATGTTTATCGCCATATTTATTACAACATTCCGGCCGTTGTACGCTCCGGCCTTCTTTAGATGGTTGGAATGTAGAACTGTACCCTTTATTTCACTCACTGGAGTAGACTGTTCTAGTTGACACAAGACATGTCTAATGGATGTCAGTTATCAGTTATCTCCTGTTAATTCCCCTCTCCAAATTCCCCACCGCTTTAAACAGGTATAGAACTCATACAGTTTGGGCCCTGTCACTGGATCTAACTAACGCCTTTATCCATTGTGCGATGCGACCATGACGCACACTCTCAAAAAATAACATTGGATTCTCGAAGTATTGGTCTCTTCATTGCCACAGCAAATACAATTGAATTTTAATATCTAAATGCGTGTATCTACTGTATAAATGTTTTCATTTCGTAAAGTACATCTATTGGATGTTTTAGTACATATCATCATTGATGTTTCTAGCCAAAGTTGATTAGGGGTTTCGATAACATACCACCTCTCCACGGTGATCTAGCCGATACTGATCGGATATCAACTTGTGTAACTTCCGTTAGCTACAATTTTTTCATCTTCATATCTATACAACATGCGACTCCTTTTAGCAACGTAGTGTCCATTCCCAGATGACTTCCAGTTCACCAGCAATGTGCGCTCTTCCATAAAGAAGGGAATCAAACGCGCCCACAATTCCTATCATATAAGGAATATGGCGGCGCGCATGGCGTGTAGTGGTAAGTACCGATCTGATTCCTCTCACTGAGACATATACACATACATGCACACATAGAGAAAACCGCTCAAGCATCACATTCTGCTTAAACTTATCCCATTTTCATTCACGTTAATCATCCGCCGAAGGAAACGAAGAAGAGAAAGAACAATGATTTTCCTCCTTTCCACATTTTTTCCTTTTCATCGTTGTCTCTCACCCTATATTAGTTACACACACGCACACGCACATATCAATGACTTCACCCACATATACTAACATACAAATCTAAAAAAAATATAAATAAATACCTTAAAATAAATACCATTCAGGTGCTCTTCCCTGAGATCACTCGTTTGTAAAAATGGTTCCTGGCAGCCTAATATTATCCTCTATTCTAGACTCCATTATCGGTTTTAGTTGTAGGTCATACCCAAGACCTACCCCAATATATATATATATATATATATATATATATATATATATATATATATATATATATATATATATATATATATATATATATATATGTATAAACTGAAACTTCCTTTCATTTCTTTACTGACTGCCAATCACTTGATGTTTTCAACTTTCTCCATATAGAAGCTTCTTCCGCTGCAACTTATTGCGCAAATGACATTGTTTTTTTAACAAACGTGCTACACCTAATTTTCGCAATATCTTACTTAATGACCGCCCAGCAAAGCCTCCACAACAGATTTGAAGCGATTCGCACTCAGCTCGCCAACCGCGTCTTATACATTCCTCTACAATCAGTTAATATTTCCCAAACTTCCTTTTGTGGGCTTCATCCATTTTTTGCTTCGCAAGGGAACGTTAATTCTAACATGACCATTTCCTTGTTTTTTTTTTAGAATAAATAACCATGTCTGGACGAACCTTACTTTGTATTATTTCCACTTGAAATTTAGTTTGCTTGCCTATATCTACTTTCAATTGACAGTCTTGGGCAGAGATGAGGAGGCATGTTTTCTTCTGCGATGTCTTGACAATTTCTCTGGCTCTAACGACATTGATCGTCTTCTTATACGGTTCATATCTCTCTAGTTTTAGGCTTCTTCATACTGTTGTTGCAAGGGCTCCTATAACTTTATCATGGCGCCACCGTTACCTCCCATCATTAAACTCCTGGGGTAACCGCTCAATATGTATTACCTTCCGGCACAATGGAAAAAAATTGAAGACTCATTTTCCCCCGTGTAGAAGATTAGCAGACTGGGCAGTGTATCATACACTGATTGCACAAGGAAGCTTGTATTACTGGGATTGGTATACCATAGATCTATCCAGGAAATATTTTTTCCAGGTTTCCCTCTCACGTCGAGGAGAACCTGATGACCTAAAATCACCATTTTACTTCGTCTAATTTACTCTGCACCCATAAGCACCATAACGTTGTCTATAATTTCTATTGTAATTTGCGGACATGGCAGTCGAATTTTATCTGTCCACCTAAAATCCTGTTAGATTCCCCTCTCATTAAACAAAACATGGAAAAATATGAAAAATAATTAAAATTTTAGAATTCCCGAGATATTTAGTTCGTTGTACGTCCTAAAAGACGGAACGCATGCGACATAGGAAAACTTGTTACACTTTATCATCTATACACGCACACACACTAATATATATATATATATATATATATATATATATATATATATAGCGAGAGAGAGAGCAGAGAGATTCACTCGTTATACATATGCTATATATATATATATATATATATATATATATATATATATATATATATATATATATATATATATATATATATATACATACATATATACACTTAACCTAGCGCATACAAACATAAAGACTTCGTGTCTTCGGTGAATAATAATAAACACCTTATCAGCACATAACAACGCTCTTCATTTTCGTGAGAATAGATACTGTCGGTTAAAAACCACCGCTACTGTTTGTTTTAAAAATGTATTTTAAAATTAAATTAAATAATATTTTTCAATTCAAATTAATTATAATTTAAATCAGCTAATAATCCTCAAATAGTGGGCACTAATCAGATAATTTAGAAAAAAAAACACATTGATTCCATTCAATAAAATTCCTATTTGAAATACGCTAGAGGATTTTGCATCTTTGTAATAGGGCATTTGATTCTCTAGCTTTGAATTAAGCTAAAATGAAACGTTCAAGAATTATTTTACGTTTATAAAAGAAATGGTTTTAAACCGAATTTTCGACAATTTGTGGAGGTATCTATATTAAAACTTCACTCCTCTTTACAGCGTTACAGCGTCAATTTGCTGTGACACTTACGCTCAGTTGAGGTAATTGAAATTTTTGGTAATGTTTTTTCTACAGTATATAGATAATGTCTCTCTCCTTAGCTTGTCTTTCTCTTCCACTCTCCCACTCTCTCTCTCTCTCTTTCTCTCTCTCTCTATGTGTGTATATATATATATATATATATATATATATATATATATATATAAATATATATATATATATATATATATATATATATATATATATATATATATATATATATATACTCACACATATATATATTTGTGTGTGTATGTGTGTGTGAGAGAGAGAGCGGGGAGAGAAAGTGAAGGCATAGAAGAAAACGATGCTAAATACTTAATATGCATAATTATTGTTACTCGCTTCCGAGCGTATTCATTTAATGCTTGCTTGAATTTATATGATTTTGAGCTATTCCTACGAACGTCGACTGGCTTGTTATGACTGTGGGTGAGACATACACACACATGCACGCACGCACGTACACGCACAACCACAAACATCTCACACACAGACAGACAGACAGACACACACACACATATATATATAAATATATATAAATATATATATATATATATATATATATATATATATATATATATATATATATATATATATATATATATAATTATGGTAGAGGGAATTTATTTTATATCCTCCTTTGTCCACTATGACTGAATTATTATTTAATTTGTCATAAAACAATGCTCTCTTGAATTGATGAGAATTCCTGTCTTCGTGTATAGAATACATTTCCACAATGAATATATATTTACCTGGTCCCTTGTCCATTGTGCAAATTTAACACGTCAGCTGCGAAGATGAAAATGTCTATGACACAAAGAAATGGTTAAAAATGAACTCGTCAGGTTTCTTCGATTAATGCACTTTGTGAACATTTGTTCTCTCGAGAATGAAGAATCAAGCCAAGCACTTATATAACGAATAATGTGCTTATTCATACGTTTGCTTGTCGTTTAAGGCCGAATTTCTCTGTTAATAACAAGGAACAAAACCGGGGGAATTTTACATTGTATCAACATCGCAAGGACAAGAAAGCGGTCATATTTTCGGACTTATATTGCGATCCGGATACCGGTGCTTCAAATACCTAATGGTTGCACATGTCTGTCTACAGAGTCGCAGATGTAATTCAAATTTACTTCCTTTTCGTCTACACATTTTCTATTGATCACCTCTTCTTTTTACTTGTAAGAGGCACATATAAAATTTCATTGAACGTTTCCTCTTTAAAAAAGTACAATTCTACGTAAAGGTCAATGTTTGTATTTGATTTTACGAAAAGGTAAATTTTCATCTAATT
>OZ038481.1:107474593-107482093 GCA_964036315.1 Acanthosepion esculentum
TCCTTAAAATTTCCTCGTCGCTTACATGCTTTGTCCACATTATTTTAAGTATCCGTCTGTAAAAATACCGCTCTCTTGCATTAAGTCTTTTTTTCATGTATGAGGAAATTGTCCAGGATTCACTGCCATTGAGGATGATTGGTATTACATAGTAGTTCATAATTTTTAATTCTAATTATTTTCTGTTTCTCATTATTTGTTTATATTTTCGGACAGGTCAATTTTTATTACAATGTGCCTTCTGATTTTGGGATAACATTTTTAGTTATCTGAATTCTTCCCAGTTATTTTAACGTCTATACTTCTTTGTGTGTGACAACTCAAATGTGTAACTCAAATATTGGGTTGATTCTCATGTTGCAAAACCATATCTTGTCTCTTTACATTTGATGGCTAATCCTATATTCACATTTTCCTTTACTAGTTTGGCTAGGAATTCCTGCGATCAACAACATATAATCTGCATGTCGTATATTGTTAAACTTTTAGCTTAAATAATAAATCGCACTTAGTAGGACTTCTAGTTCCCTTGAGTTTAAGTAACAGCAAAGATTGAATAAATCCTACACGGAGACACAGGAGAAGATGTTTGCCACGTCCTTTTACAATTGTTTTACGTAGTCTATGAAATAAAATTCTTTTACATTAAGTAAATTGAATATCAAACAATTTTCACTATGGTGAGATATTTGAATTAGAATTGAGAGTAAAATTACATAAAGTTTGTTATAATAAAAACAAACCGTTTGTAAATGCACGTATATGTCGTTTATCGTCCAGCGTTATAACATGGTGATGAACACTTGCAATAGGAATTGTCTTATTAGACATTGGTGTAAAATATAAAGTCACAAATGAATAAGAATGAACGAGTAGGCAGACGTATACCGTGCGTATGCCTAAAGTAAACTAGATTTCAATTTCGAGTGAATCACGAGTGGGACTGAAAACAACGCCAAACGGTAGATATTGGAACTAACGTGGAAAACTCCAATATTGAGCTATTAACGACCGCTAAATAAGACGCGTCACAGTTTTTTTTTTCAAATTTTGTTACAAGGATTTATGATGATTCTATTAATATTTAGTATAAATGTACGTATTTTAATATGATTTCATATATTTTTATTTTTATTTATTGTACAGTAACATGATTTTATGTGCTTTTAATGCTTCTTTAGTTATATTACGACTTCAATATTTGTGGTGGGCAGATGTAAAAAAAGAATAAAATAACATGATTTTAATTTTTCCATATATTTTTTGACAAACGACATGTAATAGAGAACGACAACTAGAAACGACGTTACTCGAGGTAAACCTGTCATGTAAATACTATTTTTATAATATTTGTTTAAATGTATTCTTTATAAATGTTTCATATTAAATGGTGTTGTTATGTATTGCAACAAGAAGAACATAGATCTGATGGAAGATGGAGGATAGAACGGCCATAATAAGAAAATCATTAGGGCATTCATATGGATGTAAATAATTTCGATAGCAAGGATACGGTCTTTACAAATATTTTAATATTAATATTTTACGTAATGAATTGCAAGTTGGAGGAACGACACTGCTATTATATGGACATGTTTAGCTCGATTATTTTCTTTAAGTATACGATGGAGTGGGGTACAATTTTAAACTGACCAATCACAAATAGCAATTGTATTATATAATGTAAGCATATTTTGTCGCTATTCCATACAGGATCCACTGAAAATGACGTTTGGTGGGCTTCTCCATTTCTCGAAAACCGTTTTGTGCACCATCGGAGGAAACTGGATGACGAAATTTTAAGAATCAAATTACGACTTGCTTAAAAGTTTGCTTCTCCAAGGAACAAAAATTTCTTGCGACGTACATTAATTTCTATATGAAAACTAAATGCGCATGGTCTTGCCTACAGTGTTGAGTTGTTGAAAAGGTGTCATTTAAAATCGGTACATTTTCTTCAGTCGTTTAGAATGCTTTTACTAATCTCTCTGAAATTCAATCGGAAAAGCATTTAGTGTCTAAGTATCATTCTCATGAGCGGCACAACTTGTGCAGAAATACGTCTTCTATTTTCTCTTTAAGACTATATTAACTGACACAGAATGGAAATTATTCAAATCACCATTAGGTGCAAATCAAAGCATTCTGAATGTGTTAGCTTCCAAAGTGGATCAAACTGTTTAGATGTTTGAAAGTTTTATCCTAAATGAAGGTAACTATACGAATTTAGTGTGTAGAAAACAATCGTGAGTCCAATCACGAAATACTTAGACATATCGGGTTTAAAAGATTTCAACGTATGTTTTGGGTAATGAGAGAACTAATCAATAAAAAAGAAACGAAAAGAATCTAAGAACAGTGGAGCATATAAAAATCTTGAGTGTGCGTGTGTTTTTTTAAACTAGAAAACTTAGAATTGCATTTGGGAATGTATATTCATTTTGCTGTTGTGCTCAAATTTAAGCGCAGAGTAAATAAATAGAAAAAATTGGCATATAACGACGAGCCATATAACCATATAATTATCTAGACAAATATCATGATGAGAGAAAAGAATAAAATAAAATAAAAAGACCGCCATGATAATTATAATTAAGGAATTAAATTTGATTACGAGAGTAATACATGAAGAACATTTTAAAGAATCTAAGCGCCGATCTAATCAGAATGATGTAAAGTAGTCGAAGAAAATATGTTTATTTATTCTGAGATGGAAAGAAATCTGTATTACAAAACAGAAAATAGACATTGTTTGTGAGTGGAATCTGTAGATACGAGAGTGGAAACCAAGAAGAAAGCACAATAGAAGAGTGCCATAGATGACGCATGGCAATGTAAAAATCGATGTTTATTGTCGAGAGAAAATGAAGGTTATCCAAATAGAAACAAATGAACCAATATAACAATTTAAAGAAATGAACAGGCGTGCAAAACGAATGACAAAGAAGAGGCAGGTTTGATAGAAAGAGATTCGAGCAGACGCCATGAACGATTTTGCGCGAGGAATAAACAGGATTGGACGAGTGATAAAAATAGTAGGAGAAAATGTTTAGCCGTTGATAGGGAAATAACAGTTTGAAAAGAACGAAAGGTCAAACTCTCGTTCCCTATTAAGAGCTATTATGAAGACGAAGGTGTTGTCCAATTCTTAATTTGATCTTCGTGAAGAAGATTGATTTTCTGCCAATTTGAATCTAGAATTGCACAGCAGTAGGCCAAGGGAATTTATTTATTTTTCTTCATTTATCTGTTTTGGCCCCGCTTCCCGATTGAATTTCAATATTGGACCCACTTAACCTGAGATGATTTTAGAGCCATTGATCTGTACTGATCATTTCCTGATTTAGAGATTCAATAAATTCGGAAAGGAAGAAAAAAAGGACCTCTGCAACGGACAGTTTATACGTGGTGTGTATCTTTTAAATTCTCTTTGACTTGACTATAGCTGCTTTCAGAAAGACTTGACCACAATTATTCACACCCATAAAGAGATAAGACGTATTGCAATGACAGACTAATCAAATGTGCACCGGATTTTTTACGGTGTACAAAAACATATATGTGCCCATGAAATAAGGCAAATATCTTCTGCGAGATAACAGACAAGTGTTAATTCAATTACGTATATATGAAAACAAACATATCATACACCATAAGATATTACAATACCCGAGTAAAATTAAACGACCTCACCAAAGAATACAATTTCTTCACTTTATTGACATAATGATAATGTTCTAGCCGAAGCATATACGTGGCACAATGACGAAAGATCGAACTCACTGTTCGGTCGCAATTGATCTATCGAGACAAGTTTTCTAACCATTACGAAACGTGGAAGTAACCAACCTCTGTGGTATGGTTAATATATCTAACTGATATTCGTCACAAGTTTTCCTAAAGCCAACCTATATATTGTCCCTTAGTAGCAGAAAAATTCCTATTATTAATATTATTATAAATGTTTAATGATTTCCAGATATATGCCTTGACTAAATTGTGCCCATCAATAATAAATCCCCGTAGTCTTTTAGTTTTCTACTGATTGATTGACTGTATGGATTAAATATATCTGGTGAGAGGACGCAAGTGAAGATTTTTGTGAGGTGATTTTTTCAATGTTTTGAATAATCTATGAAATATACATCCTTCTGTATTTGTATTAATAAAATTGAATGACGAATAATAGACACATAAGTTTTACACATGAATAAGGTTTGAGGCTAAAAGGACTCAAACTTTATGCTAATAAAGCAAACAGAACCTAATTTCGTTTGTAAATAACCCCTTTAGCACCTTATTTTAGCTTATCTTTATCGAGTTTTGATAACACATTCTGATGTTATATATTTTAACGCTGGGGAGTCATCGACGAGTCGTGACGATGTGATAATACAAGTGGTGAAATTAAAACTAATATAAACAATTTCAATAATAATTTTACTATCTTTATTTATTTAATCATTTCCATCTAAGGAAGACAATGAAATCACTATGACTTAATATGTGACTGAGTGTGAAAGAATATGGGAAAATAAAAGATTGCTAAGTAGAGAGAACGATAACAGAACAAGAATTAAGAAGATGGAATATAACATATGGAAATTGCATTTAAATTTATGAAGATCATTATTGAGTGGAAAACAAGAAGCCGAAAGAGAATTTCACAGGCGAAAAGTGCGAAAGACGAAACTGTTAGCATGTTATTTACGGTCACATGTAGGTATTTCAAGTGAAAAAGGATGTGACCTTCTTTACAATTTAGTACTCCGCTTAAATTCATCAAATTCACGTACCAAATAAATCTCCTCAGAAAAAGAATTGCATAAAAATGTTTATAGAAAGGCACAGTGAAGAGGTGGGAAAGTAATTGAATGCGTGATTCCAGGTAAGAACCAATAAAAATTTAGATTCTTCTTAGAATTTAATACTGAATTCAATACATATCAGAAATACCAGACCAGATTTAATAGAATTATTCAATGTATGGACGAATGATAGTCATATAAAAGTGTAAATGTGTTAAACTATAGATTTTGTAGGAAAACAGTTTTCTAGCACGAGACAGCAAAACTTTCGGCAGAGCTCGAAAATCGATTCACTATAATCTTACCATTTCATGCTATCGGAAAACGTTAGTCCGAGACGGCTCAATCAGAAGTCTTAGCAAGACATCTTCAGTTTTTACGTTACGGCTTGCAACAAGGAGGAAAACGAATTGACATTGGCAGGGAAATGATATAAATGTTTCTGATAATATTTTATGATTTATTGTACGAAGGTTTCTGATAGAACAACCTAAATAGTGGTCATTAAAAACGGTAATTCTATCTGATTATTACAAATATTTATTGACTTCCAGATATAAAACATGGCTAAAACCAATATAAAATTATTTCAAAAGCCCAGTAGTTTTTAAATTAACACCAGCTGAACATACTAAAATATTGTTTATTATTTTTCACTAATAAAATTCAGTAAAATATACTTGAATATATCAAATGAAAGAATTACATTTCTCCAACAGCAGGAAGTCGATGAACATTGAATACTCTTAATCGTTTTTAGAAAGTTAAACTTATTTGACAAGAGAAGGTTTTATATGAATATTTGTGTTTCAGTCTACCGGATTCTCCTAAAAAGCCGGGGAGCACATTTCCATTAACTTTACTCGAGAGCGCAGGCCTATAAACGCAATACAAACACCTAAAATAAAAAAAACGGGGCGTCTATTTCAAATGCGAGTATCTATCTATCTATCTATCTATCTATCTATCTATCTATCTATCTATCTATCTCCATACTTATATTTATATATATGTATGTAAGTATATATATATATATATATATATATATATATATATATATATATATATATATATATATATATATATATATATATGTATATGTATATATATATATATGTATAGATATATATATATATATGTATATATATATATATGTATATATATATATATGTATAGATATATATATATATGTATATATATATATATGTATAGATATATATATATATATATGTATAGATATATATATATATGTATAGATATATATATATATGTATATATATATATGTATAGATATATATATGTATAGATATATATATATATGTATAGATATATATGTATAGATATATATATATGTATAGATATATATGTATAGATATATATATATATGTATATATATATATATGTATATATATATATATATATATATATATATAGATATATATATATATATATATGTATATATATATATATATATATATATATATATATATATATATATAGATATATATAGATATATATATATATAGATATATATATATATATATATATATATATATATATATATATATATATGTATGTATGTATGTATGTATGTGTATATATATATATATATATAAAGTATTAGTTCTCACCGGAGTCAGACCAAGGAACTGATATATTAAGAAAGTGCGCAATACACAATAACAATAAATTGAAAGATTCGGATAATAATAGATAAAATAGAAAAACAAAACTCTCAACACTACCCGTGTTTACGTTTACAACGTTAGTATCTCCTTTGATAGTTGTTGATAAATAATCATTTTGTAGCACTATTTTATCCGGGCTTATATAATTAACTTGGCTCCATGAAATAATATTACCAGAAGTGGAGGGCTGAAGAAGGAGTGAGAAGGCCCGGAAGTTAGAAAAAATAAAATCATCCTGATTCGAATCGTTTTGTCTTTGATTTGTTTGGTTCGGTTTGTTTTACTGTATGTAAACCTCAATTGGTTAATTAATGCCGACAAGATTTTTATTACTGGTAATATTTTTCCAGAAATTTATTGCTGGTAATATCTTTCATATTCAAAAATGTACTGCTTGTAATATATTTTTTCTTTTTCAAAAATGTACTGCTTGTAATATATTTTTTCTTTTTCAAAAATGTACTGCTAGTAATAATTATTCCAAGAATGTATTGTTTGTAGTAAAACCTATTTTTATAATTTCATTTGTCTTGACCAATTACTTTGGTGGGGTGGGTGGATAACTATTTGCCCATAGCTGGGACACGAACAAGTACTACCACCCGAGTCATGGCGCACCTGGGAATCCAGTAATTAAGAGGTGGTTACATGAACCACAAAATCTCCTGATCAGAGGCCTTGCTGTCGTATATAGTTTATCGTCTTACCCAGGACGTGGATGTACTTTATCGTCATACACAGGACGTGGTTCGTACTGGACCAACGTATGTTTATAACGCGTTTGATATTGGACATCACTTCAAACTAGTCATTCATCTGTCCGGGTATGTCACATTGGCAAGTCTTTCCTCTCGACACAACCTACAAACACTTCCGTTAGAACTGCATGATTTACTCTTCTCAAAATATTCAATCTTATACCAAGTCTTCTAATAAATCACTTTGTGACTCCCGCACGTGGCTCGCCAGCGTGGTACAACACCTATGGATCTTCAGTTTAAAAG
>OZ038481.1:107484593-107504593 GCA_964036315.1 Acanthosepion esculentum
CCAATACCGACAACTCGTGTATTAACTTTAAAATTATATGTTTAGATCACTCATCTCGATTTGATTCTTTAACTCAACCTCTTTATACATTTCCCTGTTGATATATTCATAAGTACGTCTTTTTACAAGGAAGAATTTTGGCTTATGTTCTATGTATTTTTTATACTTTCCCGGTGTTTGAAAATACTGATATCTAACAAGTATTAGAGAACTGACGGGCTAGTCTGGTACATTTTGCGAACAGCCTGGTGGAAACAATGCGACACAATGATTGGAATATCGATCGTTTTTGCGAATGGGTGTGTGTCACCGCATTCTCGTCAAAGTCTACATTCTAACGAATGTACATCGCCGAGAGCACTTGCACTTGTAGTAGTATAAGTTGACTGTCTTCAGTTGAAATCGATTTGTTGTGGCAGTAAAAATTTGAGTGAAACATATTAGTTATGGTCCAAGAATCCTGAACTTCATTTACTTTTCTTATTGTAAAGATATTTTCTAAGCGTAGCGTAAATGTGGCACCAGATCGAAAATCTAGGACACTCACTGAGGATCGAACTCACAGTTCACTCATCTAGTGAGACTAAATTGCTAATCATTACACCATAGCGAAGTGTCTGTTTTACTTACTGTATGGATCAGATAAGAAAAACTTAAAGCTGAATATATATTACTGTAATTTATAAATAACACACACACAAACAAGAGCGCATACACATGGACACAACCAAACACACACATACACACACACACACACACACACACACACACACACACACACACACACACACACACATATATATATATATATGTCTATATATCTGAGATGATGTATTATGTACACTATTTACATTATTCGGACTATTGTCATCATCTTTGTCGCCATATATATTACAAAGTTTGTCATCATCTTTGTCGCCAGAGTTATTACAACTTTTCGGTCGTTGTAAGCTCCGACCTTCTTCAGGTGGTTGGAATGTCAAAATGAACCCTTTATTATTGGATGTCAATTATCTTCTGTTAAATCCCCTCTCGAAGTAACGATTTATTCAGTATTCCATTTGTCCTCAAGGACAAATGGCAGAGTGGATAAAGGCGATAGTTTGATCCAGTGAAAGGACAAAAAGAGTGTGAGTTCAATACACGGTTAAGGCAGTGGAGAACTTGGAGAGGGGAATTAACAGGAGATAACTGATAACTAACATCCAGTAAAAACATGGCACGTGGAGCTAGAACAGTTTACCCAGTGAGCGAAATAAAGTGTTCGGTTCGACATTCCAACCACCTGAAGAATGCCGAGCATACAAGGGCTGAAACGTAATAAATATGGCGACATAGATGAGGACAATAATCTGAATAATGTAACTATTTGATATATATATATATATATATATATATATATATATATATATATATATATATATATATATATATATATATATATGAATAAAAATAAACTAGAGCATTTGATAAATATATCTGCTTCTGAAATATTATCGTTATATAATAATTGTTATTGTATATACAGTGTGGGCCATAAGTTTGCATGCATAGAAAAAATTATATGGTTGACAACTGTTTTATTTTTTTACAGTATTTTCTATATGTTATGGTCCAATATCCTCGCACCACTGTTATGGTCCAAGGTTAGGACCAAGGAAGAACAACACGAACACAAGTGTAGGAATAACAAAGATATATTAAACAGTAATATAATACAAGTATTTGAAGGTGTTAGTATGACTGTCAGTCTGGTTTAGAGTGGACTCGTTCCGTCTCGACTCGTTCCACTTCGATCTATCGTCTCTCTTGAGAGGCGCAGTCTTTAAAGTATCAGGAAGAGTTCATTGTGTCCTTACAGGTAAGATCCCATAACACTATATGAGCAACATTGTTCAGTAAACACATGTTACATGTTTCCAACTGTTGATGAAAACACATTAGCACAGCTGAAGTTATACTTGTAATGGCGTTGGTGATACATTCCTTGAGATGATTTATGTCACATATCTACACCTGATACATCATGGTCTTTAAGTGCCGCCAAAGATAGAAATCAGAGCGGGGATGGGTCTGCGGATTTCGGAGGCCTTTCCACAGGACCACGCCGACGAATCGAATCATCGTTAAACTGCTGATCCAAATACTGACGCACTTAACGAGGCGGAGCTTCATCTTCCTCGACGTAAGCTGTGTAGTCACCTTGCTCGTTTAATAGGGATGGGAGAATTTCCTCTTGCAATTTATGCAATAAGATTTTCACTGACAAAAATTAGTTTAATAATTCTGTCACCCCAAATCCTGACCCTCACTGTTAATTTACAAGCACCTTCCAGCTTTTTCGGACTCAGTCAGTTCGGGTTCTCATTATTCATATAACGTAGGTTTTGACGATTCATCTCTCTATTGACATAAAAAAATTGCTTCATCTGTAAACAAAATCTTAGTTGAAAAGATTGAATCCTTGTATATTTTGTTTAATACCCATTCACAGAATTCCATCCGGAAGGAAACTTATGGCAAACCCTGTATAAAATAAAAGGCCCAAACTCCTCCTCATAATACATTGGGGAACATGCAGAAATAAAAAAAAATCTATCTATTAACAAAAACGGGACCGCATAAAAATAATCTGTCAAATGCGTTAATCATACACAGTAATAAACTCGAAGAAATTTTTGATCTAAAATATGCCGCACTGATCAAAAGAGAAAGTCATTTACTCAAAAGAATAATCCTCGTGATCTCTCTCATCGAAATATATCAAAATATAAATCTTCGCCCCGGTGTTTTTCCCAATCTCACCTTTCCGGAAGGAATTACTATTTTCCCAGTTCAACATACACGACAACAAGTATGTTACAAAATCAAAAGAAAAAGTTTAAATCCTTCACCTCATGTTTTTGAAGATATACTTCACATACGTTCATCTCATACAATAATAATCTTTTTACAATTTTAATATTCATTTAAAAAAAAACAATCTTGAATATTACTCGCTGAATTTTTGCCAGAGTCTGAATTAGAATTTATGTCATTGACATGTTTTAACTGACCTTTCAATCACATAATGAATATTCATGTATGTTCTCAAATTTAGATACACATATATATAAATATACATACATATATACATATATATATATATATATATATATATATATATATATATATATATATATATATATATATATATATATATATACATATATATATTTATATATATATATATATATATATATATATATACATATATATATACATATATATATATTTATATATATATATATATATATATATATATATATATATATATATATATATATATATATATATATATATATATATATATATATATATATATAAAAGAACAGTAAGATATATAATCCGGTGTTGATATTTTGATATTTTTATTTATTTATTTTTATTTTTACACAATAGTGCTCAATTTAAATTTACAGAGGATTAATATTATAAAATAACTGATTTAAAATATGTTTTTTCGCTACACAGTAATAACCATGTTTCAAAAATGGAAGCTAAAAGCTTCCAATATAATTATTTTAATAAATTAAGGACATCAGTTCCATTTCCTCCTCAAGCGAATTTTTTAATTTTTTGAAACATGGTTATTACTGTGTAGCGAAAAAAACATTTTAAATCAGTTATTTTATAATATATATATATATATATATATATATATATATATATATATATATATATATATATATATATATATGTGCGTGTGTATATGCGTGTTAGTGTGTTTACATATATATATATATATATATCAAAAATGTATGTATATATATATATATTTTATATAAATATATCTATATATATATATATATATCTTTTTATTTATATATATATATATATATGCATTTGTATTTTTATTTAATATACGAAAGATAATAATATGATATTTCTGTAACATATTTATGTTTATTGCAACGCATTTCTGGTATTTGAGGAAGAACATTTGAAAAAATGTAGCGTTATTCTTTTTCGTTTTTGGAAAATATCTTAAAACGACAAATGAAATTGTCTTCAAATAAGGTTATACGGCTAACTAAATTTTACCTGTCTAGATGGTGATTGAAAATGCAGCATCTATTTCAGGAAATTTTCTTCAAAAATTATTTTCTCGAAATTAAGGAATCGATATTTATTTAGAGAATTAAAAAAAAATGGATATCGCAGATTCAATTCAATTTTTGTGCGCTTCGCCAACATAGACGATTCTTTAAAATTACATATTTAGACACGAAAAGAAAATCCTATTAAGCTAGAGACAACTGTAATACGACTTCACAAAGTAAAGATATATTATGCAGTTAAATAAATATAATAAACTTTTCTTGAAATCAAGAATTTCGAATTTTGCATAAAAATGTAAATCAATAAAACCGAAATAAAATAATGAAAATAAAGGAATTATTACAGTTTTCTGTATGCAAATTCGAGAAATGGTAATTAAAATGTATAACGGTACCTCTTTGTGTGGTAACTGCGAGTGATACTGAGATTTTGCATATTTAATTGGTTATCGTATACCAAGAAATTTGGCTTCCTATTTCTCATAATATAACACCAAGGAAAATCGTTACGTTTAAGCGCCTCAAGCGCATTCGACGGAAATCGTAGAGTTCTCACGGGTGACAAAATTCTATATCGAGATTATTCCCTGCCGATAATTCAACCCGTATCGTATTCTGAAATAAATTTCTATAGAGGCAAGGCTTACGGCCATATCACTTTGAAACACCGGTTCTCGTAAGATTACCAAAGTTAAACAACGTTGAATATGATCGCTAACTGGATGGGTGTCCTCTTTGGAATAGCAGTTTCTGTAAACTTTGATATGTGGGTGGTATAATGAACAGTGACTCGGAAATGGGAAACAGGGAGCTTCGTTCCTATTCCAAACGAGATATTTATATACATTTACGTATATGCATACTTATATATATATATATATATATATATATATATATATATATATATATATATATAGGTGACTCAAAAAACGGGAACATTTTAACAATCCAATAAAACCATGATTGATGAAGAAAAATATCTAATTCATAGTAATTGAAACCTTAAAACATGCCATTTAAGAAACAATTATGGAATTTTCATTTTTTAAAATTACGTCCTGTAGATGGCGTCATCATGTACGAATTAATTCTTGAAATCCTCTGTTGAGATTCCTCATTGACTGCTGCAACATCTCAGCTGGGATACTGTGAATTTCATTCTCGTTACTAAAATGGCGAAATGTTTACTTGCTCAAGGTCGCTGTCTCGCAGTATTGCCACTTGCTCATGTCTGGCAATACGCACTTCAAAAATTCACGATGTTTTGGGTCTATATATATATATATATATATATATATATATATATATATATATATATATATATATATATATATATATATATATTCTCACCACAGCTATGATTTAATTAATAATACCATTATCTGTATATCATCATTATATAAAAAATTGAACCAATTCCTACAATCTAAAATAATATATTCTGGCTTTGAATAACGTGAAAAACATTTATAACTCGTGTAATCAAATCAATCAATTTAGGGAGACACAGATATTTGCAAACAAATATTTCAGAAGCACAAAGGAATCAAACACAGAAAATATAAAAACCTATATTTCATATTAACTACATATATTAAAAGTACACAATATGCGCGTGTTTAAAATGTCAATATTTTTATAGTATAAAGAATGTTATGCTGTCAAATAATAATGAATTTCTAACATCGAATTCAAAGTCGTCTCCTTACTTTAATAGAGGTCACTACAAGGCAGTAAAACACTAAGACGCAACAGCTTGCTTGGTGGGGAAGTCTTTGAAACATTACGAATGAGCGAGAACAAAAAGAGTAATCATTCGGGAAGTAGTTAACGACTGACGTTTCATTTAATTTTTTTATGATAAAGGTTGGCTGAAAATCATGTAGTAGGGAGACAGTCCCATAACCGAAAGGTGCTAGAAGCGAAACTGTTAGCATAGAATATACGGTTTCATCTCGACAATTCAACTGTAAATTAATGGGATTTTGACACCAGTCCAGTAGTGCGCTAAATCCTAAAAGCGAGGAGCTAATCCGAACGATTACTTTGATAGCACTTATCTAAAAAGCACAGATAGAAGTAGAAATCAACGCTTCAGTATCTCCGTTTCAGTGCAAGGCTGATAGAACGATATCATTCCAGCATAGCAACATTGTGTCGCTATGTATAAGTGTTCTAATTATTGAAAAATGCATGATAAATATTAATTTTAAGAATTTTATAACGTCGAAAATACAACCCATTATACACTAACTGAATCCTACAAATGAACAGCATGTATTGACAAAGTATCAGGCTATAATTTGCTTTTGTTCTTTCTTTATCGCTTCTTTTTAAACGATGTCTTTGTTTTTAGTTATAAATGGTACTGTTATAGTCATGTTTTTTTTTTATTCTGTTATTAAAATGTCTGTTTCGTTATAGTTACAAAATAACCTAAAATGTTTCTTCCTTTTACAATTATCATTATTTTCCTCATCATCATCATCATCATCATCATCATCATCATCATCATCACCATATTTCGATTTCTGCTATGATCGCACAAACTTTCAAGTCAGGTATTGGTGTTTTGTTATTAATAAATTTCAGGATTTGTTTTTCTAACTTCCATGATATTACTATCGTTACAATTTCAAAGTTTTTAGTTTGTCGGGCTATACTTATCAAGACAAGTTTTTGTATTTCTCTTAAGCTGGGATTTCCAGGGACTTCTTTCAATGTGTTGTGTTCCTTTTTAATATTCCAAGCTCACCTACTATGACTTGTAATATTCTTGATTATATTACTACATTTCTTTTTCTATTTCGTTTACCAGGTATTTATACTTCAATAGTTTTTTTCCAATTCCTTGGTTGCTATGTTACAGTACGCTCGGCAAGCAATATCAAACAGTAGACATTTTTTCTACAATTATGTTCGGCCTATTTGCTTCAATCTTCCTGTGTTTAAAGATGTTGCAATCCCTTTCTTTAATCGGCGCTTGGTGATGTACATACTATTCTTTGTTGACATTTTTACCCAAATTCTTTCAGATTGTTCCTTTCAGATATAGCCCTAATCTATATGGCCGATTTTATAATCATTTGGCGCAGGAACAGAATATTCTGAGAATATACGGTCTATGGTTTCATGATAGTTGTCATACAACCTATATTTTGAATACACACTATTATGTAAGATATTTGTCTGAAGGTTCCTAATAAAAAGACTGGTTTTGCGCTGCAAGAATAGCGCCTTTCATTTTAGCCTTTAATCGAGATCTTTGTTAAGATCGATGCGTGTTAATCGTCTGAACATCGGCCTTATTAGTGCGATCCGGATACTGGTCATGCAGAAATGTGTCTTGCCAGCGTTGTTTCATCGGTTCAATAGCTTTATCCTTAGCTTTCTATTTAACAGTTTTTGCTGTATCAGTTGATTCTTGGAGTTTTGGTTTTTCTGCAGAATCTACTAAATATAAATTTATTTTGCATTTAAAACTATCTTTCATGGCTGAATATTTTTCTTTCAATTTTCGGCTAAATTTGACTAATTGATTTATCCAGTGCTTTGTTCTTTCCATTGTATGTCATTAATCCCATAATTGTTGTCTTATATGACAGTTCTCGCTGAATGTATCCTCTTCCACCTTCTTTACTGGGTATGTATAGATAGTGTGCATAAACCCTTGAATGATGCATGCTATGTTCAGAAAGAAGGTTTCGTGTCATATAAACCATACGTCAGATGTCATTTTGAGTCCAGTTAGAGAATATGAAACTATATTGAACCAGTGGGATGACAAGATTATTAATGACGATAGTTCCGTTCTGAGAATCTCCTGCAGTTCTTAATATCAGTCCCACATATATAGATATTTCGCATTATTTTTAAAAAGATTTATGGTGAACTTCTTCACTTTTATTTACACCAAAGTACTTATAAGCTTTTTCTTGCTCTAAATCGTAGATTGTTGCCGATGGGACTAAGCTAATTGAGGACGTTTCGTCAACATATGCTTCGCATTGGCTTTCTGGATCGAATGTGTCGCGAACCGGATGGGGAGGGCGCCTTCTGGAAGGAAGACGTCCTTAAGAATTTCCCATCCCTGAGAAGTGTGCACTCGTGCGAGGAGGAGGCCCACCGTTTACCCCGAGCCGAATGCTCCTTCTATCGCGAATGTCGTATTGCTCTGAAGCGCCTCTTACTGGCGTCGGATGGCCTCTCCAAAGTTCAGGCGTTGTCTCGTAGGGCATTATATCAAGTTTTAGTCAGGGGTCCGTTCATGATGAGCTGATTGGCGAGCTTGGACTTACGAAGCAGGAGGTTCGCTCAATATGGCCTTGGGCGCCCGGGTTGAAATGTCTCAATAACGATGAGGCATCACTCACCTGGCTGGTGATTCGTGGGGACCTCTGGGTCGCCAAAAGACTCTGTTCAGCTGGCTTGGAGAAATCTTCAAACTGCCGACGCTGTGCTGGGGAAGTCGAGACCCTGGGTCACGCCTTCTTTCAGTGTAGCCTGGTAGTGCCGTTGTGCAAGTTTGTTGAAGGCCTCATGGTCCGCATGCTGCGGGGAAAGTTCTTTGTCCTTGAAGCCTCTTCCGTTTGTAGCAATGTGGCACCGCCGCTGACGAAGGCTGAACTATATGTGTTCCACTGCTTGCTAGGTGTTTTGAGAGCCGTGATATGGACGACGCGTGAGAAGGGGTTCTATGAAGGCGAGAAGTTCAACTCTTCCCAACTGATCTTGTACTTTAAGCATCAGCTTAAAGTCAAGATTAGGACGGAAAGGCGGCGGCTCACTTCATCAGAATTCAGCAAAAGGTGGGTGCATCTTGCGCGCATATATCGTGTGAAAGGAGCTGACCTTGAGAGGCACTTTGATGCCGGTTAGGCATCAGGATATTGCTCTTCCTGGGTTGAACTAGGGCAACCCATCCCAAAAATTAGGCTAGTTTAGGTTTCAATTTTTGATGTTTTAGTTTCCTTTTCCAGTTAAATTAGCTAGTGTATGTATGATAATTTGGCCCCTTTTATTTCTGCCCCTTTTTTTTCTTTAAGTTTAATTCCCCATCCCCTCCCTCGTTAGGTGGTTAGTGATGTCAGTTCGCAGGTAGGATGCGGGGCGCCTTTCGTTTCGCGTGAGTGTTTTCGTATTTGTTGTTGTGTCTGAATAAGTGCGTGTCAGTGTGTGTGCTTGGGATGGATGAATGTTCTATAATATTATAGTCCCGCATTGATTTCGGCCAGTGAACTGGTATTTCTGCCACATTTAGTTAATGTGGGGGTTTTATTTACTAATAATATTTCTTTAGTTTCTTGTAAATATTTTGTATTCATTTGTATATACTCATTGGGGTTAATTTTTAAAATTGTTATTTTATTCCCCTCCCCCCACAGACATTGAATTGTACATATGGGGACTAGTTAGTATTTTCATAGAGACAGTGAGGTATTATGGTGGTTGTAGTAAGAACGGTGCGTATGAATGTGGTGTTTTGGTGTAAGGAATATTGTTCGTACGATTGGGTCAGTGTTTGCGGCTAGCTAAGTTATAGTTAAGACAGATGAAGACCGTCCTTTTCCCCAATCCCCCCTTTGGCCTTGTGCCACATTTCTGTATTTTCGCAGAATAAATATCGCTAATTGAGGACGATTTTTGTTTTGATCCTCGTAAAATTTTGGATTTAACATAATTACCGAAACCGAATTTCATTCCAATATCATAACTAGACCCTTTTCTTTCTGTTTACAGGAGACCTTCCAGCTCCCCGTAATTCCTAGCATACAACTTTAAGTAAACCATGTAAAATAAATGACTTATTTTCTTTTCACATATCATTTAGCTATATTATGTCCTCATAAGTTTGCTGGTTAATGCCATGATGGATATGCAATACAATTAGTTAAACAAGAAACCATCTTATTCCTCTGTTGATATTTATTTTAGAAGGCTTATAGACTCTATTTTTATGATTGAGGTGAAGTGATGTCTTACATATCGACATACTTTGTTTGATGAAATTGATGACGATACGTATTACCTTGCATATATTTAAATATAAATTGGTACCTTTTCTAATGCCTTAGTGCAGTGCATCCATGAAGTATTGCGATTTTCCTGTGTATTGAATCCTTTCTTGAAGGCATGGGCTAACAGGTACGCTTTCAATGGCTTTTTGTTTTTCTTTTTATTCAAAAGAAGCTCAGTGGAAAAGTCAGCCGGCGCTCGGTTTCATTGGAAAAGTTTCCGATAGGCTCATTGAAGGAATCCCTGTTAGCCCAAGCCTTAAAGAAATACAAAAAAAAAAAACACTACTCACAAGTATATCTCACTCATGGACTTTATATATGTAAAATGTGTGCGATCTGAGCTTTCATTTTATGGGCGCGCCAACTAAATGTGGAATTTTTGATGCCCTCACGTACCAGGTTTTGATATTTCTTTTAGGTTCCATGTATTTTTTTTAGGCCTTCGTACTTTGATATATTTTGAACATCTTCAAAGATACATGACTGCCGTGTCAATAAGAAGATATAGACTGTTTTCTGTTGTATTCTTTTCTGATCACAATGCCTAGGCGTTTAGCATTGTTTGTTTTGTCTGTGTGTATTGTAAATTCCCATAAAATTGTTATAGTTTCTATGTCTCTAACCGGGAAAGTGTGGTGTTCATACCAGTTTCGTGCAGTTTTCTTTCGATAAACGTTGCATATTCTCCAATGCAGGTTTTTCTCCGATTAATCTAAGTCAACTTGTTAAAATAAATATTTATTTTTTGTAACTTTTTCATTTGATCTATGCAAAATGGCCGTTTTGATTTTCAATTTCCTAACATTAAAAACTCATAATTTAAAGTTTAAATTTAAGTATGATTTCACCAGCTTGATTTTCAATTTTGAAAATTTAAATGTCCTGAAATAAAAGTTCCAAATAAATGATTCCAACCTGTTTTATCAGCGAGGAGGCAATTAATGCAGTGAACGGGGGAACTAAAGCTGTTCTAGTTGAACCTTGGAAGACGGGAGTGTACACAGTTTCCTTCCTGAACTATTATATATATATACCGAGTTGCCTGACGATGACCTAGAAGTGTATGTCGATCATTTGAAGCATTTGCATAATGATATGAAATCTCGCTTGTTTGATCTACTCCAAATGACAGTCATTCTCTTGGTTGTGGATTCCTTCATTACTGATGCATCTGAAGTTGGTGTCGCCCTACGAGAAAGTTTCATTGAACTTCATAATAACACAGTCGCTCAAGCGATGTTTAAGCGTGGAGGATACCAGAAGCTGTGGATGAAATAAGACATGCATAAGAATTGCCCACTACTCTGGAAAAATATGAAGTTTCTCTGACTAGTTTTTCTCACGTTATTGGTTGAGTCAGCTTTCACTCGGCTGATGCATTTGATGTAAAAGACTAGAAATCGCCTTGAAGTAGAAAAAGAGGCGATTTACATCACTCTCTGGCGGCTTTCAAGCCAAACATTGACATTTTGGCAGCACTGCACCAGACACAGAGATCCATTGCACCTATACTATATAGAGATGCAGTTACATGTATTTTTCGTTTTGTAAATAAATGCGTTTATTCTAATATTTATCCAGATGTTATTATTCTTTGATTTACAACTAGAGTTAGTGATTTGATGTCATAGTTCCATCCGAGCTAGAAACTTTAATAGCCCTAGTACCCTACATGTATTGTTGAGGGACGGGGTGAGAGGGTGCAGAGGGATAAGAACTCAAGTTGGCATGAGGGGCACAGAATAACTCGCATTGGATTGAAGTGGGTGCTGACCAGATTGAGAAACATTGACCTAGCGTAAAATTGGGGCTTCCCTTTTCATACGATATAACTTTGTAAAATATGAACATAAGCAATTTTCTCAATTATGATATGTCTTTTTGCTGTTTTTCATCTTTGTTTTTACTTTACTTATATCAAAATAACACTTTACAGAATTTTCATTCTATTTAGAAAGTATCTTTCTAAGAAGATTGCAATTTACAAACTCTCATAAGAATTAAATAATTGATTTTCCACATCGCAGCAAAAAGGCTAATCGAAGAGAAATGCTCCATAATGCATGAGTCGAAAACTAGTAGTTGATTTGCAAACTATGTTTTTTTATTTATATTTATTTTTGCTGATTTATTTTGCTGGGATATTTTAAAAACAACCTTAGGTTAAAGTTGTGCACATCATATTCTATCAGACATATATTTCTAGATATAGACAAACTAAACTAAATTAATGAAAAAAGACAAGAATAGTTTATTTATTGTCGACCTAAACATATCGTTTCTTGTGAGTGCACTATTTTTGTGTCTTTCATTTCGTCTAATACTTATTTTGATTCGACGACAAACCTCGGCTTCTTACATGAGTTTTTCATGCTGCCTTATATTTTATGCTCGTTCAGTTAAATTGCCTACTTTACATTTTACAAATGTACGGTCTCGTATTAATAAAACAAATATTTTCGTACCGTCGTAAATACTTTGTTTTATCCACTTCAAATGAAGTGCATCAATCAAATAACAAATAAACGTTAATATATTTATTAGAACTATAAAAGTTTTTTGCGTGTAGATTTTATTAATTTTATTTTATTTATTCACGCTGTGCGATGTGTGTTTAAAAGAGGTCAACAAGCTAAGGATTATCAAAACAATTCTTAGAAGAAAACAAATACGGACCGTGAATTGGCGTAACAGCAAATAGCAAGGAAGCAAGATTTCCTTGAAAGACATATTGTTCTGTTTCTAAGTACCCATGTGTGTCCGATTTCAACTCTTAACCTAGAATTTCTAAACCCATCATATATATATATATATATATATATATATATATATATATATATATATATATATATATATATATATATATATATGTATATATAATGATAAAACAGTAGTGGGTAAAAGTTGAATTTTACCAGGAAACAGATTTAGTTGAAAATGCCCAATACACATAAAAATAAAATAAAAATTGATCATGCAGACACTTTAAATTAAAAAGAAATTGTTAGGAGATCAGCCAATCACTCGACTTCGGTTTCAGCCTATATGCATCCTGAGGCAAAATATAAAGGTTGAAACCAATATAGCGTGATTGGCTGATTTTCTACTATATATATATATATATATATATATATATATATATATATATATATATATATATATATATATATATATATATATATATATATATATGTAAACCTGTATATATAGGTACACACACATACATATATATATTATACAAATATATATGTATATATACATATTATACAAATAAATATATATATATATATATATATATATATATATATATATATATATGTATGAGGTCACATTAATAATAATTTTATCAATATATATATATATATATATATATATATATATATATATATGTATAATACGACATTATATATATTATTAAGTTATTTTATTATTTTTATCTAAGAATATCAAATATAAAAATGCTAAAATTGAAAAGAAAAAAAATTCAATGAACGGGTTTCTATTTAACTACATAAAACCCGCTTCATTTTTTTTATATAAAACATTTGAAAAAATAAAATTAATTCTGAAATAAAAATGTTAAAATAATACAAATGGAATCATTTTAAGGTTTATATACTTCAAAGTTACAAATATCTTTCAGAAAAAAAAAAACCCAATAAGCTCTGATTCATGTAAAAATATTTCTCCCTTCAATAATATTAATCGAAAATAAAGGTAAAAATTAAAATTAAAATTGGAATTAAAATAAAAATGAATTGATTAATACCTTCGCTGCGTAATAATTCCAAATATTGTTTTCCAAAACATGCACCCAGCAGGCTTAATTAGATTTTCTATGATTTAAAAAAAAATTCGTATAACAGCATGCAAGGCAGTAAAGCCACTAAGACACAAGAGGTTACCGTTTGTGAAAGAATAAGTGAAAAAATCGACAAAGGAGTGAGAAGATAGTAGATAACAATTGCTGCTGCATTTACATTTTTGTTGGAAAACATGGAGCCGAACGAGCGTTCCAAAAGCGAGAAGTTCGAGAAAGAGCCTAAAACTTACAGTAGCATCTAGCTAAATCAACTGTGGTTTCATGGGTCCTTGGCGCCAGTTTAGAAGAGGGATTAAATTCACAAAGTCTAGGCACCACCGAGAAGAATTTGCCGAACAATTGCTATGAAATATTTATATGGAATGTATAGAGAGGCTACATTACGTGACTGAAGCCGTGACGCCAGATCACGATCAATAATATTGCTGATTCTTCATTGTTTTTTTCATGAATCTATTGATACACTGCAGGAGCACATGAACATATCTATCTGTAATATTCAAATCTTATACGTATAAAAGTGTAGACGTATTAATATGTAAGATAATTTCAGGAAAGAAAACATGAACTAATTTTCCTACCAGCAGACCTCAGAAGTGATTCAATATAATCTTCTCGCTTCATGACAGTAGAGCATGTTAAACAGAGAAGAGAGTCGCTCTCATGGTGATTAGTATCAGCCATAGTGATGGACGACAGGAAGACGTATTCCAGGTGTTTGATAGAAAGCAGTTTCGTTTTTGAAGCGTTAAAATTAACAAGTCAACATTTGCCCCAATTAACAACAAACTGTAGTTAATTTTTGAAAGGCGTGGCTAATTTGACCTTATCGAACTGACCAGACTTACTATCGCGACAGGCTTAAATAGATGTGATAATAGCATTGGTATGTTTTTGTCAGGTGGAATGTCATTGATGAAAATTAAGAACAAAGTAGGTCCAAAGATAGAACAATAGGAGGGTACTAGCATTAGTGCAAATAGATCTAGAAGAGTGGGCGTTCAAGGCGACATCTATTTCACGATTTGATGACAAATACTGAAATGCCCCAAATATTGTACATCTGTATTTTAAACCGGACACATATACTCGTATTGTCACAGATTACTTCTAAAAGAGTTAAAGATTACGTTTTCTTACATATTTAATAAGCAAGTGTCAGAAATGTATATTTTTAATTAGGTTCACCCCAAGCAAGTTAGTAAAGGCACTGCGACATAATGGGTCACTTGTTGTGGAGGAATTATAAAACAGAAACGCCACTAAGGAGCAAGTACAGATGAAGAGTCATGAGTAGGATAGTAGATATCGATTGACATTACATTTAAATGTTTAAAGTATAATATTGACTGGAAAGTATGGAATCCGAATGGAGATCCATATACGAGAAAAGAAATTGTCAGCATATAGATTACGGTTACATATAGAAAACTCAACTGTATATTGACGAGGCATCTTTGCCAGACTTTTCATGCGGTTATATTAATAATTTCTAGGTACCATAGAGTAAAACGATATTCGACTGTAAATTATTTACAAACTGTACGCTAGAGAAAAGTACAGTTTTCGTCTGCCTTAATGTTCAACATAGCTAGCTAACAAACCCTGACCGAATCATACAACAATATTCTTTACACCACAACGACGCATTCGTAATTACCTTTCTTACTACATCCACCATAATATTGAATTGTCTCCATGAAAATACTAACTAGTCCCCTTATGTACAATTTATTGTCTCTGCGTAGGGAAGGGGAAAAAATAACAATTTAAAAATATAAACCCCAATGAACATTTAGAAAAATGAACAAAACTATATACAAAAAACAAACAAAAATCGAGTTAGTAATAAAACCTCCACAATCTCTGAATGTGACAGAAAGATAATATATTACCCTAGAGAAAAGATCAGCTGAACATTTACCAGGAAAAATATTTATAGGAAATCACAGTGATACAAATTTATATCTGTGCGAAAATGACTGAAGCCGAGAGACAAGATGAAGATGACAAATATTGATCATTAACTTTGGGTTTTATCAATGATCTTTCAATGTATTGCAGGAGCATCACACCATATGTGGCAGCGATACTTTAAGCATTGTTGAATGGTCGGCGTATACATCTAAGATAGACTGTGGAAAAAATATATCTCGTACGACAATGTGAACTAATATTCTTAGCAGCTAACCTAGCAATAGATTTAATACAGTCTTTCCTCTTCATGTCAGCGGGAATGTTAGCCCGAGAAGGTGCAAAAAGTAAACACGCATGAAGGTTATCATCAGGCATGCTGAATGCAGAGATAGGTCTCTCAGATTATTAAGAAAGAGAAGTTTAATTTTGGAGGTGTTACAATGAAGAAGACATCATTTGATCCAGTTAACAACAGATTCGAATTCGTTTTTGATATCAGTCGCCAATTTAACAAGGCAATAGAATCTTACCGAATTTAGTATATCAGCAGTTGACTTGGAGAAACGGAACCCGTATTGAATATCTAAAAGAAGGACCTGCGATGGGAGATGCATAACGAAATGAATTAACCATTGACTAGGTCATATATTAGTTTCCATAAAGGAGGTGAAATGCTAATCGCTGATATTTGGAAGAGTTGGACGCTCGTCTGAGTTCTCAAAAACTGGAACAACTGATGAAGTTTTCCAGCTGGCAGGAAACTAGAGGCAGCGAGGCTTTTATCATACTGTAACCACATAGACAGACATCATTCATTTTCGTATAATAAGAATAAATTTAAAATGTAATAATTATTAATATGACAAATTAAATCCGGTCGGTTTTCGCTAAAAATCGACATGCGGTTCAGGCGCAATCTGGGCGTATCGGTTTTTGGGTTTTATCGATTTTCCGCGCTGTTTAGTGGTCATGAAACTTCTGGACAACACTTCTAATGGTAGACTCTAAGAGGGTGTCAAATTTGGTTGAAAGGCGATCATTGCTTCTGTAAGCAGATTTTTCGATTTTCTATTTTTTCGGAACCTGAGTCCGAACTCAAAAATCGGGCTTCGACATGTTCTTACGGCAGCCATTTGCAAACTTGTGGTGAAAACCGCATCGAAATCGGGAGAGAAATGCGGCCTGGGCGAGGTAACAACGCCCACGACAGACACACAGACAGGCAAAATGAGGAATATAGATAGTAGATGATATTTTCTCTACACAGAAAAACAGAATTTCAAACGGATTATCTATTGGAATGTTATTACGTTCACACGATTATCGATTTTATTCCAATCGTTTTAGAAGCACTGTAGGGGCCTCATCATTAGGAACACTGCAGAACAGGTTTACCACATCTAAGATTAACATAGCATTGTTATTGATGGGAGCTCTTTTGTTTAGTTTCACTGTGTTCTATGTTGACTTCCGACTTAGTGAGTTCGGAATCTGCGTCGATCTTAGAGAGTTCGGAATCTGCTCCATTGATGTCATGCTGATCCACAAAATTTGACTATCGGTCTCAATGGAATACCAACTTTGTTAACCTTGGTGGGATCATACATGTATGGCAGATTTCTGGAATACCTTGTGAGCTCTCTATAATTATACAGTGCGAGGTATTTTTTGTTTTTATTATTATTACTAATATCTGTCACAGCCCTCCACAGTTTTTAAGGACGAATCGCTTTTCACATTGCATTAGTTACTATCCCAAAATAGCATTGATAATTTTTCTGAGACTTCAAAATTATCCATCACCAGTGAAATCTGGCTTTTCTGGCTGTAAGTATGATGATACTAGTGTCGCTGTGTAAGGTCTTCAGTGAAATTTGGTTTAGGTAGTTTGAAATTTTCTAGTGCCTTTCACAGTTTCCATCATAGCTTACCTGCCTGGGCCTTTGGTAGCTTCAATGTTATCCCTATCCGCTTGAGATATAGTGATTAAATATGGAACTCGCCTCATAGTCGTGGCGAAGTTGAAACACTTGTTTAGCACCGATTGTTCTGATGAACTCAAATACCGTCAGCTAAAATTAGCAACTGCCGGACTGTGTTGGATTTTTTGCTGCTCGAACTATGTCCGAGGTTATGTATATAGCGAGCCTTCATCCTTCGACATTCTTGAATGTATGACATCACAGCCTTTTTCCATTCGGTATTTGTCAGATTCAAGCGGCGTGGTTTTGCTATGCAATGTCCAGGTCTGATTGGATATTTTATGTTCCATCTGATTTTTCTAATAAATTACAAGTAGTCGACATTTCCAGCCATGAGTAGATTAAATAAAGTGTTCAGTCTATATTTCCCTGTAGTTTACCTAGGTCAATATTCATATGTGGAAGCCCGGAGAGGACATTGACTGCGATGTAGCGATAACAACGAAAAAGTTGAGGACAATTATCAGAATATAAATTGTGTAAATAATTTTCTTTATTATTATTAATATTATTATTTTTTGTTATTTGTTTTTGTTATTATGGTTGTTGTTGTATTTATGGTTATCCCCCCTTAGTTAGTAAGACCGTTATGTCCTGCCAATGACTCGTAAACAATAGTCTATTCCGTATTTATCACGTAGAGAGAATAGAAAAGGCATTTATGGTTTCAGTGAAAGAAAGAATGAAAGATAGATAGAAAGAAAGAAAGAAAGAAAGAAAGGTGTCTGATAAAAGTGCGTAAAGTTTCCTGCCAATACCTCATAAATAATGAAATATTTCATTTTTATCATATGGGACGAAGGAAATTACACACAAAGAGACTACTTGATTTGAGTGATGAAAAGAAAAGGAACTGCTTTAATGAAATAGAAAAAAAAGTTTTAATTTAAGATTATTTCATTTGTATCACAATACTTCTTAAAATGAAGTCCAGGATTCATATTTATGATTGTTATTGTAACATTTTGTTCGATTTGTTAAACTCAAATATATAACTATGTGATAAAAGAATGTCTCCGGTTATTTTATTGTTATAACAATCGCCATGCGTTTATTCCGTCATAAACACATCAATTAATATTCATCAGAAAATTAAAATAAGAAAAATGTAAAATTTTCAGGTTTTTCTAATTATTATCGCACACCATAGATTTCTACATATTTGAGTAACACTGGCAGTATAAAATATTTTTTTACACTGAACTTCCTATTAACGTTATAAATATTTACAATTTCTATGTTTTTGTCAACTTTTCCAACCTTTCCTTGACATATTTATTTTCATTTGACTCTATTCTACTTTGCTCAACATTTAATTTCTTTCTCGCTTCAGCATCCTTCATTTCCCCAAAAGAACTCACCTTATTCTTCGATTGAACTTATGGTTTCCCCATTCGAAAGAGTGATTGACTCTTTCGCAGCAATGACAGTTCCTTTCCATAAAGCTGAAGCAACGAAAGGAAACATTTTGCTTCCAGCCAGAACGTTCAAGTGCAGAGAAAAATACCAATTACACAATGTTATCTTCAAACGACATTGGCATCAACCAGATTGCTGCAACCATTCTGACATTACACGCCACGATTTATTTTACGCTCGTGCACACACGTACATCCCGTTCAACTCGATCATATCCAAAGGTACATACGCGCAGTCAGCTAGGATTTTACACGTATATATATATATATATATATATATATATATATATATATATATATATATATATATATATATATATATATATATATATACATACGAAATAATGGAAAACCTAAAATAGTCGTCGGAAATATGAAGTAGATCGTCTTCATTTCTCTGATAGATATGCGTAACGTACTGACTCAGGTGAATTTTATGAAGGGTCGCATCAAATTTAATCCGAGAGTAAAAGCCATGTATATGCAATATCTAAATGAGTTGCATTAACATATAGTATGGCACATTGGTTGTTGTTCTTAATAAAATCGTCTTCGATGTAATATAACGGAGACATTAATTGTATATTAATAAATGTCCATATTATTCTTCACCAGTAGAACGACACGGAGTTTCATACTTACCTGAATATTAAAAGGCGTGCTACCGGTGTGTGTGTGTGTGTGTGTGTGTGTGTGTGTGTGTGTGTGTGTGTGTGTGTGTGTGTGTGTGTGTGTGTGTGGTG
>OZ038481.1:107507093-107514593 GCA_964036315.1 Acanthosepion esculentum
TGTCTGCTGCGTAAAACATGATAAAAGGGCAGACAATGGATTCAGTCCTCCCCTACCTCTCCATTTTTCATGCTAGTTGAAATCTAATGAAATGCAAAATATGTGACTAAAATGAGTTGGATTCCCATCATGCATGAACCACATGCGCCTTCGTATTAGCAGGGATACATCCCCTAGCAGGTCTGGAAGTGTGTTCAAAATAAGTTTCCTGAAGCCAACTCCTGTAGAAATGCTCGGAGAACATAACGACCACCCAGTCAGCAAATTAAAGACAGCCTCCATATTAATCTTATTCTGATGCTGCTGTCTAGCGTCTATTCCACAATGGGGATTCCAATCCACCTAAAAATGATGGTAATGTAAATTTGTCCCACCATCACTTCCAAATGTTTATTTTCATTAAACAATTTAAAATAGAGAAACAACGGTTCAAAAGTTTGTACAGGGGGTTCTTGGCGTACCATTGAGTATTATGAGATGTACGACATGTTAGGGCCACTTGACCTACTCTGACCCCTGGATCATGTCTGACAGCCCGTAAAATGTGTTCTTCGTCGTCAGACGTTCGCGCGGGTCTCCGTCCTCCTTGATCCATTGTGGTGAAACTGATAATGTCTCAGCAACGCGAGGATAAACAGCAGTAAGTTTGGATGAGTTGGCTGCTTTCAATCTAGAAACGCAATCTGATACATCCGTGCAACGGCACTACCATTACGTTCATGTGTAAAAATCAGATGTACCTCCTCACAATATGTATATCCTGGCATTGTTAAATGGGACACATTTCAGTCAACTGAATACTAGATACGTTAAACGTTGATGACAGACTAGCCCACAATATATACGAATGCTAAATGTAACCTAGTCTGGTAACACATCGTCATATATATATATATATATATATATATATATATATATATATATATATATATATATATATATATATATTTCTATATATTCATGAGATTGTTTTATTTTCCAAACTCACTACATAATAGCCGTTTTTTGTGCTAGTTAATAATGGTTTTTGTTATGGTCCATGTTAGGACCAAGGAAGAACAACACGAACACAAGAGGTAGAAATAACGAAGATATATTACACGAAATAATAATACAAGATGTGGAAGGTGTTAGTATGACTGTCAGTCTGGTTTGGAGTGAACTACTATCAGCTCGACTCGATTCGTCTCTCCCCCCTCTCTCTCTCTTTCTTGAGAGGCGTGTTATACATAGTGTTAGGAAGAGTTCATTATGTAGTTATAGTTTGGCGAACTACATCACTGTATATAGATTATTTCTTTCTAAAGTAAGCAATAGTAAGACTTCACATACAGAAAAAAGACAGCAATATCAACATTTTATAAAAAATCAAATACACCTTAATTATACGGAGGAAGCATTCGCGCTTAGAAATATTATTAAGGAATATACACCTACCGTCGTCAAGAACAAAGGCATTAAGTTAATTATTTCTTATGAAAAAGTATAAACATTTTCTAAAAATAATCATCGTCAACAATAACTCTTTTCTATGTAGAAAATACGTAGAGTAATATTGTTTATGGATTTGCATGGCATGTATGGAATTGTGTTCCTGATCAAGATGAATTAAGGAATATTTTTTTACCACTTCAGGCTTAGAAGATATACGTTACATCTCCCAGATCCAAATCAATTGGAACCCATTTAAACATACAGGAAACCTTCTAAAATCCGTCGGCAGCATACTTGTAGAAGATTCGACCATTATATATTCATCTACTTATAAAAAAGTTCTAAAATAATCGAAGTATTAATAATAAAAAAGAAAAAGCCAACACTAAATAACATCGACTAAGAACACGGCCAAAATGTACTGACCGTGTTTAGAAAAGAAAGAAAAAAAAGTTTAATACATAAATAAAATACTTGACGGTTGCATTTTCAAAAATTCAGCCTTTCAAAATCGTATGTGTCTATAAATTTTCGAATGTCAATTAATGACAAAAAGTTCGATGTTTAGTGTATGTGGTTTTGTTTCTCACCGTCTTCCATAGGTAATAGTTATGGCGGCCTGGATCCCATAATTTTTTGGGAATGTAAAGTGGGATTTCTCTTGATTGAATTGTAGCCTTTCAATCATTCTTTATTCTCCTGCAGGCGTTGCAAGTGAAAGTATTTGCAACACGACTGTCTCAAGAAGACAGCTAAAATATGTATAACTACGAAAACGTGTGTTAAGATGGAAGGAATGTACAAGAGAAAAGTGAATTATATTCTCGGAAGAGCTAGTTATATTTTGAAAGCCTGTCCTTCAGATATTAAGCGTTGACAAAATTATCCATCCCTTGTGTTCATCTTGATGAAGAATTAAGTATTATTGTGTAATTCTTTTAAAAGTATTACTTTAAGGTGAATATTTTTTTTCTTTTCTGGTATCTTGGAATTGGAATCTGTTATCATCTTGCTATTTATTTCTCTTGCGATTATTTTCATATAACCGGTGCATGCTTTAAGATATGTTCAATAATGTGCTAATAAAAGAGTGTCTTTTGTTTTTTCCTGGCTAACTACTCGTGTACTAACGAAATTGGCGGAAAGAGTCTATCATCCTCTAGATAAAAGCAGCGACGCTGGAATGCTGTATTGCAAATCTAGAAAGCCTTTGACAGGATATGCCATTCATCCACAAGGTGAAAGTTTACGGTGTTTCTAGACATTATTTTGAACTGACCCAGTCTTTCCTATCAAATGGTTCAACCTGAGCGGCTACACGTCTAGATCATTTCGTACTAAAGCAGGTGTCTCCCAGAGATCCTTCCTTGATTCTACAATACTTTAATTTCTATTAATGACCTTCCTCATGACAGTCGCTCTCAACTTGGTATCTACGTTGACGACACAGAAATTTACCCCTGCCTCGAGAGTAAGGCTTATCAGTCGATGTCCAAAACGACATCAAGCCTGTAGTTAACTGGGGCAAAAGATGGCAAAACTAAATGTCTCTCCATTAATCATCAGAGAGACCACTTGCTGCCTCCTATCAGCATGGCTGATGCTAACCTCCAGGAAATTGTCTCATTACGCCTAGTCGGGCTTACGTTTTCTGCTGATATCAAGTAGACAGACAATACTGAATCCATTGCAAATCAGCTGCCAAGAAAGTCGGTTCACAGTGTGGGGCGAGACAAGTTTTTGCTCCAGAATCGATCTTTCATATACATAAGTCTACTATTCGTACCTACTTAAAATATTCCTGCCGCATATGGTCCGAATCAGGGTTGACGGTGTATAATGACACGTCTCGTGTTACTATTCGGCTTTATATATCTCAAAGCCATTTGAAAAAGTCTGACATTGTGTTTTCCTGCACATACACAACAATTTGCACATTTGTTGAAGAGATTACCATCTGCAATTTTGTCTACCTCCTCTTCCGTTTAGACAACGTAAACCTAACAATGTAGCAAGAGTTGTTCCTGAAACTTTTACTGGGTGAAACTAAGAATAAAACATCTTAATTTAGCGAAGAAACATGACCAACAAATACACTTATCTGGTAATGGGGATGTAGAATATATCATATATAAATCAAGAATTGTATTGACAAATGAGTATGAATTCTAGATAACTTGGGCCATACACCCATTATTCCAAGTATATAAGAAAAACTGAAATAAACAACTCCTTTGATCATTTTTTTTCTGTTTTTTCTTTTTTATTATGACTCCAAATAAAACGTTCATTCTCAACTATCCGCCTTACTTCGACAATGAGAGTATCCTGCGATTTTCTCACTGGATAGAAGTGGAATAGTTTTTTTATATTTAGATGTCATTGCACACAATTCAGGCTCAGAAAGAAACCTGAAACGATTATTAGAATATCGTAATGGAAATAGAAAAGAAGTAAAAGTGACATGTTAACTGTAACGATAATGGTAAAAGTGTATAGTATGAGCTATGTATTGTCAGATTTGCAGTTACGCATGTACAGACCATTAATTACCTGTGTAGAGCGCTAACAGACGAGTGAACTTTGACACAGAAAAGTGGTTTCCAAAAACCTGAGCACAATATTATGAGCGAGGAAATGCCCTTAGTAAGAGATAACACATCTCTGAAATCTGATGTAATGTTTCTTCTGTATATAGACTTGAATGCTAATCTCCTCAGAGAGGAAGAAGTCACATGAAGCGAAGAAAGTCCATAAATAATATGTCAGCAACAAGGAAATCTACGACGAATTCTACGGGGATAATTTTAACTACAAAGGAATTGATAATTATCCTGAGAAACTGATAGCTGAAATTCATGGCACAGATATTGAGAAAAGACTTCCTGGAAATGTGAAATTTAAAGGACATTCATGATACTGAAAACAGGTGAAGCAAAGGAACACAGCGTGTAATCTACGTAACGACATAACGAAAGTCATAATATGAACAAAGAGGAGTTGATAAGAGCAACAAAAACAAGGAGTCGTGGTGAAAAGTCATCACAAATATCATGAAAGTGCATGTCACATAAAAGACGTTCCAACGGACCAAACTATCATAGATTGGTACAGGCAAAATTGTATTTATTAAATAATGTACTTCTGAAGATGGATTTGTAGTCTGTGTAGTTTATCTCCAAATAATACGTTCTATGAAGAACTTAAAATCGAAAGTATGTTTGCCTGTTAACTCTATTGTCTTATATTTTTTCTCACAGACTTTCGACAGTTTGTTTCCGGATTTCTTCGTTTGTCTTTCACGTTCAGTCATATTCTTAAATCTTGATCGGAGAGAAGAAGCGCTTAAAATGTCAAACCCAATAACGACCGTTTTCTGTGTATCTGCTTTCTCAACAGAATGTTCTATTGACTTCTAGTGAATCTTCGACTTTTCAAGTTTGAATATTGAAATTACTTCCCTCCTGTAAGTTAAAGTGAACCGACATTCCCGACATAATTTCTCCTAGAATTTATATTTCTGTCTATGCTTGTTTTTATTACTATATATTACTGGCTACACGCGTTTCTCATGCTAGCCTATTTGTTCGATGTTTTATGTAATTTATTTTCTTTAAGCAGTGAAATTAATAACGGCCGACCTCGTAGGACATATTGGTTGCTTTAATCTAACATTACTGTAGAAAAAACATCGCATGTATAATAGAATTTGAATTTATGTATAAAACACTTATAAAATTATTAACAAAATTTAAAAAATAGATGTACTTTATACAATGGAAATATGTTTTCCTAAGGGTGCGCATATAGAAGGATACATATTCATATTTTAATAACAGATTTTCAATTATGTATATTCGGCTCAGAAATAATACTTGGATATTACTGCTTTCATTGCATAACATTATACCGGATACAATAAAAGTAAAATACCGTTGGTTTAGTAGACATAAACATTTATTTGAGAATTTTTTTTACTGTTCTTTCACCGATATTATATATATATATATATATATATATATATATATATATATATATATATATATATATATATATATATATATATATATATATATAACCGGCGAAAAATCGGTAAAAAAGTTTTCAAATATATATATATATATATATATATATATATATATATATATATATATATATATATATATATATGTATTCATTTATCGATGTATGTAAGTCTTGTGTGGAACACGTCATTATCGATTACATCATTACGTATTTTTATTTTTCTAATAATTTCTAGAAACAGCGCCCATACTTTGTTCAATCCGTAGCTGTTCTATATTGAATTTTTAAACGACTTTTGGGATATTGCCCAGGGTAACAAAATATCCCGTTTAATTGCATATCAAAACTGTTTCGATTTTGTCAATATTAAACATTTATAAGTAAACAGAAATATAAAATATTCTAGTATAATAAATTATTTTCCCCTATTCAAAAAAAAAAATGATATTGTTCTTTTTTCTTTTTACCGTTATGTTTTCAGTATGTATAAGCAATCCAAATAGAATATGAACAGGTGATGTATTTTTATTCTCAAAATATACGGCTTTAAAATTTAATTTCTTTATTAAATCTGTGGATGATCTTATTAGTATATTAACAATAATTCAAATAACTTATGTTCGAAAAGTTTCGAATAATTTCGTTAAATATTACACTGCTTTTGAAATATGTTTTGAGAGTCGTTATGGTTAACTACAAGCCATACTGAAACGCATACCAGGAAATTAATTACAGTTATCACAATTTCCAAGTCCCGACATATTAATTTTGGATGAAAGTATAAAGTATTCATTCGCTGAATATCAAAATAGAACAACACTTTAACTAGTAAGTGTAAAGTAAGTGTATTTTATTGAACTGTGTTAAGCTTCTAAGTAGGACGGCATATGTCAACTTTCCACTCTCAAACCTGACCGAATTGAAGACGTAAAAGGAAGGAAATGCAATAGTCAATTGCAGCAGACTCTTAAAAATGGATGTTGACACAGGCTCATATCACTGCCTACTCATAAAGCCACATGACTAAAAAAATTGGGGACTTGCAGCGCTGAACAATATATAGTGGCGTGGTTTGTTTGTTTTGTTTTACGGTATATCAGCTTCAACGTGTTATTTAAAGCCAACAAAATTCTTTATTGCTTGTAATATTTTTTTTTCCAAAAATGTATTGCTGGTAATATTTTTTCTTCAAAAATCTATTATTAATATATATAATATATATTAGCTAATATTTTTTTCAGAACATTATAGATGGTAATATTTTATTTTCAAAAATGTATTGCTGGTAATAATTTATTTTTGATAATATTTTTTTACAAGAAAATGTTTCTGGTATTAAAACCTATTTTTCCACTTTGAGTTTTAACCCCAGTTTAGTTGTTAAATATGTGACCATAGCTGGAACCATAACAGGTGCTACGACACCGGGTCAGGGTGGACCTGGGAACAACAGCAATTATGAGGTGGTTCCACGCTCTTCAAAACCTCCTGATCAGAGGCCTTGCTGTCGGATGTAATTTATCGTCTTATCCATGAAGCGGGTGTAGTTTATCGTCATACCCAGGACGCATATAGTGACATAGGGCTAATGAGTTCAAATGAACATCATCATTAGGAAGATTAATGTAGGATGATAATGACGACGAAAGTCTCGGGCATTTTTTTTACTAAACAATGAATTTATTCACACTTGAATTAGTGTCAGTAGCTCTGTTCGGAAATTCTCAGTCCGTAGATTTCATGAAACATATCATATGATATCACACAATATAGTATTTATAATTTTTTAAAACAAAGTTAAGAAAGTTCGTTGCTCACTGAAGGTATATATTGTTTGAGGTTGACGAAGAGAGATAGTTTCAAATATTTAGCTTTCTTGGGTTTTTAGAGAAAATTTCTTGAATTGCCAAAAGCTGGTTAGAATCTTATAATATAATTGACGATTAATTTTACACTGGCAATTACTTCAACGCTGGTCGTAAGGAACCGAAACGAAACCTTTCATGTGATTTCAGACTTTCCTCTCTGATTAATTTAATT
>OZ038481.1:107519593-107557093 GCA_964036315.1 Acanthosepion esculentum
AACTCATAACATATGTATATTTTTCTCTATGCATATGTACCTTTCTAGCTGTTCATATATGTGCATGTATGCATGTATGTTGCAATCTCTATCTCTGTCCATATCTATCTATATATCTATCTATTAATGTATTCAACATTTTTTTTGTTTTCCAACCAATGACATTTGCTTGTAATATTTGGTGCGGTGCAGATGTTCCTAGAATATGATAATAATACGCTCTTCAATGTGCTGTGTTACGTCATTGCATGGGCGGTATGGCTCTGTCCAATTTTATCTCCCTTGTACCATCTAATATGTTTTGTCTTTTTGCTATCTCTCCTAATCCCTGATCTTCCAACCATTTGAACATGATCATTAGTTAGGTTATTCGCTTCTCCGCTCTCTCACTCTTAACTTCAGTATTTCCTGTGAGTGTCAAATGCTTTAAGCACACTTTCTTCTGTATGTGCTGAATATATTTCAAATAGGTCTTTCTGATTTCATGTAAACCTTTCACGTTTATTTCCGTTCTCCATGAACTTAGTCGCTGCTCACATACTTAATTTTCATTGTGTCCATCGAACTACGCCCGCATATGCCAAGGTGTAATTCCGTTTCTCCCTAATGGATTAACAAAACGTATTACTGATATTATTAATAATATTCCATGACAGTATTTACATCATACAAAAATTATATGGGTCAAATTCCATCTTAAATGTACATGCAGAAATATCATATAAAAATGCCTTACTGCAATATCAAGTTGAAACACCAATATCTGTAGAATCACAAGAGTTAAGCAAAGTTGAGGCCCGTCAGTACCAGCACTAGAAAAAAACAAGATCTGTCAGCTTTGATGGACGTGTTGGGTAATGGATAGTAGATCGTTAATCGGATAGCCGAGTTCCAATTTCTGTTGTGTTCGTTATATTCACTTACACGCAAATCCCCCCCGGCAAAGGTACGAATCAATCTCTTCTCCCCTCCTCTAGCTATGGGTTTATTAGTATAATTAAACTCTTATTGTCTCTGATAAAATTCTAATAATCTAAAATTATTTTCTGATTTTAAATAATCTGGAAAATGCCGATAAGCAGTAGTAAATTAATGAACGAGTCAATCATATATAAGTACTGGATTTTTTATATAGAATCTGAAAAAAATAACCTGTGAAAGATTTACACAAAAACAAACATAATATAGAGCCAAAACTGTATAACATTACGGCATTAGTAGCATGCATATCTGATATTTTTATATAGTTCGATATTTATGTTTGTGTTGAGCTGCATGTTGTAGTGCTACTTAGCGTTGCCTGTACTGTGTTGCCGTTGGTAATTCATGATTTAGAGTCAAACACGACCACACTTATAGCGTATAACGTATTACCTTTATACAACCAACAAATGTATTGGTTATACCAGCAGAAATTCTGCCACGTGACAAAAGAAAACAATATTAATAATTCATTAAATTAAACAAAAATGATAGGATGCACAATCTGACAATTCTAAAATAGTCAGACTCACAAAACTACTAAAGAAATGTATGTATGTATGCCTAAATGAGCAAGACGAGTAGTTACACTACTGAGCGCGATAAAACAAGTTTTTGAAAGGTTACTTGAGATTTTCGTTACCACTATCATAAGGAGACCAAACCGCCATATATATATATATATATATATATATATATATATATATATATATATATATATATATATATAGTCAAACCTAATTTGACTAGGTCTGCTCAACGTTTGTATCGAGCTTTTCAGTTAGTTGTTTACTCGTATTGGGCTTATTTCTTTGGGCCTTGAACCTGTATCTGTGCGATTATTTTCGACAGACTTTCATGTTCCTACCTCTTCCTTTTTTAAAACCTTTTTCCCTTCCAGATTTATATGGCTATTGTTAAATAAAGAATTCGAAGGTTTTTCGACACGAGCATAGTCAGCTATATATATATATATATATATATATATATATATATATATATATATATATATATATATATATATATATATATATGATAATTATGAAAATGTTAAAGAAGATAAATAATTGCGGCATAGAAAGATTCGTATATTCAAATTAATATTTTTATATAAACATATCCTTAACATCAGTTACAGACAATGCAGCAGAAATCGCACAGAGAAAATCTAGTGCCTAGTGTGTCCTCCGTCTGGAAAGCGGGTCGAATCTTCAAATTTTCACTAATCTACGATTTACTTAAGGAAGCTTATTTCAAAGCATACAGAATGTCCTAAAAGTCACTACGGGATTTCAAAATTTTATTACCAATTCTTTTTTTAAACTATAATCTACAACAGTATTAATATATAGAGTAGATTTAGGAATCACATTTCTACAAGGTGACAAAGTTTATATCTTTTTCTCACATAATAACAGCGAAAATATGCACGTTGAGTTTGAAATATTAATCCTTGGATCTGGTGTGGACATTTTATATAATAGAAATAATATATCTGAAATTGAAATCGAGCAAGTTATGGAGGTGTAGACAAGAAGATGAACATTGTGAGTAAGAGTGATACCAAGTGATACGACAGCAACAAATTTATATAATATGCAGTAAATCTGCCAGTCCTCAGGGATTAAATAAATGTTACATGATTAGTTAGAGCTACTAATTTAAGAAATGAATGATTACTAATTGGTGCTGCAAAAGATGCAATAGTTCAACGCTATAGACAAAACACAATAGTTTCATCAAGTGCAGAGATTATTTTACCATGAAAAAAAAAACGTTTAGAAAATTTGAGGATCGATCAGCACGTCGGGGGTTATGTCCTCACATGTATTCCTTTATCTTTTAGTTATTTCTTTATTTTATTAATATTAATGTTCGCCCAATAACCACCGACGGTATAGGTTGTTGTATGATCGGTATTACCTGCTGTTCGCTATAACTATCTCGATGTCATCAGGCCCTGGGTATCAAATACACGAAGACTTTTTTCTTCATATTTGGCATATAACTTTCAGCTCCATCTTTCTGTAGAAATAGAATTTTCCGTTTTATTCCAGTTTTCTTTAAAAAACCTTTTCACACATGTACAATCTATGGTATTCTCAGCATGTCCATTGCCTTAATTTTCTTACAAATAAAGAGGTAGCCTCTTTATTCGTAAGAAAAATGTTTATAATTAGAGGCATATACGAGGATTGATATTACCATTTATTTTGAGCAATCCTTTCTTCTTTATAACTGTATTTACTTTATCATTCATATCCGCTTTTTTTTATTATAATTTCTTGATTATGGTAATAGTTATTAATCGTAGAAATAATAGTATAACTCGGTTAACAGACTGGTTAAAATATGTAATGGCCAACCGAACAGTATTATATATTAAATGAAAACCCCTAAGATGATTGCGAAAAGGCACTTCGTAAAATAGTAAAAAATGTATATACGAATTGAAATTCTTTGTCAAATATAAATTTGAATATTTTTCCATTTTCACCAATTAAAAACTCAAAGATAAAATTATGCTGGAATTTCAAAAACACAAAAGAAGATGAAATCCTCAAAACGATGAATAGAAAAACGTCAAATCAACTAGCGTGTAGTTCTCGCGCGATGTGACACATTTAGCACAAATAACATTATCTTGAAAAAAGAATGAATCACAAACATATTTGAAACACGTTAAGATGAAAACAGAATTCATCTGACTGAACGGATCAATATCAATGTAAAATGAACCGATTTCTTTTCAAGATAATTTCTAAACCGAAACAGAATAAATCTGAATCATTTCCGAAAAGAGTACGGGGGAATTACAGACCACACCTAAACTTCTGTATAGTCAATCCTGGGTATGACGATAAACTACATCCGAGTCCAAGGTAAGACGATAAACTACGTCCAACAGCAAGGCCTCTCATCAGGAAGATATGAGGAGCGTGAAACCACTTCTTAATTGCTGGTGTTCCCAGGTCTACCCTGATCCGGGGATGTAGCACCTGTTAGGGTCCCAATTATGGGCAAAGACTTAACCCCGAGACTGAGATAAAAAGCATTATAAAAGTGTAAATATAGGGTTTAATTTCATAAAATATTTTGTAAAAACATTATTAACAGAAATAAATTTTTAAATTAAAAGAAAACGATTACCAGCAATAAGTTTTTGAGAAATAAAATTAACAGCAAAACATTTTCGAGGGAAAAATATTACCAGAAAGAGATTTGACAAGAAAAAGTTACCAGCAATACATTTTTTGAAATAATATTAACAGCTGTACATTTTCGAGAGAAAAATATTACTAGAGAGAGATTTGACATAAAAAAAATATTACCAGGGAAAAAAAATTGTCGGCATTAAATGACCAATTGGGGTTGATATGCCGTAAAACGGTAAAACGAAATAAAACGAATCATCTGTATAGCAATGAGATAATATAGGAAAGAATGTAGAGAAAGAGAAAAAGACTCCAAGAAATTTAAGATTGTGTTCAGTCAATTATCAAATGGTGTACTGACTAGGCACAGTGCAGTAAACGTAGAACAATCATGACAGCAATAATTCCAAACGAATTTGTCGAAAATGGCAACAAATAAGCAATTAGTGAACTACAGAATGACAGAAAGAATCTTAAAAGAAAGAAAGCAATTACAAACTCAAGAAACAAAAACAGGTTTAAAAAGAGAAAGGCAATCACTTCTTAATGGCAGCTCAGATCAAATAAATTCGAAAGAAATTCACCAAAACAAAATACTTTACACGCAAGGAAGTATCAGTATGTAGAGGCAGGCAGTGATGAAGCTGGCATTAACATGGAGTGCCAAAAACATGAAAATTAGTGACAGCTATCTAACAGCCTCTACCACCACCCTTTACCTAAGCTAGAAAGCGTGACATGGAGTTTAAGAGGTGTAGGAATGATTTCCCAGAATGATGGTTCATTAAAAATAGGCAACTGATATTTAAACATAACAGAAGATGTCCTGTTGAAGAAATAAGATTGCTTGGACGTTTACCAGGAACCGGAATGATTAAACCATTCTTCAAATCCGAATTTAGTCAATAGGAAGAAAAAGATTTGTCAGTTTTTTGGCGTTGCCTCAGGAACAGACACCACTTTGAATTTCAAGGATACATACAAGCTATATCATATATAAACGTTGATTGAGAAATTGTAGATATTTTTGATCAAAAATGAAACTATTATACTCATTCATCTTAAGATATTTCCGAAAAGAATGCAAGAAATTCAATGAGCAACAGGAAACATCCAGATAATAACAAATTGGTATCCAACAAGTACAATGAAGAAGTTTGTATTCGATATCTTTCCTGCATCTTGTTCACTTTTTAAGATCACTACTACATTCTCTTTAAAACATACGTGCATTTCCTTCAGTGCAAAAGTGAAGAAAATAAAATAATGTAAAAAATAAATGTAAAATAATGAGACATACTTTAATAGGTAGCAAAAGAAACCAACATATCTATCTTCTTAAGAATGGGCTTATGTCCAGGAAAACATCCGATGAAGTGATAGACTTGGAATCTACGTAAGTATTAAGTATATCGAAATTACACTTGGCTTTTGATCAGCTAGCTTACATTGAAAAGCAGAAGAGCCTACAGTAACCTATTCAAATGGGTTGAAAATTATATAATCTGTTATTGATATACTGTTGTAAATAGGCAAACACAAAATAATGAAAATAATAAACAAAAACGAGAGATAAGATTATTTGAAATTTGCGTTTTAAACATGTAATTATTTCCAGACTGGAAGATCAACCGTTTGCTTCTGGATGCAATGGAAGAAAAGACGTTTGAAAATTGCATGTAACCTTTCAAGCAAAACAGAATTTAAATATGAAAAAAAGGAATGAGAAATGTTTAAATATCAAATATCTGCCTGAATTATGTTATGTCTTTTACAGATCATGGCGCTAGAAAAACGTTTTAAGTAGTAAGAAAGAGATTGTTATTGAAAAGATACACACCACACAGCATTAAAAGCCGACAGGAATATATAAAGTGCTATAAATCGAAGAAAATCCTATCCAACGAAAGCAGATGAGTCCCATAACGCCATCCGAAGCGGGCAGAAGTCTAATATTAATATATTTGTACTGTACATGAATATTGTAAAAATTATAATTTCTGAGGACAATTCGGAATACGGATTCGCAAACAGTGCTCTCCCTGGGCTTGTATAGTAGAAATCCATAGTAAACTATGATTTTTATAAAACAACTTTATGTGAGCTGCATAGGACAATTAGTTCAATACGCCATATAACCAAGGTAATGATGCGAATTCAGGTGAAGAGAACTTGAAGTTGATCGGAAATATGGCTAAAACAGTGTAGCAAGGACACTGAAACAACAAATGCGGTACACATGATTATAATGAGAGTAATACAAATGCAGAGATACGCCAACAAATTTTATAGATTACGCAATGGCATTTGACAATAGACGATAAAAGTATCTGTTTTAACCTGTAGGAAAACTACATCAATTTAGTGAGAATTTTATTGAGAACAATCCGTCAGCATACGGATAGGAAAAGAGTTGAGTAGATACGCGAAAAAGAAAGGGTTGTATAAATATGAGAAGACGGTGATGTATCGTCCTCTCATATTTATACAACCTGTACAGGAATGCTATCCTAAAGTAATTGTAGACCCTACAAGGAGTTATAATCGGTGGGCGTATACTTGAAAAGATACGCGAGTTAGATTGTATGGATTACCGACGCGGAAGGTAAAATACAGGACCTCCTTGACTACATGATAGAAGAACCTGAGGAATCATCACTACTGCAAGCAGATATGTTATGGCCATCAGCAAGTTAAAAAGCCCAATATGCGAGTTAGAATCTGAAGGTGTCAACATGAAGCTTAAATATCCGAGAAGTGATTTAAGAGAGGATGAAACATTAGAGTCAGCGATCTCAGCATTGGAATAGCAAACAAAGTATTCCAAAATTTAAGAAAAATGACCAGAGATAAAAAAAAACAACATTTGAAACAAAGAAATGAGTTTCCGATTGATATGTGATATCCAACCTGTTATAGAGCAGTGAATGTTGGACAGTCTCCCCACTGCTGAGGGGAAAGAAACAGTAAGCAGAAATGTGGTTCTACAGAAGGATGCCGAAACTTACATGGTCGGAGCAAGTATGCAACAAAGAAATGTTAAAGAACATGGCGACAGAACGAACTCTTATACTTAGAATCAGGAAAAGACAGTTGAAATTATTTGGTCACATAATGAGGAAGGAACGTTTGGAAATCCTAACCCTAACATAAATTATAGAAACGCTAGTACTAACCAGAAGAAAAAGAGGAAAATAAAAATCATTTGGTATACCCCTCCGTTCAACCAATGGTTAGTATTAAGCTAGGACATAAGTTCCTAGCTTTAATTGAAAAACACTTTCCTACTAATATGAGACATAGCAAGATCTTTAATAGAAACACCTTAAAATTAAGTTACTGTTGCAATGGAAATCTAGAAAGAACCATAAAAAATATAAAAAATAAAATTAAAGAAAGAACCATAAAAAAATAATAACTAAAATTAAACAAAAATAATGAAAAATTATGTGATTGTAGAAACCCTGAAAACTGCCCGTTGAAAAATCTGTGGTATACCAATGTACTAACTCATTCATTGAGAGTCCTAACACTGATTGGATATACATTGGTTCAACGAAGAATGAATTTGAAATTAGATGGAGACAACACAAAAGCTCCTATAATATTAGAAATAGAAATCAGACATCTCTATGCAAATATTTTCGGCATTTAAAAAAAATGAATAAAACACCAAAAGTAAAATGGAAAAAACAACTTGCAAAACCTGGGATGACCCATGCACTTTATGCCGACATTATTAAGTATCTAAATAATGAAAATTTATTATTCCATAGACACATTTTTAAGAATAATTAGCATAAAAAAATTAAATTTCATAGTCTAATAAAATGTTTAGAAGCTTAACCCGACTTTATGAAGTCGCCAAAAACAGAAATTGTAGTTCAATGCGACGCGTTTATGTACGAAACAGCCCTTTAGAAAAATAAATCAATAAATAAAATAAAATAAAATTCTCTAGACACTTAACGACATATTATGGTGCCAAAAGCTATCTTTCGCTGTGAGTGATCAGGCGATGTGCGTACATGAACTCCATCATTCGCTTTGAAATGGAAACCCCGACCCTACCACGGCTTGACTTCTTTCCAAAGCTAACTGATATGTGGATAAAAATTAACTGTTAGGCCCCTTATCGAAACGGTCGCCCCAGCCGTTTCCATCTTAATTAATTTTGCGAATGAACATGCTAATAAAGATGCGTACATTTCAAGATTTGTTATTCCTAACTTTTCGCTTGAGGATAAAACAGGGCTTGATACTTTAATTCAATTTAATTTGAATAATTATATTGAGGCCTTCGGCTCACATTTTCGAAACATGAGAACTCTTATGTAGCGAACGATTCATATTTTTTTTTAAATCATTATAATTTTAGCTCTACTTCTGTATGGAGCACTGTTATTTTTTAAATTAAAACCAAAATAATAAAGAACTCCGGATTATTTACCTAACGTGTTTTTTTCTATTTTTCTACATATCTGCACACACACACACACATATATATATATATATATATATACTCTCTCTCTCTATATATATATATACTCTCTCTCTCTCTCTATATATATATATACTCTCTCTCTATATATATATATATATACTCTCTCTCTCTCTCTATATATATATATACTCCCTCCCTCTCTATATATATATACTCTCTCTATATATATATATATACTCTCTCTCTCTCTCTATATATATATATATATATATATATACTGTCTCTCTCTCTCTATATATATACTCTCCCTCATTTGTTATATATATATATATATATATATATATATATATATATATATAAACAAAGGAGGGAGAGTATGACATCGAAATTCGAAGACGGATGACAATCTGGAAATATACCTTTCCAAAGGCTAAGCAGAATATTGTGAAACAAGGAAATATCGTTAGAACTTTTATGTAATATCCAATCTCCCAAATGATATTGAATGATAGACAATCTCTTCAAAGATACATGATAATGGACGTTGATCTGTTTCTTTATGATCATATCTAGCCCATGAATACCTGCCATAAGCATAGTCCCCTTATCATCAGTACATTTGTCTCGGAATAGAAAACAGGGCCGCTGTATTCTACTAGTAAATTCGTAAAAAATGCTGTATAGAATGCTTAAATGATCAATTCACATCTGTGCTTATATATGCTCAGGACATATTCTTGATAAAAATTAAATATATTGGGGCTTTGATTTTTATTCCTTAACCTATTCTGATATATCTTGTGGGCCAATAGAATTCCTCTATCTTGTCTAGATATACAGTAGAGTCAGTTTCCAATCGATAAGAATAGGAAGTCTTTCTTGATGTGATGTGATGTGCAAAGTTAGGTTGACATATCAGGCATATTATTTTCTATTGGGGAGATATGCCATTTCCTGGAATTGATCATCATTACACGTATACCATTTTTACAAGCCTTACAGAACGAAAACCAAACTCGATTTTGAGATTTGCGACTTTCATAAAACTAGACAATTCAATGATTCTGAAAGCATTTGGCATAACTGGCCCAAATGAAACCTCCTGTTATGCGTGTAATCCTTTTTCATAGTACATTATTGCGTTATAGATCAAACATTTTAGGGGCGTGTTTATCATAACAGATTTCTTCATGAAATTAAGAAAATTGTTATTGAATTCAGGGAGAATATATAGTTCAGCCTAAATGGTAAGTGATGACTTATTATATACTTATCCGATTTTATAGCTGTGTTAGTGATGTGGACCCGAAGTAGGGGCCACGGAAGGAAAACACGGAACACGGGTTAGATGTAAGAAAGATATAATAAACAGGAAAGTGACAAAGTATAGTGTAAGCAGCGCTTACTATCCAGTGGTGTACCGTATTGGTATCGTACGCGCCTGCGCAGTACTGGTGCTACCCTTCCCATGATTCACATAATATAGTACTTGTAGAGTCCATGGTGTAGGGAAGTATTGGTCTCGCAACACCCCCCCCCCCCTCCAAGAGTTTACCTCTTTTTTTCTTCTTTTTTTACCTATGGAAAAATCAGCGCATGCTCGTATTTGGTTGGACTTTTTTTTTACATAGACCGTAGGTGCTACCCATTCGCCAAAATCTGTTTTTGATAGAATACCCGCCTGTTCGAGTCTATCTAATTCTTTGTTGATCTACTATAGAGCAGCGAAAGAGATATTCCATTTCTTTTTGAAAACTGGTATTGCACCATCCTTCACCCTGAAGTTAGCTTTAATTTTAGAACATTTCCCAAGGTCGCCAGAAAAAACCTGGGGAAATTGTTGTTTGAGTTCCTTTTTGAGATTTTCCCAATTGGACGTTGTACTTTTTATTTTTCGGCAAAAAGTGCTCATTGGGCAATCCCATAGATTGAATTTTTCTATCCAATCTGTTCCGAATAGGTTATCTGAATTTTCTAGTACGTAGGCTTTCAGCTTTTTGGTAACTCCATTTAGTGTTACTGTAAGGATCACCTGGCCTAAGATGTTAATATTCTCGCTAGTTACGGATTTTGCTGTTTTTTTCGTCTTTAATAGGATCGGCTTGTTTAACTTTCGCCAAGTACGCCAGTTGATAATCGAGAGGTCAGAACCTGAATCAAGTTTGAATTTTATAGAGTTATTGAAAATATCAACAGTCACGTATTTTCTTGAATTCCGATCGACTATGTTGTCTGATTGGGCTTGCCTAATTTTACTTTTGAGTTTCCTCGTCTTGTTGGCGTACCAGCACTGAGTTAAATTATGACCATTTTTATTGAAATTTTTGCAATATGTTTTCTTTTTGAATGGACTGAATTTCATCCAATGCCATTTTCCACAATGGTAACATGGTCCGGGAGGTTTCTTTAGCCTATTCGTATATTGTTTATTGCGTGATTTAGAACATGAGATTTGCCTTTTGTCTTTTTGCGGGACATAAGATGATGGGTTGCTTCTGATTTTTCTAATCTGAGCCACACCTGATTCCTCGATCGTTTTTTAGGCACACTTGACATAAATTACTCTTTGACAATCCTCTGCTAATTTTTGGAGAGTCAATCCCTGTTCATTTTCGAGTTAGGTAAGTACCCGACGTCTGACCTCGACGTCTTCTACTGATACTAGACCTTGTGCGAATATTAAGCACTTAAAATCGTTGGCCGTCAGCTCGGCTAGTTTGAAATCATTACAGATCTTGTTTACCGACGCTGCATATGTTAGAAACTTTTGCTGGTTGTTCTTGACTGTGTTCAGGAATTTCCAACGTTTGTGGAGCAAGTTTATGTTAGGCCCGAATAGTTCCGTTAGGAGCTTAATAGTCTCTGAAAAATTCAGGTCCATAATTTTCTTGGGTAATATATAGTCTAAGAACCTAACATGTTCGATAGCTCCCAGTTTCCTTAATAACAGACGGACCTTTTTTCATTAGGCCATTGTTCACAGTCTAAATTGAAAATATCTTCATAACGCCTGTAAAAAGCCTCGAATGTTTTGTCTTCCTCTGGTACATATTCGAATATTTCAATCGTGTTGTAGATCGTCCTCTGGGAAAATGTCGTATCTTTTTCAGAGTTTTTAGAGCCGTTACATGAATTTACAAGTAATTCTTCAAGATGTTTTTGCTGTAGTTCTTTTTTCTGAAGTGTAAATTGTTGGAATTCTATTTGTTGTTTATGTAACTCCATAAACAATTGTTGCTGTCTTTCGTCTGATTTTTGTTGGTAGAGTTTCTGTCTTTCTTCGCTTTTTTGTTGTTGAAGTTTCTGTTCTGTTTGTTGGTCCGACTGTAATTTGAGGAATCTTTCTCCCAATTTCTGCTGTCTTTCATCTGATTTTTGTTGGTGGTCCATCTGGACCTTTAACAATTGGACAATTATTCTTTGGAATTCTTCCATATTTAGATAATATGTAGACAGGTAATGAAAGAACACACAAAACATAAATAAATAACAGCAATTACTTTTGCTTTGAAAACCCGTGTACCAAATCTAGTAGTCAATTAATAAAATTAATAAGAACTACTTACTGGTTTAGATCTTTCGAGGTACCGTTGTTCCGTTAATTTCAATGTGACCATTTAAATTTTCTCCACACTTATATTTTTTTTAGAAGTGTGAGGTGAAAATATCACTTAGACAGCAAAAAAATTAAATACACTAGATTTTTTCCCTTTCTTTTGTGAGAATTTGATTTGCTTTTTTTTTAGAAAAAATACTCACCTAAATCAATTTGAGGGGAGGGTAATTTTATGCATGATATTTGTATCCATTCAAATGTATTTCATAAAATTTTTTAACACTTTGCTAAATGCGCGACTTGGTGAATAGTTTTTTCGAACTTGAGTCAACCGCAGAACTTCGAGCTCTTGAGTTTGTCAGTTTGTTTTGTGCACAAGCTGGGTTTTTTGTAAGCAGTCGTTCCCGATACTTGGTTGCTCGTTTATTGCGTTTCGTTCGCTGATGTAGTAATGTCAGCTCAAATTCTAGTTCAACACTGATGTGGGAACCAGTGGGGTTAAACGAGTCCTCTGTCGCCACTGATGTGAGACTGGGACTTTGGGGTTTCGGTGTGGGTGGGTGTCTCGAACCCTCTGTCACCACTGATGTGGACCCGAAGTAGGGAACACGGGTTAGAGGTAAGAAATATATATTAAACAGGAAAGTTACAAAGTATAGTGTAAGCAGCGCTTAATATCCAGTGGTGTCCTGTATTGGTATCGTACGCGACTGTGCAGTACTGGTATATTTAACAACCCCCCACACACATGGGGCGAAGGTGGCACAAGGCCGGTTTAACGTGGGCTTACCGAGCCCGTAGCCTCGGCCAAAATTATTCCCATTTACAACCCGTATACACGAGTTTAGGGACTGTCTACCTACCCGGTCGAAACTTTGCCCTGCGGCAAAGCCTCGTCCGAGTTCCTCTCTGCCAAGCAGAGAGTTCGACAGCAGAACACGCGGCTGCGCATTTCTGGTATATTTAACAACCCCCCACACGGGTAGAATGTGGCACAAGGCCGGTTTAACGTGGGCTTACCGAGCCCGTAGGCTCGGCCAAATATATGCCCATTTACAACCCGTATACACGAGTTTGGGGACTGTCTACCTCCCCGGACGAAACTTTGCCCTGCGGCAAAGCGTCGTCCGATTTCCTCTCTGCCAAACAGAGTGTTCAACTGCAGAACACGCGGCTGTGCATTTCTGGTGCTACCCCTCCCATGATTCACATAATAATATAGTACTGGGAGAGTCCATGATGTAGGGAAGTATCGGTATCACAACTGTCCGCTTTCTCCGCAAGGACTTCATTAATATTTATGTCTAAATACAGATTCTGTAATGACGGAATATGTCTTGCGATATCTTCTATTCCCGCGGTCGTCTTTGTTTTCTCATTTGGCACAATGTTTGGTTTTCTTTTGGGATCCTGACATTTCCTCTCTTTTGGTTTTCATTCTATGATTTTACCGGAATTTTTCGATTTTCTTCTCCCCATTTTAGTACAATCTCTATGATGTTTGACTTTATGAAAGTAGTTTCAAAATCCGGAAAATGAGTTTAATCAGAGCATTAACTAGTTTATTTTTTATTTCATTGTTAATTTCTTAATAATCGTTCATTTATCTTCCTCTTCCTCTAGTTTCTTTCTTGTATCAATCTTATAAAATCGGAATAGTCATTCCAAATTAGTTTCGACTATTCCTTTTAGGTATTCTTAAAATAGTCTGACGTCATTCAGCTAATGGAGATATGATTACATTATTCGATTCCTCTATGTTTTTTTGCGATTTTTTGTCAAGATTTAGGGACTTCTATAATGAACCTTTTTCTTATCTCATTATTCTCATTTTACGCTATCCTTTGTAGGGGCTTTATCTGATACCTACGTTTCTTTCCTTGTGTTTTTTTAGCAGAAGAAAGTTATTTTATTAGCTGATATTTCGGTCTTGTTACAGGAAGTCTGTAATCAGATTTATAATTAGTGTTTTGTAATTTAACATCTGTTCAAGACTCACTACGCCGGGAGTTGGCTATGAAATGAGAGGACAAATTTCGAGTTCAACTGATTTAAATTAAGGAGCAGTTAAAAATCATTGCAACGGATTCAACAAGCAAATCTAATTAGGAATTTTTCGCGATGAATTTAAAATGTAGAAAATATTGATAAAAATTGAAATACTCTGATTAATTGGAAGTGAAATTCGTTTTGAAATATGAATGTAACAATATACGAAAAAAACCAGTAGCATCTCAGAAAAAAACGCAATTCGCGTATTTAAAACGAATGACAATACAAATTAATGTTTCTACTTAAATGCCAATAGATATCACAAAAGATAACGATACAAAAACTGCAAAATATTATTCTAAGAAATAAATATATTATTAGGGTGTTCTCAATGGAATTAGGAATTCTCCAGAATGACGAGAAAAAATCATGGCCGATCCAAGTTTGCATGATATGAATATGCGGTTAAAATTGTTTAGTTTATCTAATATTGTGAAATCCATTTCGGGTCCAATTAGGAAAGCCTACAACTGAGTTCTACCTTCTGCAGGAATCCTTTATCAAAGGAATACCAAACTTTCAATTTTGCATCGCTTATTTACAGCTGATGAAATAATAATTGTGCTTGTCAACAGAAAACGTAAATCTCTGTTATTGACACAATATGAAAACAAAAAAAACAATGATATTGCGTGGCCTTTACAGTTTGCATGGTGAAATATGAAAGTCGTCGTCGGCAAAACATGGAACAACCCTAACTGTAGGTATTTATTCTCAAAAATTAAACCGATGAAATGAGTGCATCACGTGCAAAGTGCCCTGATTTGGTAAACAGAAGAAAAAGATGATATTCTCTTGAATGACAATTCAAAGACACTTTTCAAAACAAACCCAAGTCAGATTTTTTTATAATTGTATGTTCTTCCATGTCCTCCATAATCATCTGATTCATCACGATACAGATTTCTCTTTTTTTTTTTTCGTTAAACGAACAGTTGTTCGTTGCGTGCAGAAAGCCCTAAAAAGAAATTGAAAACAGTTATTCAAACCCCCTTCGGGGAAGAACAGATCATTCTGATTCTGAAGACTATGTTCATATCACGCTGCAAACACCGACTCTCATTCAATCCCCGAAGTTAAACAGCGTTGAGCCCTATCATTATTTATACAGGGAATGCTTCGGGAACACCGCCTACTGTAAGCAACATCCCCCAATTCGAAATGCGTTTCAGTTTTAAATAACCCCACAAAATCTTCGTAAGCCCTTAAAGCAAAACCAATCCTGATCTCCGGGAATTGTTAAAAAAAGTGATTAGATATTTAATGAATATTTTTTACAAATTCAAAATTGATAACTTTTTATATAATATCTGGTAAAATGTAACTACATTGTTAATAAAATATGAAAACATAGACAAAAAAATAAAAACAATATATATACATAAAAATGATAGGCAACGAGTAGCATATATATACCAAAAATCCTAATGTACAGCCAGTTAGATCACGGCTACAGGAATGTAGGACGCCCATGGCTAAGATACAATGACAAGCTCAAAAGCAACTTGTCAGCTGTCAATATACCACATAACACCATTAAGCGCTTAGACTTTGAGTGGGTAGATTGGGGACCAACTTGTTTTAGTGAACTCAGCAGTTTCCAATCTGATGGTCTGAATCATTTTCAAGAAGCGAGAGCAAGATCTAAAAGGTCAGTCAATCTAACATAGATCTCATCTCACAAAGCTCACTCTTGTTCCATATGTGACCTCATTTGCAAATCACTAGCGGATCTAAAGTGCCACTTCAGATTATCGCACAAAATTTCATAACTGAATTAATTAGTCTGTTAGATCCTCATACGTCGAAACCGACGGGAGAGTCCATTATTATTATTATTATTATTATTATTATTATTATTATTATTATTATTATAAATAGTAATGTTTAAAGAAAATAAACACCATTAAATGTAAAAGCAAAATGAGGTCCAGGCTAATGCATGCAGGAAAATACTAGGTGCCACATATCGTACCAGGCAGGATAAAATAAGATTGCATATTTAAGTAACCAAATTATTAATACAACACAGTTAAACTGGTCAAACATATAAGGAGATTTTTAAGTTACTTCATAGCAGCCTATGTAATCAAAAAAGACAAAACCCAGTCAGATTATATCACTTATAGATTATCGTTTTAAATATATATATATATATATATATATATATATATATATATATATATATATATATATATATATATATATATATATACCTGTTGTAACAGCATAATTGACAAAATCATGTATTAGCATGAAATAATTGTCCATCCCACAAAATGTTTAATATCTAAAAAAATTAAAAAAATCTACTTGAGTTACTTTTTTCCGGGTTTTCAAATAATTCTTTTAGACATATTTGCACCATTTGTTGTACGAATCTATGAAACACCATTTTACTTATTCAGATAGAAAGAGAATAGGATGACATCTTTTTGGGCCAAACCCACTATGTCTTTCCAACTGTGCAATGTTGAGACGGAAAATATCATTCAAACATTCGGTAATGGAACCAACATTCATTCTGGAGCTTACATCATTAAAGTACAATTCGAGAACTATCAAGAGAACGGTGAATATGTTAAAAAAGGAGGGAAAAATCGAAAGGAAAATTGGATAAGAAAGTCGCAACAGCAAGAGGAATCATCCTTTCAACTTAGAGCTAAATATATTATTGTTAAAAGTAGATGGGAATAGTGTCTCCAGTAAGACATCTTTTAGTATTTGTAAGATACAACGCTTCAAACCTTAGAACAGTCATATATATATATATATATATATATATATATATATATATATATATATATATATATATATATATATATATATATATATATAGTCCTATACGGAATCATCAATTGATTTGACATGCTATACAGCTCAGAGTAGTATCTTGCAAGAAAAGTCCAAAATACTCGTTATAAACAACAAATCTTCGATGATCTTTCCCGAACGATCATATCGCTTCACGAAACGTACCTTAACGTAAACATTGACAAAAATGATAATTGTCGGGCTTAATCTATTTCATAATATATATATATATATATATATATATATATATATATATATATATATATATATATATGTGTGTGTGTGTGTGTGTGTGTGTGTATATGTGTGTGTGTGTGTGTGTGCGTGCGTGCGTGCGTGTGTGTGTGTGCTTTTACAACCGTTGTGTATATATATGTATATATACAGGCACTAAAATACTTGTAAAGTCTTTATTTAGGTATCATTCTAAGGATTGTAAATCGAATATGTAAAGAATTGTTATGTTTCTAAACCAGCGGGTCTCTTAAAATTTTCATAGTCTGCATTTATATTTAGCAATATTCAGCGACTATTCAAGACTATGAATTGAACATGTTTTTTATTGTAATATGCCAGGAAATAAAACTTGTCAAATTATAGACGTCGTATTATCATTGAATTTAAATCAATATTCTAAGAAAATATATAAGCGTTCAAAATTCCTGGATATCATTTAAATAAATCAAAAGTAAGAAATACAAATAAAAGACTGAAATTCTGCCGAATTCTATGTAGTAGATTTGGAACTGTTTCAAATATATTCCTTTCTGTGTCATATCTGATAAATCTAAACATATATTCAACTGTGTATTCTTATTCTATTTCTTTCAGGGACAGCCCGGGGTGTTTTTCCAGACATCAAATATTTGATATTGTCTGAATTCGATTTCCGAGGAAAAGGTTCAGACTGTATAGAGGATAGCGCAGCTTGCTTCTTTAAGGAGATTCAAAGACATTGAGGCGATTTCAAGAGACATTCCGTCAGGCTTTCTACAACAATATGCAAAAATTTTGGCTCTTTTCTTGGGAACAAATAGATGAACGAATGAATGGATGGATGAATGATGGTGAGAATACTACTACTACTACTACTACTACTAAGAAGAAGAAGAAGAAGAAGAAGAAGAAGAAGAAGAAGAAGAAGAAGAAGAAGAAGAAGAAGAAGAAGAAGAAGAAGAAGAAGAAGAAGAAGAAGAAGGAAAGAAATTAGTTATCTCTTAATAAACAAAATTGTCCGATTGGGATTCGATGTTGAATAATAAAAATTAAATTAAGTATATTGCTATTTTAAATCTCGTGATTCTTTGGAAAATCTAAAGAACATTTTGCAACGTTATCGGCTTTAACAATGCAAATCAGCTTACAACACTTTCCCACCACAATAACGTAGCTTGCCTTTGCCTGTTCGATAAATATTTTACGGTAATTATTCTGGTGAGCTTTCATCGTTTTTCCTCGACTTCACAAATTTGAGCAAGGTAGCAGTTTGGCAGCTATGTCTCATAATCTAACTGTTGAAATTCATAGTTCTATGATAATATATTATTCTATAGCTCTTCTCTCTTGTATTTCTTCAGGAGTCTTTTCGACTACGATCTTGAAACATTTAAATGCATTGTCTGTGGTCACTATTCTCCGTGAATCTCATTCATTTATTCTCCTCTTTCTTTCTTTAAATCCTACAAACATCTTACATCCTATTGACCGTTGTTTCCGAGATCGCCGTGGAACTTTAAAAGAAATCTTCAAATCTTTTTCTTGAAAAGTATTACTTGGAATATCATGCATCAGGACACTTAAGATGAAGCGTTTAAATGTTACACGGTTACAACCAAACACTGAATGGCATTCACGGAACAACTCAAACGTTCCAGATTATATATATCTATTCAAATAATACTGGAAGAATGGCTGGCAGAAAATTTGTACCCCTTGCGCAGTTCGAAAATTGAAAAAGTATGACGACAAACAAACTTTATTATCTAATATAATCTCAGTAAGCTTTGAGAAAGTTATTAACATTCTTTTCTGATTATCCTTTTCCTGCGTATCCAATGTGTCACGAAGGAAATATATAGTTAATAACAAATGTAAGAATATACCACGAAAACGATCAAAAATCGATTGTCTTTTTATGAAAAGAGAAATAATCAAGTGAACCTGAACCTGAATGTAAAGCAAATTAATAATTAATAAAATCTCGCATAGAAACTGTAATGTCACAACATTAATGTTGTGTATGAATTTCGAATGATCGGAATCAAAGATGAATCCTAAAACGTAGGAGGACATTACTTTGTAGACATACACAAAGTTTCGAAATCTAAGCAACTCTTTTATCTTTACCGACACTTATTTTGTCCTTCTACTGTCATCCATTTACTCAGGCATCTTAAGCAATGTTTTTCCTCTTCCAATTATCATCAATATATCAATGGATGTTAATTTCCCTAAGATTTATACTCTATCAATTTAGCTACTTTAGGAAAAGAGAGTTCTCAGATTTTCTCACATTTACCGAGTTTACTAAAACAATCCCATTTAATAAGTACATACTTTCTGACGTTTTGAAAGATTATGCTACTCGCTTATATTAACGGCATACGATGACATCAAGTTCAAACACCGGGTTCCTGTACGATCACCGAAGGTAAGAAACATCGAGCCTGGTTTATATCAAGATGAGTGACCACATGTGAATACCAGATACTGCTAGCTTAGATGTGTGGGTGGCCTAATGGGCAATGACTCGGATTTTTTAATCGGCTCTCTGAGTTTTAAATCACGTTTGGTTCATGTTAATCCCATTCGCGCTAATACACTTGGGAAAGTTATGGATTCATCACTTCCCCACCCAGCTTCAGGTTAATTAGTAAGACTTGTACCACTAATATAATTATTTCCAAGAGAACACATTATCGCAATCTTAAAGTATTTTCTGGTTTTCAATATCTTGCACAGCTGTAGAAAACCAAACCAAACATTTTATCAAAACAAACCGCTGTTATGACACTCACTCAATCACTTACCAACTCAACTCTATGTTGGTCTTGCGACATGTCATTCCAGAAGCAACTCAAGGACTTCTTATGCTATAAGTAGGGATAATATATCCATCGCTGAATTTCAAAGGTTTGTCGTGTAATTTACAACGCCTATTATTTGCCAAGCGATCACCCATCTTTGTACTGACCAGGCTCACCGTTGTTTAACTTCGAGAATCTCATGTGAACTGGTGTGAAATGACAGTTTATTGCAGAGTGATAATAATTCGGTCATGCAATAATTAAAATCTTTTATTAGGTACCTAATAATATGTCATTCCGATTAACGACATCTGAAGTAGTTGCAGTTCTTTTACTTAAAACCTCGTTGTTTGTCGCATATTACATACATGGTGCTCTCACCATTCGTACAAAGAACCACGAATTTATCTCAAGTTTCTTTCTCAAATGTTTGGATAGTGTTCAACATTCACCTCTGTAGAGAGGATTAGATGTTATTCAGTTGTACAACATTTGGTCTGTTCCTAAATAACTTCATCAGAATTAATAGAGACGGCATAAAACAAGAGAAATTAAATCATTTTCTGGTTTGCAATGTCCTGCAAAGGATTGATAAGCTGTAGAAAACCAAACCAATCCTTTTATCAAAACAAACCGCTATTATGACACTCACTCAATGACTTACCAACTCAACTCCAGGTTGGTCGTGCGACATGTCATTTCAGAAGCAACTTCACTTATCAAAGACTTCTTATATTATAAGTAGCGAGAATATAGCCATCGCTGAATTTCAAATGTTTGTTGCGTAACTTACAACAACTACTATTTACCAAGTGATCACCCATCTTTGTACTGACCAGGCTCAACTTAGTTTAATTTCGATGATCTTATGTGAACTGGTGTGATAATAATTTGGACATGTAATAATTAAAAAAAATTATTAGGTACCTAATAATATGCCATTGCGACTGACACAATCTTAAGTAGTTGCCGTTCTTTTTCTTAAAACTTCTTTATTTGACGCATTCTACGTCCATGCTGCTCTCACCATTCGTACGAAGAACCACGAATTTATCTCTTCAAGTCTCTCAAATATGTGGAAAGTTTTCAACATTCACCTCTGCATAGAAGATTAGATGTTCTTCAGTTGTACAACATTTGATCTGTTCCTAACTTCATCAGAATTACTTGATACAGCGAAAAAGAAGTGAAAGTCTGAAAAGGAACCTAATCTGGATTATTATCTTGATTCTGATGAATAAATCTCTCCTTCTGAGTCACAGCGTCCAAATGGTTTGCGGCAGTAGAGTTCTTATGGAAAATGGTGATATAGGCACGATACCCGGTAAATACCGTCTTATCATATCTCAAGACCAGATGCTACAGCTGCCGAGAAAGCAGATAACAGCATTGATCTGTATTTCACCAAGCAACACACGTCTATTGCCAGAGGAAGACAAACTGTGCCAAAAACGAATCAAATTTACGAAGCTGTGACACAGACGATCAAATATTTGTGAAAATCTCCGAAAAGTGTCGAGTATGAATATTTGCGTTGTTTTCATAGTCAGCAATTTTTAATATACATGACTGGCTTTTACCCTTTAATACGATATCAAATAAGAAAATATATGTATTATCTTAGTGAATCGGAAATCCTTTTTCTCTTTAGGGTATCCAGTGGAAACTGATGGGATCGCATGAACGTTAATGTAATATCCAATATTAGACTCATAATCAGGAATTAAATCATTGATTAACTATTCAATATTTTTTAGGTTTAAATTCTTTAACACTGTCGATCAAATATGTTATAGTGGAACAACCTAGCACACTCGGACAGTGATTGCTTAGTCTAAAGAGACGTTAAAAGGTGGATAAAATAAAAGACATCACGAACCATTGTAGTAGAGAAGGCGTAGCACTACAGACCTCCGTGACGTATCTCCCGTTTTCCGTTATTACGAACACTTACTCGTTGTACTTTCCGTACAATAAAACAATTGTTATTTGTTTACCTAGTCCCCACTGCGGGCCATTTAAAAATAGTTCGCGCAGCTGATTGGTTGTACAAACAGCCAATCGGATGTGTGGAATACGTGGTCTTTCTTCGTAGAATTCTTTAAAAAGGCCAGAGTAACTGTTAGCGTTTTAAAAGTGAAGGGGAATCAGGGTTAGATCTCCCCTGATTGGGTCGATTTGGTGATGGGGAGTATGATGTTGAAAGACCCGAAACTCCCTGATGAACCAAGTCAAAACATCACTGACGACCCCCTGGAGCGCCTACTTAAAAGCGTATTTTTGAATTATACCTAATTCTCATGTTTAGTGTAATCTTTCCACTCGGGATTACCTGGTTGTTTATATCGTATTATCCACGATATAAGAAAATATTTGTGAAATTTTCGAATAGTCTGGTTGTTTGTAGCCGTGTTCCTTTTATAGTCATCAATTGATAATATATTTGACTGGCTTTCTGTCTTATTAAATACGAAATGAATTAAAGAAATAGGTTTGTCTTTTTATGTGACACTATGAGTTGGATATATGCGCACGCGTGTGTGTGTGTGTATATACACCCCCACATCTGTGTGTGCGTGCGCGCGCACACATATGTGCGAGAAGATTAGTTAGATTTGACCTGGGTATCAAACTTCAGGACCCAATGACTAGATTAGGAATCTAGATAAAAACATGTTTTGGACATATGGCCAAAAGGGTAGATGAGTGTTAAGTACTTGTCAAAATACGAAGATAGGAAAAAGACCGGCTCTGGTCAAAACTTAAAAGGGTCTGAATTTAATGTCCCTGAATCGGAGTCAGCTAGGCTAAAAAATATTTTTATGTCCACTTTCTTCAAAGGGAGAAATGGTCATGAAAAAGTTATGGGTTTATTCGTGGGTGTCCCTTGTCCGGAAATGATTAAAGAGGATTCTGCATATATACGGGAGCGCTTTGGGCCACGGCAGTTAGACTTAGTTTTGGTTCGAGGAAGGTTGATTTAGGCCGGAGCACGTAACAACGAAGAGCGACCCATTAGCAGCCGGACATTGTTAGCTAAGATATATATATTTTTTGCCAGCCGAGAATCAGCCCAGAGTTAATCATCCACAAAAAGGTCACACGCCTTCCCTCCTCTTTTCGTCCTACCCAAGTTTGTAGTTGTGTTTTTCTTTTGCCTGTGAGCCTGCGTCTCGCTCGATCTGCCGCACAGAAATTCTACGACGTGGGGTCTATATCTTTGTGCAACGAGTTGCAGAGGTGGGTAGTCTCACATTTAGTGGATCGGATGTACGTGATCAATTCAGGGTACCCAGTATAAACTGTTTATCCGAGCGAATGGTTAAAATATGGAAACCAGAAAACTTAAAACATGTTAGCAGATTTATACCATGTAAATATGTTCTTTCATCTGCGGATATAAAATATTTAAATCATTCAATTATCTGCTTAAATAAATTGTACTCATAAACGTGCCACAAATTATATGTCATAGACATTTGTTTCGGTGAAAAAGGTGGGCAATCATAAAGTGGCAGTATCTGAACTATGTTGTTTGACTTAATTTGATATCTAATGACTATCAGATCAACTTCAGTATGACTAGTAATCTCTTTTGTAATTTTTGAACATGAGGCACAAAACTAACTTTTAATGTCAGTCCCAAAAATATTAACTACTTTGTGGTTGGGGCAAATATGTCGATTTGACGTCTGAAGTTTCCCCAGAAATTAAAAGTGCCGGAGGAACTGGATTATTTCCTTTCATACGCATAGGTCTCCTACTTTACCCTCAGGTTTGTGCCATGTTCCATTGTAAATGGCGTTAGGATAAATAAACCATTTTAAGAAACGTAAAGTTAATGGGAATTATATCACATTGGAGTCTATCATACTGTGAAGTACCTCCATTTTGCGAGTGAACTAGGGTCTGAACCGTCAACAAATGAGGAGTGAGAAAATAGTTTATTTCTGGTCGCTTGTATGCGTGAAACTTCAAATTTTATCAAGTTTTTGAACCAGATTCAGTTTGCAAGAATGTGTAAATAAAATGCTCTTCTGGGTTTTTGGTTTTTCAGGCAAGATTTAATGAGGTTCCCTTTCAGATGTTCGTTCCCCCTGGGCATATATTTCTCTCTGGGAAGTACTAGTACTTAATCCTTGGCGCCTGAGATTATTACAAAGGACAAAAGGCACTGGAGATAATTTTGACTCCATACCCCTACATAACCGTAGAACATCCATTAATTTAAACTCACCATTGTACTCCATAACGTTTGAGGGCTCGTTAGGATACAAACCGATCTCACTAATAAAAGAAAAATAAACTGCCTTAAATATGCAATACCATACTAACATCCGTGTATAGGATATGGTTTCTTTTATCTATTTTTATCTGTAGATACTTCGCCTATGAAGATCAGGCGTAAAACATTCTATTTCCCTATTGTTCCCTGTACCATACCAACATTAATTTATAAAATATACATACATTCAAAGGCTGGTGTTTATATTTTACCTTTGAATGCAAAAGTTCAATCAAATTCGTGAGAAAAACAACGGTGTCATTTCACTGACTAACGCATTCCAACAGACGTATATGTTGTCTTATAATATGTTGTCTTGTAATATATTCTATTGTTCATGAGTTTAGTTTTTTGCATCATTTGTCCGTCTTTATTTATTAAATTATATTTCGAATGGAAGTCACGTTGGATCAAAATTATGAGTCTGATTGTTCAGAGTTTGAGAGGCGAGGCCAAGTTTACATGTAAACTGGGAATAAACATTAAATTAATCTCCATTATGTTCATAAAATTACAACAAAAATGGAAGAAATTATTGTTAATTTATTTTTCAATGTATAAAAACATGCACGTAAATATTTTGGATTTTTCAAAAAAGTATTTATGACATATGAATTCATATACGTTTAATGCCATAATTCGAGTATAGTTCAAAAATATGGAAAACTCAGATTTTTGATGAACTTTAATAAAAAATTATGTATTTATCGGATAAAATAATTCTGTAGTTAGAATTATGCTATCAATCGTCTGTTTGATTTTTAATTTTTTTTGTTGATTTTCTTAATAATGTCCGCCGTATTCAGGATAGTAAAACCATGGAGACGCAAGGATGATAGTAGAGTTAGAAAGAGAGAATAATTGCTAAGGAATGAGGAAAGAGGACACGTAATGAGGAATACAGAAGACAGCGATTGAAATTGCATTTAAATTTTTACAGATTAAAGATGGCTGGAAACCATAGAGAGTTCCACATGAAAGATGAGTGAGAAAAGAAACTGTTAATATATAGTTTACGGTTACATGGATTTTGCTTAGCTACATATCAATCTCTTTCTGATAATTAATATGGAAATTTAAATATTTTTACGCAATTTTATTTTATTTTTTGGAGATATAAATATATAGATTTAGTTCTACAAGACTGAGGTACGGTGGACTAATGGATAGCTGCTATGATCGCGCAATCGGAGAGCAGAGTTCGAATTCTAGTCGAATCAATTGCATTCACTCAGGTGAAATAACCTTGGGGAAGGTATGAATGCTCTTGTTCCCCAATAGGTAAATAGCAGACCGGGTTCTATAGTCTTGGATGGAAACTGGTCTACGGCAGAAAGAGATTGCAAACTACTGCAGGAAAAATCTGTCTTGTCAGTCAAGTATCGAAAGATACATGATCGCCTTAAAAATGTTTTATAGGATGATTTCTATTGTTTCTGTAATTACGAAGAGTTTTCTGACAAAGAATGTCTTAATGAATATTAATAAATAATATTTCTAATAAGTAGAAATAACAGCCGCTTTACAATACATCGTAGTGAGTTTCGTCGTGTTAGAACTAAAGCTCCTGTTCAGAAATTAATGTCACAGATTACTTCCACAACGAAGAAAACAAATCGCAAGTCCAAAATTGAATATTAGATTTAGGAAGAAATGTCGAAATTTCGATTCACAGGTCCTATGTCACAAATCCAAATGCACGTAAAGAGCAAGAAAAATACCACACTCGCCGACGACAGCGGTAGCAAAATAAACGCCATTTTCTCCCAATTAGAGGACACCAACTGCTTTATAGACGGTCATTTTTTTCAATCTTCGACAGCTGAAAAAGGACACACAATATTAGCCTACACGAGATACTTTAATGGCGACTCCTGATTCTGACTGATATCTTCTTTTAGATTTTGATATTCCGTCTCCGGCAAATCATGCAGAATAGATGCCCCTTTTTTTCGGTAATTAACTTTGTTGTTCGCCACATTTTCTTTCATAGAATACACGCGACACGCTTTAGCTTGGTTTAAAGAAGTAATTCGCCATTTACGTCCTTACATACGTTAATGTCGGTTTCAAACTGTAGAAATTTTAATAAAAATACGGGTGATATATTATTAGTGGGTGAGATTAACTGAATACTTATTTTATTTCTGCCATAACTGAAATTGTTTACCAAGCAATCCATAGTAACGGAGAAGCTGGTGCCGTGGCCCTAGACATCTCTAAAGCGTTTCATAGGGTCTGAAATGCCGGCCTACTTCGTAAGATAAAGGGATAAGAAATTTTCGGTCGATTATTTGAATTAATATGATCATTCCTGTCAGACCGTTTAATGAAGAATTCCCTAACGGTTTCTCATCTAGTTCCATTCCCACGAACGCAGGTGTTCCACATGGCTCTATCCTAGGCCCTAGTCTGTTCCTTTTCTTCATTAACAATCTCCCCGATGTCATCAGTTCCCAAGTAAGGATCTATGCTGACGACAGAACTATTTACACCTGCCTCAATAGCAAATCTCGTATCGCTGACAAAACTAAGCTGGACGTTAATCGCAAAAAGGACCTCCAATCGGTTATTGACTATGGCAAAAATTGGCTGGTTAACTTTAATGCCTCTAAAACAAAACTGATCTCTATTACTCAGCACAAGGAACCATCCCTGCCACCCATTAGAATGTCTAATGCTCAACTCCACGAGAGGACCTCTTTACGACTGCTTGGTCTCACACTGTCCGCCGAACTGAGAGGGAAAAGTTACATTGAATCAATAGCTTCATCCACACCAAAAAAATTTGGTACCAAGTGTCGCGCCAAAACCTTTTTCTCGCCCGAGTCCATACTTCAAATCTATAAATCAATTCTGCATGGATTACTGCGTGCATATATGGACTGGTGCCCCCGCTGTTCGCCTAAAGGTCCTCTACATGATCCAGCGACGGATAAGCAATGTGGTTGATCCTGATCTGGCATCTCGTCTACAGTCGCTATCTCACAGACGTGCCGTCGCCTCCCTTTTTTTCTACAAATACTTTCACGGTAACTGCTCCGACGATATATATATATGTCTGTATATATACACACATATATATTTACATAAATATATATATGTGTGTGTGTGTGTGGGTGTGTGTTACGCGATCAGAAAATATTTTGACACAATTATCAACATCGATGTTTAAAGCACTCTGCATGTATTTTATAGTTTTTTAATCATTTCCTCCTAAGATAGTCAAATGTGTCATTGAGTCGCAATTAGTTAACTTTATTAATGAACAAGTACTATAAAAGAACAGACATTTTGAAAACAGATGATAAATTTTGATATTTCATTTAAATTTTTGAGGACCAAACATGACAGTTAAGCAAGAATACAGAAGAGAGTTCCCCAATTATTGCGAGAAAATAAACGGTTAGCATAGAAAATACGTTTATAGCTATCTATTTCAACTGTAAAATAATGAAAACTTTCCGTCAGTCAATTATTGCCCTTGTCTATCACAACGTATAACAATACTTTAAAAACTCAAAATAAGCATGTAAATATACGGCCGTGTCAGAGGTAATAAGTAATATGTAGACATGCTCAAACAAGCAGGTTTCTTGTTAGTAATTACCTGGAATATAGTCGGAACATATCAGGTTCATTTAGCACTCAAAAGTATTGTATAGATATTATCTGAGAATTGTAAAATAAGTATATGCGTTTTTCGTTAACTACGACTTCATTATTTCACTTCTTTAAATTGACAGGATTTTACGAAATGATTTATTCACTGACGCAAAAATTAAGGACGGAACTTTTTTTGAAAGTGCGTCATATGTGGTGGAAATACGAAAGAACTTTTAAGGCCACATATAATACGCGGTCTAATCCATTTAAATACTTTCAGTAAGTCTTCATTAAATCCTTTCAAATATACATCTTCGGATATTGCATCAAAATATCCACAAAAAAAAAAAGATAATGTCTTCTTGCTCATGCACAATATGCATCATTCGTTCTCATCTCTCTCCGCCCTGTGACATAGTTTTTGGGCAAATTGTCTGCGGAAATTGGAGACAGAAGAAAGCGTAATTATTGCTTAAATTAATTAAACTTAATTCAAATGAATAACGACAGAATGATAGAATTGCGCAGATCAATGCAAATATGTTGCGATGGAATTTTCATAATAATTTTCTGTTTTTTTTTTCTGCGATTCCTTTTATTGTTGATTCATTTTTAATGCATTTTTCACTGTCTACCAACTTTTAATGAAATGTGACATTAATTTTGAGTCGGCATGAAGAGACTATCGGAATGTTTCACTTTTTGCTTTTAAACTTTTCACTGTGATGATACTTCGCTTTTTCTAAACTAATTTTCGCATCATCTTCTTTTCATTTTCTCCACGAAAACGTAATGAATTGATCCAAATTCCATTCATCATTTGAGTTTTCCCTCAGTAGTGGCATACAGCCTTTCGGCTTTTGACACATCAATTCCAATTCACGACACCAGGAATCTGCCTTGATGGTCGGATCAGATTAAAAAAAGCTGTAATGGACTAATTCATTACAGTACCTCTAAAGGATCTTCTGGGCGTTGGGTCAGAGTTAGTATTCTGATGATTAAATGATGAGAAAATGTGTCGATTAAAACAGACCATTTTATCGATTATTAAAGGTCTGCAGTTCAACAGACTTTCAGACCCCGCTCTCTGTTTCTCTCTATCTATGCATCTTTATAAGAATTTACTTATCCTTTTATCTCTCTATTTATCTATATATCACTCTTTGTCTCTGTCTCTATCATACAGTCTCTCGCTCTCTTTATATACATATATATATATATATATATATATATATATATATATATATATATATATATATATATATATATATATATATATATATATATCATATATATATTTATATCATATATATCATATATATAAGTATATATATATCATATATATGTCATATACACATATAATATACTAGCAGTATAGCCCGGCGTGTTACCCGTGTTTGATTCAAAAATATTACGACTCATACAGCAATCGCTATTACTTGACTTAAAATACTTTTGCTCTTCCTTGCCTTTAAAGGAGTGCCCTTTGCCGTGCTGATGTTGCTACATGCCTTACTTCTTGCGTATCTCACACTTCGAATTTTTTTCTAAGCTTTATACTAAACATTAAATCTGTTAGGAAAAAAGAACTAAAAATGAACACAAAAATATCAGCTTTAAAAAAGGACTAGTAACTGGAAAACCCAATGAAAATAATGTTAACAACAAATACTTTTTCACATCCAACCCAGTTCTGCGGAATCAGAATCAACGTTGAGTTTAAGCAAGCGAATGAGCCATTTGGAGTAAAGTGACATGCAGATTTAAATTTTTCCCACTTGTGACGAATGCAGATATCGATTTTTTTGCATGCTAGCATGCTAGTTAACATGCGTGTCAGTCAGCTGTTGGATCTCATGATGGCCAATAGAATCTTCCAGCCTATTCGTGATAGCCAGCTATAAATTCTAACTCTGGGCAGTAGAAAATGGCCGCAAACTACATGAAAACTGCCGCAGAAGTATGAAAGAATCGATTATTTCCACTATCGATGGGAGTTGGGAAATGCAACGTCGGTCTTGGCCTTCACATTAACTTGGAGCATGTGCATGTACATTTTGGTGCAAATCCGTCGGAATTGAGGCCGTGTATTCGTTACACACACACACACATCTTGCCTTTTATAGATAGAGATATATCATATATATATATATATATATATATATATATATATATCTTATATATAACTTGTATATTATATATATATATATATATATATATGTATATATCATATATATCTTATAAAAGTTATAAATATATCTGATATATATCTATACATCTGATTGTCACGTTTATGAAAGGTGATATATATATATATATATATATATATATAGATATATATATATATGTATGTGTATATATATATATATATATATATATATATATATATATATATATATATATATATATATATATATATTTGTGTGTAAATTCTCAAAGTATATTTGAGAAAGGAAAATATGAATAAAAACAAAAAGAAAACTTATCTTATCCGACGCGTTTCTTCCTCTGAGTGACTTTATCCAGACAAGTATAAGGATTTTATTTTGTAAGAAGTATTTATATGCAAGATGAAACATTTTAATTGTTTTTCAAAATCATTATGTTTAGGAACGTTCATAAATATTCATCAGTAGGCACTATCCAGAATTTTCCTTCTAACTAATAAATTTCTCTTGAAATCATTCATAATAAGCATAATTGCTCAAACCGTACGTCTTTGACGGTTTTCCCACATATTATGTACATGATTTATTTAACAATGGTAGGATCAAATCAATGGACTTTTCAAATTTGCCACAATCTAGAATCACTTCCTCAGACCGAAAAGATTAAAGGGCGCATGTGATTTTGACCTCATTTTTGTAAAGCGGACATTCTAATGACTCAGCTTACCGCTCAAATGCTTACATGTATGTATTTCTATTTTCACAGGCATTTGTTCTGTATAGAGTAAAAATGTAATATCGAATTCTGAATTTAGCATGGTTTTGCGATACATTTACTTTGATTCGTCAAACTCGTAACACAATTGTGCTTTGGTTTTCATCGACCGTGATATTTCAAAAATAAACCAGTAAGTTAACGTTGCGTTTTTCTTAAATGTTCTTTCTTTGACAAAATTAAAATTATTTTATAATTATTTATTCTTCAATATAAATAATTGTTGATATGCAGAATATTTTAGGAAAAGAAAGAACAAATTAGTAAGCGTTATGTATAAAACTATTCGCACATCAAAACGGTCACATCTTCGTGGTTTAATTGTTAGCAAATTTGTGTCGCTAGATCAATTATGACTGGATACTGAATTGCATCCTCCCTGGTGGCGCCATACTTTCGGGCTTATATCCACATCTAAGATATGCTTAGAAAACCACGATAAAAATGGACTGCATTTCCATCTGTGATTCTTTTTTCTACATTCGTTTCGCAACAAGCAAACCACTAAGACGAAAAGGGTTACTGTATGTAGTAGAACCAGAGAAAAAGAAAACATTATTAAGGAGAATGGGCAATAAGAAACAATATTAAGAAAACCGTAGTTAACGATTTCGTTTACATTTAATTTCTTGACAATCAACGTTGACTAGAGAACAGGAAGCTGGTGAAAAGAAACTGTTAGCATATACCCTACGGTTACAGCTAGTAATTTCAACAGTAAAATGAGAAAAACTTGCCGCCAATCTAGTAATACGCTTAAATTCATAAAATTTAGGAAGCCAAGAGAGAAGATCATCAGAGTAATTACCATGAATAAACTCAGCTCAACTAAATGAATGAAATGAAGCATGCTGGAATTCAAACATCGCAATGTCCGGGTAGCTTAATGAACCGCTGCTCCGAACAGGAAATCAAAAAGTAGAGTTCGATTTTCAGTCAAATTCATTATATTTACTTATATTCAAATTACAATAAAAAAGTGTGAGTCCATCTATTCCCTTCCAGTTATAGCTTAAATAATAGTACATATTGGTCTTTTTAGTCATGCTGGCAATCAGTCCAAGGAAAGTAGATCTAGGTATTTAAAACCATATATTACACTGGCGAAGCCCATACATCTCTAATGGTAATGTAAATGACGCGGATTTTATAATGACTAGGATCTCGAGAGTAAAACAGCCGCTTTTAATTATAAGGTAGAACCCTTTTTACCTTCCATCACTATAGCAGATTCTAACCACCAGGAGATGGACTCATTGCGCCTTCTCGAACAAAAGCAGACATAGACGTGAAATGCAATGATTATATCGAATCAATTGTTATGCCCGCTGCTAGATAAATTTCTTCCCTTGTTGTGTCAGTTTTTCTCGACATAATATATCGTTGATATTTATAAGATCATGCTTTGAATATTGCTGCTACATCTGGCCTCTTACTCTTACTATATATTTAGAGATTCCTTATAAAATCAGAATAAACTGTAATGTTCATTGTCCTGAACTGGAACCCCGGCTCCAGTCAATTTCCCACTGCCAGAATGTAGCATTCCTCTGCCTTGGCTATACATATTCTCGTTGTAATTGTTCTGACGAAATTCCTCTATAGTACCTAGAATTAATGAATTTACGCACAGTTTGACGTTGTTGACAAGTCCTCGTCATATTTCACTGTAAATATCTAGATGTAACCGTAAGTCCTATGCTAACATTTTCTTCTATCGTACTTCATGCTTGTAGAATTTTATTCCGGCTTCTTGCTTCCCAGTCAAATTTCATTTTCAAAAATTTAAATTTAATATAAATCGTCATCTTCTGTCTTCTTATTTTTTTCATTTTATTCTTCTCTCTTTCATAGTATTTTTCTTCATAGTCTCTAACAGTGCCTAGCACCTTGCGCTTTAGTTGCCTTTCTTGGTGTGAAATGATTTAAAAAATAACTATTGAAATGTCCTTTTTGTCTGCATTATCATTAAAACGTCTCTGTTGGTCACATGTCCCGCCCTTGACTTACTCACCTTCCTTCAGTGGGAGCATATCTCTGTGAACACATGAGTGAATGTTACACGATTCATTGTAATTCAGCGCTATTTCCTTCGTTTCCAACGAAATTTTCCTATTTACAAATACATTATTTCGATTTAGGAAGGCATTCAACTAATCCAGTGTAGCTTAGGTCATTTATGTTACAATTTCCATCGTCTGTTAAAGCATTTTCCACTATTACACTTCGTTACCTTGTTTATTCTGACGTAACCATCTTCAAGGTCACATCCGCATGCTAACTGCCATACATTGTCTTTTATTACATCTGATGTTTACTATTTTCATCCTGTTTTCCTCGTATGATGCCTCTCGAGGTTCCTTCAAGATTTCCCTTGCTACATTCAACACGGGGTCATCTGCATATTCTTCGTTGCTTTGACTGTGCCCTCTATATAACAACCATCCCTTCAAAGATTAAATATCCTCGAATTGAATTTAAGAAATTAATGTGGAGTTTAACGGAAGTAAAATCGGCATGTCACACTTATTTCCGTGACCAAAAAAGACATTGTGTAGGCACCCGGGAGCGTGTAAAAAGTAGCAGTAAACACCTTTCCTCGTCTTTTGTCATTAAAACAAGAGTGCATTCCTCAGAAGTCCCCATTCCCAGGAAACTCAAAGCCACCTTTTTGAGAGATAGGCAGGTGTGTAATGATCGCTTCGGCAGGTGTGTAATGATCGCTTCGACAAGGAGGAATGTGAAAAACACAGCTTTTAAGGAATATGTTTATGGCATATGCATTGGGCTCGTATGTTTCACAGAGGGGAATGTTGATTCGAGAGAAGGATGAATAAATTGAAGAGAAACAAAAGGCTATCTCGTGTCAGATTCGTGTCAACATGTCACACGATCAAATAGATAAAGTGATTGATGAGATCAAGTCTGCGAAGAAGGAATGTTAAACAGAGACTTTCTCACGTGAGGAATGAATGGTGGAATGAAAAAGCTGAACAAATAAAGGCCGCAGCAGACATCAGCGATTCAAATCTCTCATGCAACATGTTGCGCCAAGTTTATGCAACACTACCCATTCCAGTAGACCAACATTGTGCAAGAAATGGGAATGTATGTATGTATGTATGTATGTGTGTATGTATGTATGTATGTATATTAAAGTTCAAACGGTTGAGGCCACACCGAGAATTTTTTTTAAAATGTAACAAAAAAAAAAAAAAATGAAACCAGCTCTTCGAGACATAAAAAAGAATGGAATCGATTATGAGACATACCCCTTGATAATTTTTTGCAACGAATCTTTGTGGTAGAATAATCAAGGCTAAATGAATATATTTTGCCGACAACCAAAAATAATCATAAAATGCTTCTTTACTTGTCATAATAAAATTGATTATCAGAATCATGTCTCATTTTTTTTTAACCATGTATAATAATTTTTGGCTTATTTAAATTAAAAGAAAACTACATTTTAGATCAACTTAAAAATTTGCCATGTATGCCGTCTGGATTGAACACACCTGTTGTTATTTTCTAGCTCGCCAATTATGTATACCTGTTCAAAAAAATTTCCTAGTGTTTTGTTTTTTATTTGTATATAGTTTCCATAAACGTGCAGCAAAATATTCATGTGTCAGAGAAAATGACTTGTATAAAAATACAGTATCGGTAAGTATATTTGCTACAAAAACTTACAGCGTGTACTTTATCTGTACCACAACTATTATCCTTCTAGTGACTATCGAACCAAGTAATTGGTTTCAATGTTAAGCGTGACTCACTACGCTAAATATTACCCCATGTTGAATCGCCATATAGGGATATGTTTTGTTTTCGAATAATAAAGATCATTCAGTGGAAGTGTTCGCTAGAGGTTGGAAAAAATTATGCTGGCGTTTATGCCACTAGGTGAAAGTTCTTTGGAAAATCTCTCTGAGTCGAACTTTCTCTTACAGTCTGGATACTAATGGAATAAACGTAATCATACTTCATCAATGTCGCACATCGGATCATAGCAGTACAGATCTGAATGTGTGAGACTAAAGAATGGTGCATCTGTGAATATTTGATATGGGAACTAACACGGACATTTTATAATTGTCTTTGCCTAAATTTTGACGTAGTATTTGTTTACTTCTATCTCGTAAGGATTGATGACTTAACATCTAGCAAAAAATAGTATGTATCCGTCAGACCCGTTAATTTATGCTGTCTACTTACTTGCTTGTGAAGACATCTTACAGATGTTCATCAGTTATGCTAAAGCGAGAATTTGTTACGATAACTTGTGAAACCATTTATTGTATCATCAGTTTCGTCTACACGATATTTTGATACAATTAATTTATAATATGGTGAATTAAAAGTAAAAAAAATAGTGTTTTCATCAATTTTCTTTAAATGCATTTCATAGAAAAATATTTGAAATTCATATAAATAAATCTCAAATAATCAAATAAGAAAATGTTCTTGAAAGCGAAATTTTGGTACGCTTGCATTTCTTTATTGTATAACATGAAAGTTAATTCAAGAAATCGCCGTAAATAATTAGCTTAAAGTATATTCTATTTAGAAATTTCTATGAAAAATACGTTTGTCATGGAAGAAAAATGATTCATCGCCATTTTAGATTGTTCTGTAATAAATGCAAATCCTTCCACAATACCAAAGAAAAATTAACTTAGGTTCTTCTTTAGAAATGAATTACTGAATTCTCACATGAAGGCTGAAGAGTATGATAAGAATAACTCTAAATATTATTACACGACCTATATGCATCATTGTCAAGACCTTTGTGATATCTAAGACATTCGTGATGAATTTATTATCGAGTGACTTATAGAGTCAGAGTGAAACGCCACTTATAGAATCGGAAATGGACGTAAAGGAGGGAAATAGATATTGCTTGTTGCTCAGGGGGTTATATCATTAGCGGCGATAAAAAATATTTTTTTATTGATGATGAACTAAAATTAATTCTTGATAACTTTAAAGATCCTAATGGGTTGATATTTGAACGAGGATGAACGCTACACCACATTCATGAAGACAAGGCAACATGCTGAAAACTTTCATACACTTATAAAAAAGTAGTATTTTGCATTGATTCACAGCAAATGTGACGGCGTTGTGAGAAATTAGCAGAAAAAAAACAGGATATGTTGATCCAAAGCAAAACTATCCTAAGAGAAATATCAAGAATTCTAGTCTATTTGCTAAGGGGGTGCGAAAGAAAGTCAGTGACAATGTGTGTAAAAATTACAAAAATAGATTACATAATATTTCCGATTAAAAAGGATACACAGTATCAAAGGTGTAATTAAATTTTCTAAACGTTTACATAGATTAATTTAATTATTTTTAAAAAGTGGAAGACACTTCTTTTCGAAGTAATATCGAACTAAATTCATAAAATGTTACTTTTTATTTACAATGTTAACATTTAAGACCACAAATATATATTTTATGGAACAATGAAAATAACGTTAATGATCGTTGTATAAAATATTAGGTAGGCATATACGTAAATAAAGTTTCAATTAAATTATCTTTATAAGCTTCCTGAAGAATTAGAAGAAAAAAAACGAAAAACATTACTCAGGTTTGGCGTCCATGTTCAAACTGGCTTTGGTATTTGATACCTCCTCACCGTTTAGTGCAATAAGCAAGGTAATGCCAGTAATAGAGGGAAATGAGATAAAAATAGATACTACACATTGATGCTAGATAGAAAGTAGATAAGACAGTATAAACTAGTATGATTGACTAGCTGAGAAAAAGTGATATGGAGTTTTGAAATTAGAGGCTATGATATATCACTCTGAAAATATTGAAATACTTTTTTGAAAGCAATTATTCAGTCGATGAGATGCAGACAAAAGAGGTTGTCTCGTCGTCACTTTTGACGAAAAACTTTTGGAGGTAGGGACAATGTTTACTGCTCTTACTGAAACGTGTTTAACACTGGGGATGTGTTGACAGATATTTGAAAGAAGTTGATCGTAAAGCCAGAGTGGACATCAACTTATCTCTTCACGTTCGAACACGTATCAGCGATAATGAAGAGTTTCATGACGTGTTACCAGAAAAGGTATTTTTCCAAGATTATAAAACGACAGGTTAATTGAATTGGTGGATGTTAATAGCGAAAAGAACAGCCCAGTATGTACAAATAAATGACAAACTTCGCAGATATTTGCTGGGATTGAAATTTGGGGACTCATCGAGTTTCTCTCACACAAGATTAAGCTTAAGGCTGTATTTTTAAGCGTTTCACCCCACCAAGGCGGAAAGCCACTAGCACGCAAGGGGTTACAGAGAGTTAGAGCGAGAGCAAAGAGGAGTGATAGAGGAAAGGATGAAGAGTAGGATAGGGGAGAGATCAAGGCATCTGAAGACATAATTTGACATTAGATTTGAATAGTTGGAGATTATAGCCACAAGGGAAACAGGGAAAAAGGGATGGAGTTCCAAAGGCGAGAAGTGCGAGACATGAAGCTATTGGAGTAGAAGAGACGGCTACATGTAACAGTTTCGACATTAAAAGTGTGAGAGCAAGATACCAGCCTAGTTTAACGCTTAAATTCATGAAGTCAGGGAACCAGCGAAAGCAGCTCATCGGAGCAATTACCGTGAAA
>OZ038481.1:107562093-107692093 GCA_964036315.1 Acanthosepion esculentum
AACCGAGGCCAGGTGATGAATAAGAAAAGTGCTCTTGGAATCAAATGAAAACTGGGAATATATATATATATATATATACATATATATATATATATATATATATATATATATATATATATATATATATATATATATATATATATATATATATACCCAAGTCTAGGATTGGTGTATACGGAATAAATTCCAATAACAAACAATTACTATTGTTAAAAGAGTGCTCAATACAGAGTAGAGCATATATAATTGTTTATTTAAAAATTATAACATAAATATGTTATAAAATCACTACAAAAATAGCCATTTTGTTTCAACACCTCCGGTGTCTTATCAAGTGAGGATATAGAATGTAGAATAAAGAATGTAGAACTTAGGTTTTTAAAAGTTTCAAATTTATTAACGATCCTTCGTAAGGGGAAACGCTGTTACATAAGCAGGAATGACCAATCAAAATACAAGTATACGGGAATTCAAAAACTTGACAACGAAGTAAGGCATAATACCTATTAAAAGCTTTAAAGTTGGGGTTTTACTAAAATAGAATTTATTCTAACCAATAAGTATTAAATTATATGATAAAATTTGATACTAAAATTAAAGGTAAATAATTACCAATTTTAAAATCAGAATTTAATCTCTATTAAGTTTAAAATTATAAAACTACTGATGAGAGAAGAAAAAATACATATGTAATTTACATTTATTTTATTTTTTCATCGAAATTACGTTAGAACAGACGCCAAATTCAGCTGGTCTTCCCGACAAAAATGTATACATTTTAATTCCAAGTGTATGAATAGGGTGTTCACCTGTCGCGTAAAACAATATACACCATCAGATTATAAAAAAAATAAAATAAATCTAATATTTTATTTTGTTGAAGTTAATGTCTGCCTGTTTTTTTTACGTCGTGGTTAGGTGTTTGACATTGCGTGTATGTATATGTACGTTTGTGTGTTTAATATTTCTGTTTGTGCATGTGTATATTTTTATCTGGTTTATATTTGGTTGCGATTCGGTATATGATGTGAATTTCTGTTTATACTGATATATAAAGAACAAAGTAAATATCTATTTGACCGTCTCTATCTACCACCATATATCGTTTTCATTGTTTAATATTTTGCTTTGGTATTAAGTATTGATAATTTATCTCCTAGGCATAGCGTGCAGTTCTTGCTATTACTATTACGTGCTTTTTTATGATTTGCCATCAAATCTTCGTAGCGATGATATTTTCTTTTTGACTCCATATGCATTTTGAGAGTGTTGCGTTGTTCTTTCTATTTTTCGTTTTAAAACACGTTTTCTGATTGTTGGATCTTTATTTAAAGTTTGTTTTCGTATCTCCTATATAGATGCTTTTCGTCTGTGTTGTTTTTTTCTCACCGTGCCTTTGTACAATGTATTGTTACGAAAGGATTAAGTGGACATTTGTCTTTGTTTAGACAATTGCATTTCTTTCGTTATTTTGTTGTTTTTTGATGTCGTTATCGTTGTAGTTTTTCAGTTATTTTTTGTGTTTAGTTATTATTTTCTCCATGTTGTTAATGTAGCTCTAACTAATTTAGATTGTTTTTTTGTGTTTTTTAAAAATTTTCCTTTCAATTATATTAAAGAATATCTTTCCAAATTTGTTTTTATTGTATTATTGATTATTTTCCGTTTTTGTTATGCGGTTTGCTTTCATTTAAGTATTCCAGTTCATTTGCCTAGACACGCATACTTAATACTGCTTCATTTATTTATTTCTTCTCCTTGAATATTTTTATGTTACTGGAGTCCATTTATATTCTTTTGTTTATTGTAATAGGTATCTGTTTGAATGTGTTAGGTGTTTCCTGATATATATTCTATATATTTTATATGTATTATTATTTAACTTCAGGGTTTCATCTTAGAAATGTAGCATGTTTAAATTTGATCTTACGTCCGTCTATTGTGAATCCTAGGCTGTTGAAGGTCTTTATGATATCTTTTCTCACTTTTTTCCGTCGTCCGACAATTAGAGTTTCTTAGATTATTTCCACCTGGAAATAGAAACATCCATGTATATATATATATATGTATATATATATATATATATATATATATATATATATATATATATATATATATATATATATATATATATATATATATATATATATGTGTGTATATATATATATATATATATATATATATATATATATATATATATATATATATATATGCGACAATATCTGTATGTCACACTTTTTCAATTAAAGGACACAACTTTATAATTTTCAATATCTTCTTCATCAAGTATATAAATTTGCGAAAAATATTTGTGTGCCATCATTTATCAATTAAAGGGGCAGAACTTTCTAACTTTTAAATACCTCATCTACTTCAAATGAAGCTTGCTCATCCAGGATTATAATTATATCATCAGACTGTAAATTTAGCTCTCTTTAAAATTGAAAGAATATGGTGAATTTGGCTTTGGCTCAAAGAGATCTCAGCAAGTTTGGTCTTCGAAATCAAAACAGTAATCCGGGACAAATTAAAAGAAAAACTTTGAGAGTAACAGGCTACCACATGGAACAACTGCGACAATGAGTTCAAAACAATATGCCCCTGTTGAACCAAAAACAACAGCAAGTGTATCGGAATGACCTTGATGATATCAGCAACAAAAATGGAGGGTGTTTCTATTTGATACACCTGGACGTATTGGGACTTAATTTGTAACTATCCTTTTTCATCTCTAGTGAGTTGCTTTAGTACTAGTATCTTCTGAAATGGCTGCTACCCTCTTACCTGGAGGGCGTACACACACTGCACATTCAAAATTCTATTGGCTTTGAACTACAATTAAACCCCTATTTGTAAAATCAAAAGAGGAACAAACTTGTCTAAGCTACTGACGAAAGTATGTCCCATACCAAACAGGGGAGCATTTGAAGACCTAGACAAAATACTGAAAGACCTTAGATATAATTCGCAAATCATTGGCGATATCGCTGTGCTACAATCTGGTGATTGTTGACAAATATTACCACTTATTGCAAGAGGAAATACAGCTGATGAAGTCAATGTTTGATAGAAAGAACATTACATATGGAAGCATCGTCAAAGTCTCAGCCTGGAAACAACCGTAGGTGTTAGAATTACAGGTGACCTTGAAGCAGGAAGATTTCATTAACTGTTTTTATCCAAACATTAAACATTATTTCTTGGATTCAATCTGACTATGTGAGAGATCCATATTAGCTCCAAGAATCGAACTGGAGATTGAATCAACTGGAAAATTCCCCAAGTAATTCCAAAAGAAAGCAATAATTACATTTCCATTGACACTGTGAATTACACAATAGTGTTCCTGAACACATTAAATCCTCCTGGAATGTCATCACACAAGCTGGACCTAAACGTAAATGTGCCAGTTATGCTATTGAGAAATCTGGATACTCAAAGTCTTTGTAATCGATAAAGGTTAATTCTCAAGGAAATGCTTTCTCATCTCTTGGAAGCAGAGATCATTTTTAGCCCATGATAGTTTTAATTCTAATAATCCCCTTAATCTGTTTATATCGAATTATTGAGTTCAAAAGTCCTCAGTTTCCAGTGAGAGTGACCACTACAATGTCTATCAATGAGTCCCTAGGACAATCATTGAAATAACTGGAAGGAACCCTATTTCACACGGCCAGGTCTATGTTGTTAATTCAATTGTTGGGAATAGAAACGATTTATTTATACTGACTCCGAGTGGAAAAAAATGCTGTTTAACATGCAGCTTTGCAATAAGTTCCAAATAGACAAAATGTATCATTGTTTTCATAAGAACTGTTACATACTTAAAAATATTATTGAAGTTTAATAAAATATAATATGTACTCAATGTATGAAGTGTCATTATTAGGATGAAGCCCTAATCAAATGACCTCCGCAGGAGCTATCATAAATGCTTCCTGATAGGGCGGCCTATCACCACTTGATATGTCCCGGAAAGAGATATATTTGATCGAAGTAGCTAAGTAGTTTTGGCTATTATAACCAAGTAGTACACGGTAGAAGTAATCGACTGGTATTCGTCGTAGTCCCAATTAATAAGTGTAGATCAATAGAATAGCCAATGGCGTAGTCCAATGGGCGTCGTAGAGACTTACACTTTCTTCTAATAGCCTGTATTTATGGCTAACACTAGCCAATAACATTCCAGTGAGGGGGAACTCAGGTGTAGGCATATTCCATTATATAACCACTCATAAAAACATTCGGTTTCGTTTAAAAGCAGTACATGATGAAAATGATGAGGTAACATTAATATCAATTACATTATTAATTACACATAATTTAATTTTCAACAAAAGTTATAATAATTATTATTACTCACGTTATACAATATTATTTAGATAAAACACAATAATAAATTGTTAAGAGGCAAGCTTCACAGAATTTGTGAAAATATTTTCGATGGTGCAGAGAAGAAAAGTACAAACGAGAAGACTTTTAACTTAATAAATTATTTATCATTAAAATAATATTAAGATATTAAAATTCATGGATTGATTACACAAATAACACTTTATTCGTCAGAAAGGAAAGGCATTTCAATCAAGCATAGCATACTATGGAGTGATTACTTATAATATTATATGGTGACTGTCATATAAAAGCAAATATCCGTAGTCTGCTTAAGAGTTTCATATTAATTGAAATAATGTAATGTATCGATGGCTCCTTTTTGTGCACTTAGTGTCATCTACTAGCTGCTTTTTTAAAATAATTATATTTTTGTATTTTACATATATGTTTCCACCTCATATACGTAGTAGCGGTAAGTCTGTATGCTTCTATGCATTTGTTTCACATTAAATTATTGACGCAACTGTTCCTACCTACAGGTTACATTTTACAATGACAATTCCGCGTTGCTTTTTCCCTCTAAAATTACCTACCAAGGATCAGATATATTTGTTTGTAAAAAGTTATAATGTACTGTATTTAATTACAGAAATTTATGTTGTGTAATTTATATTTGTATTTGTATAATAATGTAGTAATAATTTATCTTGAAATATTTATTATTTCACACACAACTAATATCTGGTATATAATAGGCAAAATTCTGTTTATATACGCAATAAAAACTGATATTCCAGTTTAATTTTAATATCAACAGGCAATGCAACCAGCAGAGATTCCAAGCTCGACATATCCCTAAATATAAATTAGTCCGAGTATTATGTATCCTTTCAGCTGGATATCCGGAATAATCATAGATATATACAAGATTAGGCATTTAGTACACACATATATATTGCCCTGGGTATGACGATAAACTACACGTGCAAGACGTCTGATTGCTGTTGTTCTGACCCGAGGATTTAGCACCTGTTCGTGTCCCAACTATTGGTAAAAAGTGAAAGCACAAACATTCTAAATATATTTTTGTCCATATGCATCTTGTATGTGTAAATCTCTTTGCGTTCATATATATATATATATATATATATATATATATATATATATATATATATATATATATATATATATATATATATATATATATATATATATATATATATATATTCAATTGAGTGCAGGTTTCTGGACTAACACGAGTAAGAATATCAGGTATGCTCCCATCCATCTTACCTCAGTGGTTGAGAGTGAAAGCTCATAGCATCAAAACACTGTTGCCTTCAGTATGGTCCGTCAAAAGGCACTGAATTATGTTTGTGTTGGTTATACCGAACAGATTGACTAATAAAACCTGGTTTCTCTTGTTGAACGTTTATGTGGCAATCTTTTGCACCGATTCCCTGTTATTAAAATTTCCCAGAATGTGTGGGTCAAACTGACAAGGCTTCAGTACTATAATAAAATCCTCTGTGTGGCTATTCTGACTAATTTCATCATCTCAGTTCCAAGAATTTAATTGCACCATTTCTTCTGGCGAGGTAATGGATGGTACTGGAAGTCTTAAGCTGGAGATCTGCCCACTAGCGTCCAGGGGGTGATAACCGTTCTAGCACAAACCACTGCGCAATTGCGCTGTTAGTGTTTTCCAGTGGTGGCAAAGTAGGTTTATTTAGATACGGCAATGCTTTCCGCGTTGATATAAGGGCCTGAAAAGGAGGTGTAACCATTGTCTATACACAATCTCAAATTAGCAGCTAGCTGCAGCTTTCTGTTTATATAATATTGCAGTCCGAACAAGAAGAAATGTAAGAAACCGAACCATGACTCTTGGAATTTACGCTCATTCAAAGACAGTGAGTCGGCAATAGAACGAAAAAGAGCATTAGTGTGTCTTGAGCGGAAGTAATTCAGATTGTCATTGCTTCTTTCAGTGACAATCGTTTTGCTGGCTATTCGCAACTTGAGGAAGTTGAAGGCGGTTGCTTATTTATCTGGTCTGGTAAGAGATCGAATAATGCACACCTGTCAGGTATTGTCTTATCCAATCTAATCTGGCAAGAAAACTGAGCTCTCTTCAAAAACCCTATCAGATTCTATCATGACGTTGACACTTATTAGTCACACCTACAATGATTATCACTGTGCAAGATAAATAAGGTTTCTACAACAATTATCACTGCCCACGTCCAACATGGGGATAAACTTACCCTTTTGCGGGACTTCAGTGCTAGGGTGGGTAACGATAACCCCGCCTTTGATAGTGTGATGGGTGAGCTTGGTGTTGGACGAATGAACTCCAATGGCTTGGCCACACCACTATTTGCAGAGAATTCAGTCTCGTAATCACCAACACCTCTTTTCAACTGCCGCAAGACATCATAGATGAATACTCGACCGATAGCCTACCACCTTCTTGACTATGTCATCACTAAGAAGAGAGACTTAAGGGACATCAACATTACAGGATTATTATTTACCAGCTGCTGCCTTTCTTATCATGATCGCCTTCGTAATATGGCTTCCTTTCGTTTTGCTGACAGGAGACTGTAGAAAATATCTGTGCCTAAGCGACCAGAAACCCTAGCTTTAAAATTACCATGAAAACAAAGTTTGCTCCGCAGCAAAGTGGATACTGCTATCTATGCCCTCATTATTATTACCAGTATCGAATCATCGTGGAAATAACGTCGAGATATGGTGAATACAGCTTCATTTCAGGTGTTCGGACTGCCTGTTCAGAAACAGCAGGATTGGTCTGATGGATGCAAAGTTGAATTCCAGGTAGTCATAGTAAAAAATGCACGCTTCACACACGGCATGGAGTAATCATGAAAATCTTTTCTGAAACAAAGACACAATACTCCAAGTGATAAAATGTGGTAAACTAGTCTCTTAGGAAAATGAAGGAGGACTGCTAGTCTGAAAAGTTTGCATAACTTCGGCAAACAGCAAAGGGAAGAACACCAGTACTCTCCTCCAATGTCTGATATCTTGCGCCACTGCAAGCAGCCCTTCACTGAATAAGACGTTATTGCAGACATCTCATAAAGTCCTGAAATATAAGCAATGTATTTCGAGCAAACCTAGTAGTAATTCTTAGACTCCATCAAAGAATTTCTTTCCAATAAAGTAACTGGAATGGATGCTATTCCGCTTGAAGTCTACAATTTTGGTTGTAAAACACGCTATTCAAATTAATATGGAGGACGTTTTGTGTTCCTCAAGATGCCTTAATTCAACACCTATACACGAACAAAGTTAAAGGAAATGTTTGTGACAATTATTGTGGAATATCTTGCTGTAAATAGCTGGTAATATATTAGCTACTCTTATTCTGAACAGGATTATCAGGCACGTCGTCGGATTTAACCTGATCAATAAAATTATGTATATTATAATCTTTCGCAAGGGGATGACAGCTGATGTTTTATCTCATTATGTTGATGTTACAAATGACACGAAGCAATGTTTTGTCATGCCACCGGTTCTCTTTGTTCTGTTTTTCACAGTAATGATCAAATACACCGTTAGTGACATGGACACTGGCGTTATATTTCAATCTGAAACCGGTAGATGCCTTTTCAACTATCAGAGGTTCAAATCAAAAACAATTCATCAAACAAACGTCATTCGAAATTTTCTGTTTATTGATGCCCAAGTGCCGAATGTTTTTCTATTGCATCCACATGTTTTGCCTTACCATTAGCATAAAGAAAACGGAGGTAATCTACCGGTCGCCTCCCTGTCCAAAGTAGATTCAGGGTGTCAGACAACTACCAGATGATCAATTCCCTGACACACCTGTACAGATTGATGGTAAGTACTTAAAGTACGTGATGCTATTTACAAATTTTTTAAAGCTTTTCACCCCAAGCAAGGCTGGAAGCCACTAGCACGCAAGCGGTTACAGAAGATTTGGAGCGAGAGCAGATAGGAGTGTTAGAGCAAATGATGTGGAGAAGGACAGTGGATAGATAAAGGCAAGGGGTTACAGAAGATTTGGAGCGAGAGCAGATAGGAATGAAAGAGGAAAGGATGTGGATAAGGATAGTGGATAGATCACGGCAACTGGAGATGTCGATTGACGTTACATTTGAATAGTTGGAGATTATAGTTGTCAGAGAAACAGGAATAAGGAAGGGAGATCCACAGGTGAGAGGTGCGAGATATAAAGCATTTAACAGTTTCAACCGTGAAAGTGTGGGAACGGGATGCCAGCCTCGTAGGACGCTTGAATTAATGAAGCCTGGGAACCAGCGAAAGCAGCTCATCGGAGCTATTACCGTGAAAGTATTTGTAAAGAAGACAGAGCGAGGCGACTGCACGTCTGTCAGAGAGTGACTGCAGACGAGATGACAGATCATGGCCAATTACGTTGCATACCAGTTTCTGGATCTTATCAAGAACCCCGGGGCAAACAGAAGGGTCTCAAGACCATATATGGCAGCAATTTAGGAAGTAAGAGGAAAGCAAAATGCATCCTTTGATGAAAATAAGAAATCCAGTTGCCAAATCTAGAAAAGCGTGTCGGAAGATTCGCCATCACCTATGGAATGAAAGCGGTATCAAATTGGATAACAAAATACAGTTTTATAGAGTATCACTTTTGACAACACTGTTAGAATCATGGAAACCAATAGAGTTCCCATATCAATCAGCTGAATATCTTCCACAAGATTTGTCGCCACGGGATCTGTATGTATAAATTTGGTTATCCAATGCTGATATTCTCTCAAAATGTAACATTGGTGGCAATGAGACATTCCTGACGCAGTCATAAATTCGCTTGTCCTGTTGCAAGGATGAATGGCAATAGAATACATAAGGTCGTCATGTATACCCAGTTTAACAGTGAACAAAAGAGTGTTGAACGGCTGTGATTCATGCATAAAGACAGGATAATGAGTAACCACTCAACTGTCAATGTGCCACATACAAACTTCGGGTGCGTTGCCCTGGATATAAAAAAATGTAGATAATTTTGCCAAAGTGGTATTAGAAATTTTGAAATCAGTCGTATTGACCAACTAAGAGACGAACGAGAACGGCAAAAAGACATCATCAAATAACCCTTTTGCTATATCCCCAATTCCTCACCTGTTGAAAAATATGTGGCCTTGTATGCAGGTCACTAGAGGGACAGAAGTCTCACATACAGTGAATGAGGTTGTCGGATCATCGTACGTCAAATCCGACAGAAGAGTTCACCACCCTCATCATATATATATATATATATATATATATATATATATATATATATATATATATATATATATATATATATATATATATATATATATATATATATATATATATATATATATATATATATATATATATATATAGTTCTCTCAGTCACTGAGCGTTTATCTAAAAATAAATACGCTTAAATTCACCTTCATCCCTGTCGTGCGCCAACAGATTAGATAGAGAATCTCCGACTGGCGCCAATTCAGTCGGGTTTCGATCCTAGCTAGAGGCAACCGGACGTCTAGCCACAATGATGAACTGTGATACTATATATATATATTTTTTTTTTTAATCGTATCACCCCAAGCAAGGCCGGAGCCCACTATCACGCAAGGGGTTAAAGAAGGGTTGGAGGAAGAGCAGATAGGAGTGGCAAGGGAGGGGATGTGGTGAAAGAGAAAGACAGTGGGTCGATCAAGGCAAGGGAGCCACGGAAGATCCGGAGCGAGAGCAGATAGGAATGAAAAATGAAAGGATGTGGAGAAGGGAAGTGGATAGATCAAGGCAACTGGATATGTCGAATGACGCTACACTTAAACCGTTGGAGATTGTATTTGTCAGGGAAACAGTAATAGGGAAGGGCGTTCCATAGGCGAGATGTGCGAGACATGAAGCTATTGGAGTGGAAGAGACGTCTACATCTAACAGTTTCCACGGTGTAGTGGTGGGAGCGGGATGCCAGCCTCGTGGGGCGTTTAAATTCACGAGGCCTGGGGACAAACGAACGCAACTTCTCAGAGCAATTACCGTGGAAGTACTTGTAAAAAAGGCAGAGCGAGGCAACATCGCGTCTGTGAGAGAGCGACTGCAGACGAGATGACAGATCAGGGTCAATCACGTTGCCTATCCGTCTATGGATCTTATCAAGAACCCCGACGCAAACAGCAGGGGCCCCACAACATAAATGGCAGCAATACTCCATGCAAGGGCGAATGGTCGATTTATAGACTTGAAGGATCGATTCCGGGGAGAAAAATTTCCTGGCTCGGCACAGAGAACTAACTTTCTTCATATATATATATATATATATATATATATATATATATATATATATATATGTATATATATATATATATATATACCTGATGACACCATTGTTTCTTGTGTTGCTTGCTTATAACTACAGATATTTCTAACCAGAGACATGTGGTCGTATTCATTACCGACATGTGACAAATCACAGTGCAGGCAGGTCCTGCGATAATACAGTTTATGAGGTATTATTAGATGCAATGACACGATGTTCTTAAAGGTTACTCAATACAGACTAAAATATACCAAAATCCTTGTTGGCTTGTCAGGTACAGCCTGGCAAGTGTTACAGCTAACTGTTATCAGAACATAGCTAGTACACACACACACACACACACACACACACACACACACACACACACACACACACACACACACACACACACACACACATATATATGTTAATGTCTATGAAGTGAATTTACGTGGGTCAGCTAAAAGTACGTTTAAATACATCCTATCTCATTACTTTTGGCACGACATTATATATATATATATATATATATATATATATATATATATATATGTGTGTGTGTGTGTGTGTGTGTGTGTGTGTGTGTGTGTGTGTGTGTGTGTGTGTGTGTGTGTGTAAGTGGCTGTTTTTTATGTTTGTCTGCATAAATGCACGCATACACTTACTCATACTTAGAGAGGGACAGTTGAAAATGTATCTGAGTTTTTATCATCTTGTATTGTGTCTACTTGTTGATATAGTTTGGAATACGATATTTTGGATACATTTATCGAGAATATAACCGAAATCCATTCTGTAGGGAAATGTATGTTAAAGCCCAATCATTAATACAAATATATGTAACAAGATACGGAATCGACTCAATGTTTACCTTCCTGGGAATAATCGATGTTTCGCCTCCAATTGTAATGCTGATAAATGTGTCTATTAGCCTCCAGCGTCCATAAAAATCTGATTTATTTATTCCTTCTTTCGTCCTTTGTTTGAATACTAACACGTTTTTATCTCATTCTTACAACTCTAATTTGACCTACAAGCAATAATGGCCAACTCTTTGGTCTGCTTAATACAAGTTCAAGGTTTTTTTTTCTCATCTGAAACGCTTTATTTAGTTTACAACTCAAATTTTTCGTTTGCTTTCACTTGCGAATATATCTTTTCCTTGTGACATTGTCAGGGAATTATATATGGTTGCGTATAGGGCAGGAAAGTATGTTTGGCGGCCAGTGTCATTGTTCCGTAGTGGGCGGACTCGTTCACAACCTTATTATTCAATGCCTTCTCGAGATCAATATACAAATGTTGAACGGTCTTTTCCTGTTGCTGAAAAACAAAATTAAAATCTTATTATTATTGAAAAGTTTTTTTTTTCTAGTATATTGATTTTTAGAGCGCATACTATATCAATTTATTCATCCTCATTGTATCCGGAGTACGTGTGCTGACTCAATCCAAAATATCTCACTGAAATGTTTTCCAGTCAGATCTACCTATTGTTTAAGTAATCTCTTCCTAACTGCTAATTCACTAATTAAGGTGAGGTCCATTTTATGTGATCTTTGTATTTAAACTGGTACAATCGTTCTTCATCTTGTCTCATATCGTATTTAAACGTTAAAGAAGACAAAATGACCTTCTGTTTTGCAATGTATCTGGTTGTGTCTCTTGCGTATTCATACAGACAACTTTATTTAGACACCTCTGGTCGAGATAATTAGGGATATGTGAACAACCACAGTGCGACCAGGGAATGTCGTAATAACTTCTATCTACTATTATTATTGCACACGTCAAACTAATTTGAGGGTAATTAATGCTACATTAAATCCTCAATAATGCTAGACGTCTCTCCCATGTAGAGCCGAGCAAGTGTAGACATTCATATATAACAATAACATATCCGTATAAATTCCCTTATCCCATCGGTAAATATATGTACTTAAAAACATTAACATAATGTTTATCGACCGTCCCAGTGTTATTTAAAGCTAGGTCAGGTTTTTTTTAGATGATAAAAAATGTTCCTGACTATAATGATAATTTATTGAAACAATTATTAATTACCACCTAGCTGTGGCGAGAAGACGCGGATTCATACATTTCACATCGTATTTATTCAAAAGTGAATATTACGAAACTAACTGAGTTTGAAATACGAGTCTCCGGACATTTGTTTTCCATTTCAGTGAAACAGACGTTAACTCGTGTGTCATCGTCTCTGCTTTCTCTCTTTCTTTATTTCTTTGTTTCTTTCTTTTTTTAATTTTCTCACTGAAAACAAGTAGTTTTTCGAATATGACTTTTCCGTCTTTCCTCGCGATCAAAACGGAACAACTAAGGAACAAAGGGGGAATTAGAAGATTTATAAGAAAATCATTTCTAATTTCATAATAAATAATTGTCTGAAAACATTAATATGATTCCCTTTTACTAGATTGATTTAGTAAGTGCTTATTCCTCTGTATCATAGGATGTCAATGCCCATTCCGACGGTTATACTTAGTGTTACGATGTTGATTTGGGGTTGGTAGAGACAAACGCCAAATAACACGTAACAATAAAAAAGGGTTTTAATAGGTTGGTAAAAAGGTACAGAAATCGGCTGAGTGGTCAATAACTAGCTCAGCCAAGAATTTCTCTGTCTCCCTATCTCTCGCATGTCCACTGACATGCCACTATTTAAAGTCTTTGTTCACAGACGCAGACAAGTTCATTTTCCTGAGGGGTGGTTGGTTTCCGACACAACACTTAGTTGCAAAAGCAGTTAGGAAACATGTAGTTTCATTTGAACCCGTAGTCAGCCAATTGAAATTTTCCATATCCATATTTATGTCAAATTGGGATTTAAATGATGAATATATTAAAACGGAATTCAATCTCACAAGTAGAAAATACATTTTGTGTGTCAAGAAAATTTAAATTATAAATAGATTTAAAAAAAAATTAAAGTGCATTTTCTGATCATATTTTCACAATTCCCAGGGCAGTTTTCACAACATTTAACCCACATGTAGTAAGATTAGTAACCCAAAAGCATGAAAATCTCTCGTCGTATATTGTAATATCTCTAGCACTTTCTTTCTCTCTCACCGTAGCGAAGCTGGCGTAAGTTAACTGAGCTCTGCAGATTTTATCTAACATTATTTCCTTTCTATTTTTTATAAGTCATGATAATAGGTCCGTGATAATAGCTCTCCACAACTTTCTGAATTTTGTATATCTAAGCAAATTTTAACGTTTTACAATCTCACTGTTTTCCGAATGTACCATCCTATTATCCCAACTCAGCCTTTCCTTTCAGCAATATGGGGATTTGTACAGTTTTTTGCACTATTTGTCTCACGTTTCCACAGCTCAAATCTAAAGCTCACTTCCCCGAACTGTTCTTTCAGGAAGATTGAGCACCTCTCTCGTATGCTTTGGAAGTAAGGGACGACCTTAATCACACATTTCCACGGTGATAATTCGGATCAAGTGCTTACCTGACCTAACATCAATGTATTTCTTTTTAGTGGGTGCAGTAAAGAACACGGTTAATGAGAGAAATCCCCAAACAGTGGTGGAATTAAAAGATTGCGACTCTCAAGGATTTATCAAAATAATGCTGATCGGGATTTGTGTCATCGCGTTCTGAAGAGGTTCGAGGATTATCGCAATATTAAATGAGGACATTTTGATCACATAAGAGATTAAACAGTGCTAAAAATGAAACGAAAGTGTTAAAAATGTACATAAATAGTGTTGAACACATATGACTGTAACAAATAAATACAGATGTAATGAAATGATCTTAAAAATGTAGTGTTTACCTACTGAGTGTAAGCCTACGTTTGACCACGCTGTATTTTGAGTGATAAATCTTCTAAGTGCAATCTCCTCATAATTCTTCTCCTTTCCCAGAAATTTTAGATGCCCTTTCTGTTTATATTGGCTATTTTCCATATTCGTTATTCTGGCCATAATATTCTCAGCATTCATTTGTGGGACCACAATTTCAAATCTATTTTTCATTTGAGAGGAAATTCTCATGCGGCTTATGTCAGAGTGGAAAATAATTATAATATAACAGTTCAGCAGTCTTCATTATTTCTAAGGAAATGTTCATTTGTTTTAATACGTTACCTATTTTCCTGAAGGTGTCTCTTGCTATTTCGAAGCTACATAGGATCCTTATGTCACATTATTTGTTGTCTGATTTTCCACTATACACATAACCAAATTTCTGCGCCGCCTTAAGTTATATGTAGTTTAAAAATTAATGATGAGTCTTTGTTTTCTCCGTTTTTCTTTGCTACATTCTACAGGATGTTTTGTCGTTTATCCTCTAAATTCGCCACCAGCAAAAACACATCATTAAAATTTGGCATTACAAGGAAGAGAAATATACACCAACCATTAATATCTTATTTTATTTAAACATCGTATATCTATCATAGTTCAACTAAAACGGATTATTTCTCTCTTTTCGGCTTTAGTTCTAAAGCGCTTTTGGCTATCTACACACATGGTCTGTAAATCCCAATGTTTCAATGTCTCTGGGATTTAGATTAATACACGGGCTCGTGTCACTTATGTAGAAAACATGTTTTTCATGTATTGTCTTGCTTTTTTTTCGCTGTAGGTTTGTTATAATAAATATGTTTCTTCATATAGAGAGTGCGATGTATAAATTGCCGTCTCAATTACGCAAAATATCAAAATACACTGACATCTAGTTTTAACAGATATTAATCACAATTACACAAAAATATCTTGAAATACTAAAGAGTATATTTATTCAATAAAATCGGAAGTGGCTTCAACCACGGCGTCTAGACGACTTCGGAATCTCCTGCAACACATTTGGACTGTCTTCTTATATAAATCGTGGAATGCTGCTTTGGTCCTTGACTTCAGTTCATATTTGACATTACAAGAAGTTTTGTCGGTTTCACCCTCACTTGCGCACCACACATAATAATCAATAGGGTTACAATCTAGGGAGGTAGGTGACCTAATGTAAGGGAGGATGTGGTCGCATAATTTGTCTGACAGACATGACTGGGTTCTCCTGCGTGCATGGGATGATGCAGTCTTGTTGCCAGGATAGGGTCTTCCAGCAGCCACACTTTTGATCCAGGGCAGCACTACCTTCTCAAGGCAATTGGTTTATACCTCCATGATGAATCGGATGCCCGGTGAGAAGATTAATGGAGGCATAACGTTTCTATCAATTGTGATCACTTCAAACTTCTTCGTAATCAGAGTTAAACTCTTCCATCTCTTTCCGAATCTTCTGCATGACCTCAGATTGACACCCAAATAATCTGGAACATTAATATTGAGGATTCTGGCGTGAATTTCAATCAATACAGCAAGCCGTTTACAACTTTCTGGCGATATGAATTGCATCCTGGTGTTCGTTTTCTCATAGACGGTTCTCAATTGACCCTACATCGACAAAATGTCCAATTTACAAAATAAAAAACAAAGAACACGCATGGCGAATTTAAAAAACATATATAAAATCGCAACAATTTATACATCGACCATGACTTATTTCCGAAGTGCTTTAACATTTATATTATTTACCGTTCTTAATTATGAAAAATCATTTTTTGGCTTATTTATATCACATATTTTACTGTCATATTCGCACTGTTCACGATTCGAAGGCCACTCGTGGTAGAGCGTTACAGAATATGAGGCATAACTAATACGGATATGTATGGAAGATAATGGTTAGCACTAGACATCAACAAGTTAAGATTGAAGAAGAAAGGGGAAGCAACATCATGCGAATCGGTTCCACAAGGCAGTAGTTTGTTGGAAGAAGATATTTGAATGAAATATGGGAATACGAAAGGAATGAGGCTGGTTCGCTATAATATGCGTGGAATGACATTTCTTAACCGTGTATAGTTAGGATTGTTGGAAATAAAGTGTGAAGTTCATCTAAATCCTCTCCAATAAATCTTTCGAAAGTTGTTGTATAGGTGAAAAATAATTCATCACCTACAAGGAAGCGGAAACCCTTTTTGAGCTCTATCGGGAAAGGAAAGAAAAGATTCGGCAGCTTCCGGTCATATCTGAGAGCAGTCCTTCATTTTCCGTCTGATGTTGCACATGAAAAAGTATCGGATACGAGGATAGTAGTTGGAACATATGTTTTAATATAATCTTAACTTATGATTTGTAGGCTAAAATGTTCCTTATTATTTCCAGGGAGAATATTTGGCAAACAGCCGTTTATTGTTCTCATTAACAAACCCATAAGAAACACAACAAATCTACAGAATATCCAGACCGTTGATAGTACCAAATAGAAAATGTCGTTGCAATGGGTTTTCATTTCTATGCGCGAAGAGGGAATATGAAGGCAAGTTTGAAAACTGAAAAAAAAGATCAATCACTTAGATCCATTTTGTAAGATTAAACAAATGCGCGTTACAAGGGAGTGTTTGAAAATCACTTCTACATTTGAAATACTTTCATGTAGAGACGATGTAAATGTCTTAGTCCATTTCGGTCCCAATTTGTCATACATTCAAAGGAACGCCAGAATCGTATTTAATGTGTTGACACACACATGAAATCTGTCCGTCCATGTAAAGTAACCGGAAATTGTGTTGATTTATCTGCGAATTCCATTGAAAGATGAAAGATTTTATTATAGCTCCGGGCTTGGAAGATGTGAGCATCTAAACGTTATTATGTCGGTGATCGACCCGAAGTGAAAATATTTCCTTTCAACTTAACACTCATTCTTTATCCTGACACTTATTTCACATATATATATATTTTCTAACAATTTATATCCGTTAAAGGTCACGTTTAAATGGCCTAAAGTGTATTCTCTATGAAATCTCACACGCGTAATAACGTTATATTACTAATACACGTGGAATAAGAGGGACATATATTCATTTAAATAACTTAAAATACGTTAAATATGTTAAATAATATACAAAATGTTCCATTATCGTCTGCAATCTCTCAAACAGTATTGTTATATCCTCCAAGAATTTCGTTTTTTTTTCTCCCGTCAATTGTTTCATTGGAGGATTTAACTTACTCATATGGAGTTAATTCTGTCAAGAATACAATAAATGTTTATACGAATTTGCAGAATGTACTGAATAAGGATTACGAATCAATGAAAATATTCCAGTTCTGGTTAAACAACATTTTTAGATTTAGTTTTATAGGAATATTAATCATTTGATTTCGTGGGTCCATTTGCCTGCAACAACTCATCGAAGCAAATTCATTGCAAATGCTAGCATAACAGAAGGATCTATACTATTAAAAACATAAAAGAAAATATCATTGTAGCAATCAACTCTCTCACAAGGATATGATAAATATATGGAAACAAGAAAGAACTCGATTCGTAAACAACTGTACAAATGTAATCGTAAAAGACGATTAATCTCCAACAGAGGCATAATTACAGTAGTAATAAAAATAGGGAAATCATCACAATAATTAACTCCCATCTAAATCTACGAAACGTTTTTTCTTTCAATATGACGATACATATGCTCTGATCAAAAGATATTTTTTGAAACAAAAGAAGGAGTTTATATAACATCAGATACAGTACATAACATATATCTCTTTGATAAGTGAAACATTGGCCTGCTACTCCTGCTATGAATCTAGAGATTCTTGACAAAATTCAAAAAAGGATCTGCAATGTATTCGATTCTGAACAGGCATCTTGACTTACGCTAATTTATCACCGACGTAGTGTAACTTCCTTCTCTCGTTTCTACAAATATTTTCATGGCAACTTCTCTGAATAGAGGTTTTTTCCTTGTGTCTCGACTACACGAATTTAAGCGCTTTAGTAGAATGGCATCTAGGTCCCGCTTTTTACTATTGCAATAGCTAAATGCAACCTCCACTTCGAATCCAGCTGTTTCATTTCTCGCACTTCGCACCTGTCGAATCGTCTTCCGTTTTCTTGCTTCCCTCATTAGCACAGTCTTCAAAAATTAAATTCAACATCAATCACCAACTTTTGTCAACTTGTACCACATTTATCTTTTGTCGTCTCATTAATCCTGCCTATTCTTAGTTTTAACTTTTACTTTCATTTTCACTTTCACACTGCCCCCTTGTGGCATCTCCGCCTTGCTTAGGGGTTAAACGATTCAACAAAAAAACAAAGATTCATTAACATGTAAAGTTCTAAATATTTTATTTTTCTCCCTACAATTATCATAGTTGATGCATTATAACATGCTAAAATAAACACAAGTGTTCAAAAATAATTAATCTAGGCCGAAATTTTGTTTCCGTTCATCTGAATCGTGGTATATTATCTCCGACGAATCTTTATTGCAGAACCGCTGTTCTCTTGCGTAATTTTGTGAAACAGAAACTCCTTTGATACCAACAATATCTGTAGACGTTAAAAAAAAGTTTCCCTGTTAATCGAAATATAATAATGGGAGGCTTTAAATTTTCGGCCTGAGTAAAGGTGTTGCAGCGTGGATAATAATAACCTAAGAGGCAATGTAATCACTTTTCTACACTGTCAAGTCTGGAAAGAGAGGATTCAGCAGCAGCAACGGCAGCCGAAATATGGCTGCGATATTCCATTCTTGGTCTGATCTGACACTTAGAGAAAAAATAATCAGTAAGAGTTATATAGGAGTTAGATGCGCATAGAGAATACAATCTGGTGGGATCGATATTTTAACAAAGTTTAAAAGATCTAATCCTCGATCTCAATGACATTTAACTCAGCTTTAACGCAAAGACCGGTTAACAAGTTTTATTCACAAGGTTTGATGTAGTTTTTCATCATTCTGCAACTATATTGATCACTGGGGTTGTCCCCATAGGCCGATATGTGCAAGAAACACCTCCTTGATAAATGGATCACGGTGTAATTTAACGCAGGTTTCATTGTCAGTATTATAACTTTCCATAGTAATCATTAAGCAGAGTTCCCATTACCAAAATTAAATCATAGGTGAAGAGAAATTGATGCTTAATGATATGACCAGAAAAAAACAAATATATAAAGAATATATTACAAAAAAGATTATAAGAATGTTATATTAAAAAAGAAAGCTTAGAAAAAGATAAAATAAACAAGACATTTGAAGCCATGGCAAGAATCTATTATGAGAAAAGCACTTGAAAAGAATCTTCCACGGAGAAAGAAAGACAAAATAGAACATGATGATATTAAAATAGGAAAAAAGGCAAAAGCTAAACGGTAAAGGGATATCAATCAAGATGTAAATGACAACAATCTTAAAAATAAATGTTATGTGAATGAACAAAAAGAAGCGAAATATATCTCGAAGATGATTTAATAATATCTCGCATCATTAAGAGATAGAAATATATATAGCTGTTCACACACACACTTATATATACATATATGTGAATATAGATTTATATACAAAAATAAAAGGAATTACACATTTCTTCCTAAACATTGGATGAAAATCCGATTTTTATGCAAACTGACTTTTGTAATATCTTTTGTCTTTCGCGTATAATGCATCAGACCATTCACACATGAGAAAACAAATACATTGGTAAGAAAAATAATTGATTACAAAATAAATATATGAAAAATTAAAAATAAAAAGACGTAATGGATATTACTAAGTCAATATTGTTCGACATCTATCTATCTATCTATCTATCTATCTATCTATCTATCTATCTCTCTCTACATATATATATATATATATATATATATATATATATATATATATATATACATACATACATATATATATATATATATATATATATATATATATATATATATATATATATATATATATATATATATATACACGAACACAAAAGTAATGAGAACGAAAATATTATATAAATTCCAAAGTTCACAGCATTAATTCAAAAGAGGGCTTCAATACAGATAATAAATCAATAATTGTTTATTATATTTTTTTCATACAGTCAAAAACAATTTACACACTACAAAAATGCAACCGTTTTTCGGTGCATTTAGTTGCACCTCGACTGGTGTGAACCAAAATGTTTAATGAACAATTCTATTTGGAGCAGGCCAAAGTCACTTCTTTTTGTCTTTGGGAAAAAGAAGAAAATATTTTAAGAGGGGTTGTATAAGAGTAAAGAAAAGATAGGTAATGGCAATGTGAGAGAGTGAGATAATAATGCTTGTTGATAGCAAATGTGGTGAAGGATGGATGAGGTGTTAATGTGAATGTTTAATGGTTAGCAGTTTATTTATTTTTGTCTGGGGTTATTAATAACGGGGGATTATGATTGGTCATTTTTAGTGTTTGTGTATGTTTGCATGCACATATCCACACTCGATTATAGCTGTTTAATATTTATTAGTTTATCATTTTATTAAGAAAAAGTTTATATAATATTTGATACTTTTATACATTTATTTAAAGTTTATATTACATTTATTCTATTTAAAATTATTTTTCCTGTTACTGCTTATATATCAAATTAAACATTCATTTATATGCCTACGTTTACTCTTTATTCAGTTTTCTGGTTTAAGAGTTGAATTTACTTTTGAAATGTAATTATTGCTAATTTTTCCTGTAAGCAGAATTTAATTTTAATTTCTACTTTTAATACTGTATGGGGCTGCCTTTTTATAATCCCCCACTTTTTTTCATGTGATATTACTTTCATTTTGAATCTATATTCATATCGACATGTTGTATTTTTTTTTTTTTAGAATGATATTTGTGGTTATAGTATATTTATAGTATATGTTGTTGGATAAACATTTATGTTTAGGTGGGAAATTTTCTTTCTTTCTGCAGTTACATTTGATGGTATTATTTTACAGCATGTAATTGTTATTGTTGTTGTAATTCTTATTGGCTTCCTTGATTATTTTTTATTCTGCTTAGTTTATATTTTCTGCATGTTATCAATGCAGCTGTAACACATTTTGATTGTATTTTTGTCCGCAACTTTTGGTAATTTATTATTTTTAGTATTTTGTCAATTTGTTTTTGTTTGAATTGTTTTTGTTTGTGTATTCTAGTTTGTTTGAATATCCGCTGTTTGTTAGGTCTTTACATATGTTTTATTCATTCAATATTTTTCCCCTAGTACAATGTGATGAAATTATTTTATCATAGATAAGGTATATGTTTAAATAAGTTGGGTTGGTTAGAAGTTTTGTTAATGTATATTGCTACGTTTTCTGTATGGTTTGTAGGTTACGTTGTTGAGGTTTAATTTTGTATCTAAGAAATTTACTATTTTTTATTTGATTTTATATCATTTATGTATTTTATATCTTTTATATTTTTTTATTTGATTTTATATCTTATATACAAATAAAGTTAAACTTCAAACGTAAGTCTTGGAAATAGTCACTTATCATCTCCAAACGATGTGTGAGATCATATAAACAATAAAAACATGAAAATCTTTATTCGATAAGTAAAGCCATGTTGACGCGAACGTAAACTATATTGACTTTTTATTAACCTATTTGATATTTATTCTGCCTGAAGTGTGTACATACTTGTGAATTGGTAGACAATGTTTAGAAGTTGCCTGAAATTCGAAATGAATTTCATAAAAAACAAAAAATGTTTTTATCAAAATAAAAGTATTAAGTAAATGAATGAGATTATGAAAGAGTAAAAATATAATAAAAGGACGCTCATAAAGAAATGATTATTATTAGAAAATAAAAACGTAACATATAAACATGTTAGATGTTCATAATCAAAGATAATTGAAGAAACATAAGAAGCAATTAATAAATGATTTGATAATCGGTGTCATCATCCTTATCAGAGAAAGCCTTTTGCTCAGAAACTTACAACGTTTTCTCTCTAGTATCTCTCTATATTTCTGAGATGAGATATTATGTACATTATTTACATTATTCAAACGTTTGTCCTCATCTTTGTCGCCATATGTATTACAACGTTTCGGCCGTTGTACGCTCCAGCCTTCTTCAGGTGGTTGGAATGTCGAACTGAACACTTTATTCCGCTCACTGTCCGCTGCTTACAACACCGAGCAAAAGTCATATGTGGCGACCCAGACATATTAGATAAAGAATTGGTCAGTATAAGTAATACCCTGCAACGTAACAATTACCCTGGGTACATGGCAACAGCTTAAAAAAATCTGGGATAGGCGGGTACAAACAGAGGATACCAACACTCAGATAACAGTCTCCCTGCCTTATGTGAAGAGGTTATCAGAGAAATATGCGGTCCATATATCATCAATACAACCTTCAAAAGCTTGACGACACTTCACAGATCTATCTCCCTAGTAAGAAACTCCACAGAGGAGAACATGACTGAAGACTCTGTGTACACTATCTCGTGCAGCGGCGGAAAGAAATGTAAAGTGGAGACAGGCCGCCCGCTTCAGGTAAGACTTCAAGAAGATCAGAAAGCTGTAACACGAGGTGATGTGGCAAAATCAGGTGTGGATGACAACATATGGAGAAAGAATGGGGGATCACCGCAATCTGTGGGATCAGGTGGTGATCATAGACAAAGAACACCATTGGAATTTCGTAAATTTAAGGAATCAGCAGGCCACAAAAATTTCCTGAGCCGGCCAAGCAGAGAAATGAATACAATCTGGGAACCAGTAATAAGGAGTGCCAGAGAAAAGCGATAATAACAAAAATTTTAATATGAATGTTTATAATACCAAGAAATTCATACACAGATTTCCTCAAGGACACATGGCACAGTGGATAAAGGCGTTAGTTAGATGCAATGACATGACCCCACAGAGTGTGAGTTCAATACCCGGCTAAGGCACTGGAGAACGTTCAGAGAGAAATTATCAGGAAATAACTGATAACCGACATCCATTAAACATGGCACGTGGAACTAGAACAGTATACCCCAGTGAACTAAATAAAGGGTTCAGTTCGACATTCCAACCACCGGAAGGCCGGAGCGTACAACGGCCGAAACATTGTTATAAATATGGTGACAAAGATGAGGTTAATAATTTTCTCTTAGGTCTTCACCCTTATCCATCGCATCCAGTATTTTTTTTTCAGATTTGCACATCGCATCCAGTATTTTTTTTTAGATTTACACGTATATGGATATACATTGCGCGATGAATGAATTGTCCAAATTACGCAAAAATGCAAATAACGCTGACATATCATTTTAAGAGATATATTTAGCAAAATTATACAAAAAATATCTTGAAATACTACAGATTAAATTCATTCAATAAAATCGCTACTGGCTTCAAACACGGCCCACAGACGATTTCGGACTCTCCTGTATTTCTTCTAAACTGTCTCCGTGTTGAATTTGGTGAATGCTACCATAATTCGTGCCTTCAGTTCGTCTTTGGCGTTACTAGGAGTTTTTGATCTTTTGCTCAAATGAACCTCAGACATAATAATCAATGTGGTTGAATTCTATTTAGGTGGTTAAATGTAAGTTGTGATATCGTAGCAGATATTATTTGACAGCCATGACTGGATTCACCTGCTTGTGTGGCATGATTCAGAATCATTTTGCCAGACATATGTTCATCTAGCAGCCAACCTTTGACCCAGGGAAGCACTACCTCATAAACCCACTTGATATAGGCCTACGAGTTGAGTCTGAGACCCAGTGTAATCACTAGTAATTACTCTAAACACCTTTGTAAATTACCATTAAACTCATCCAACTCTGTCAGAACATTTTGCACTGTCCCCAGATTGACACCAAAATATACGTATATACGTATTTGAGATTCCAGCGCGAATGTCAAGCGGTACAGCATGCCGTTTCCAAATTGAATTGCGTGATGGTGAATTTCTTTACACGCGGTACCCAAGTGAACCTACTATACTGTGTAGTTGACAAAAACAAAAACAAAGGGAATGCGCGAAATTAAAAATATACTATGACGACAATTTACCCATCGCAGCCTGTATGTTTTGAATGGGCGATGTCTTCCGAACGGTACGTCGTATATATTGTCACTCGTATGAACTATTAGATGAGTGATTGATGGCCACTGCACATAGAGAAACTAAATTTTATCATGACCCCAAACGTCAGCTTTGGTTGCTGCATCTTCTCTCAATACTAAATGCATTTTAACTTTATTAAATGTAGCAGTTGCTTGGCTAACTAAGAAAATGGCGTTAACATGAAAAAGAGGATTGTCATTGAATTATTCGTGGATACACTCAATCATGTGTTGAATATTTAACGACATCAGACATTCGCTGAAAACGCAGTTTCAGAAGTGTTGACCGTGATATGTGTGCATCGAAAATCATTCGTATCGAGGACAGACACACGATATCGATATTTTGGACAAAATAATCAATGCTTTGAAAAATTATAAAAGACATGTTTTATAAATGTAAATCTGCACTATCCAGTGGTGTTATTGTGCTATTTTATCATTTTTCTTGAGAATAAAAAAACATGGATTAAAACAACTAAAGACATGAGACAATATCAGAAACTTGAGTAAAGAATCAGGATTTATCGTAAAATAAATGGAAATTAAAATTTAACCTAACTTAAATAAAGAAAAAGACGGATTAAAAGTAATATTACGAGTAAAATGTTATTTTTAAAATTAATATGAGAGATATGAAGTCGGATTAAAGTAAATATAATGGGATTAGAAGATGGATTAAATTACATACTATAAGGAGAAAATAAAACTGATTAAAATTAATAAAAAAGTAAACACGAAAAAAGAAGATGGAAAATGATGGGAAAAGGAGATTGATAAAATGTATATACGAGAAACTGAAAACGGATTAAAAGGAATATAAGGGGAAAAGAAAGTGATTTAAATGATTAAAACAAGGATAAAAATGAAAATAGACGTGTTAAAATTAGAACAATTCGAAAGGAAGATGGATTAAAAGGAATATAAAAGGAAATTAGTACGGGTTAAAAGGTATTTAAGCGGGGAATATGACAGATTAGAATATTTACATGGCAAAAAAGACGGATTACAAGAAATATAAGGCAAAAGTAGAAATAAAAGAAGCAAAAATGTAAACAATTCAAATAAGATAAGAAACTTAAACCAAAATAAAAAAGGTAACGTGTGAAGGAAAATAAACTCAAAGTTACGAATGGTAAAAGAAATAACAGAAAAAAGACAAAAAACATGATATTGTCAAAAAAAATAATAAAAAGGAAAAAAATTATAACTCACGGAATAAAGAAATGAATGAAAAAGAGATTGCAAAAAAAAAAGAAAACAAATTACAGGACATAAAACGAAAATACAGAAATTAAGATGAAAACTGAGCGAAAAAGAAAAGAAACGGAGTAAGACAGAAAATTAAATATTCATTTCTATTTTTTCATTGTGTGTTTAGATTTCTTTTTCTTTTTTCAGAACAGAAAAAAGAAGTAAATCAAAATGAACAATAACAGGAAATAAAAATTAATTTTAAAAAATAATGGAAAGATGTAGAAAAAATAAATTAAAAAATCCCAAGCAATGAAAATAAACGTAAACAAAATCAAGATGAAAAGTAAGAAAATCAACAAAAGCAAGAGCAACTGCAACAACAGCAGCAGCAGAAACAACAACAACAACAACAACAACAACAACAACAATAATAATAATAATAATAATAATAATAATAATAATAATAATAATGTCAGCATAACAAATAAATTAGAACTTTAGAAATAAATATCACTAAATTGAAGATAAACGACAAACTAAACGCTTGTACTCTTAAACAAACTAGAGATCTAAACCTTTGTATGTAAAGTACCAAAGAGTACTGACGGACATCAATGCCTGTCAGCCCCATCAATGGCACATAAGAATGGGGGACTAAAATGCCTTATTAAAGTTTGCGAAGGACCAATAGCTTCCTGAGTATGTATACATGTTTAAAATCAACTTTAAAATCCTGCCTGTCGCCTAACCGATCAATTTACTGAGACCGTTGAACCCTGTCAATCAGAGTACCCAGTACTTGCTGAGAAATAACAGATTATTAGACATGACAAGCGAGGACAATATATTCAATGTTATGTCTGTTAGAACTATGGTATTGAAGTACAGTATATATTGTTCAAGTATCCGGATGATGTAACAAATGATGATGGTGTGACAATAATGTGGGATTTCCAATTACTCACAGACAAGGAAATTATACAAATAGACCTGACCGAGCCATAAATATTTCTAAAGAGGAAATAAATTATATGATTTTCGTACAAGATTCCAATGTTTCTAAAATATTTTACAAAAAAGGAAACTTAAAACTACAGTTATCCTTGTTGTAATAGGGGCATTTGGTATTATGAAGAAGGGTAACGAAAGTCATGCTAGTAACATTCCTGGAATCCTCAGCATCTCAGAACCGCAAAAGATTAATTTGAACGGAACGGCACATATTATCCGCAAATCCACCACCACTAATCGAAACGTTACTTGAGTGCAGAGTTAACTCTCTTAAAGTGCACTTTTTATTCGAAGACCCCAAATCTTAATAATTAGGGGCTTAAAATTACTACATGGTAAGATGATGCCACACAGTAGTAGTAGTAGTAGTAGCAACTCCGCCTCTGTAGTGGTTACGTAGTGTGTGGTTAAAATCTGTAAACGAAGATTTTATTCTTCCTGCACAGGACCAATGCTTGCTAAATAGAAATTACCAAGCACACATACTGAATAAGTGTGTTAAACCAAGATGCACATTCCGTAATAAAGATCCACAAAAATTGACATTTTGTATCAAACTGCGCAGTTTTAGCTCACACTGAATACAAATTTCGTCATGATAGAATGGGCCGATATCTTCAGTAGAAAATATGGACCTTTTACGGGAAGAAAACTGCAAGAAACTGGCATGAACAAACCCCGGACATTACAATACACACAGATAGAACAAAAAGTTAATCGCACAGACATCGTAAACAAACACCACAAAGAAGAATGTGATTCCTTGTTGACATGGCAGTCCCTACATATTGCAATGTACCTTTGAAGATTAAAAAAAAAGGTTCATGAAATGTAAATCTAAAAAATGTGGCAGTTGTAGTTGGAGCCTTCTTGATGGTTGGAATAGGTTCTGATAAACTCATTGAAGGGATTCCTGGTATCCCATGCCCAAATTCACTCACAAGGCTTGAGTCAACACGTGGTATGGTTTTCAGGCACTTTCTAATGGTGTCGCACGTTGGGATCATCCCCACGCCAGACCGATAACATAAGGAAGGAGACTTCCTGACAAATCGACCATGGTGAGATTCAGACCCGGGTGTCATGGTTACAAAGCGATCTTTCTAAACACTCGCAATTTTTATTTACTAGGATTTTTTGCAGCACACACACTCAGTATTAAATATTGTTGACGTTATCGCTAACATTTTTTATCGAGATTTTCTATCCTCTAATCACCATACAGTGTTTACATTTATAGTGCTACTAATGTTCATTATATTTTACCAGAATGTAATATAAAGCATTAAAGAAAAAGATATGCCAAAAAATATTATTGCATTTGTATTAAATTAGTATTTATTATTTAAAACATTATATTAAAGTGGGAATATTTTGAATGTTAAATAATAAAAAAAAATTATTTTTCCAAAAAATGAAGGAAATTTATTGTACTAAGCTATGCGCTCTTGTAAAAGAAGCTGTACCTTTTACTACCTTACCTGTTTGTAAATCTCCCTAATATTTGGTTTTGATAGGTATGTCTGTTTTAGAGGGCGTGCCGGACAGACTAACGGAATCACAGACTTTTGTATATAGATGGATGCTTGTATGAAACCATGGTTACGTTTATGTGTGAAATAATTCATATGAAATGAGCAATTGTATATCCATTAATGTCTACAATAATGCGTGTACCATGTATTCATTTTAAGAAATTTCAGTAGGTGCATATGTGCGTGTATGACTGAACTTATTTTAACCTCTGTGACAGTATTTGTGTCTCTTCCCCTACCCATTACAAATTAATGCTGTTGCCGCACGTCATCGTGAGGCAATCTTATGCGCTGGGAATCCGCAAAGGTGATTCGTCGAATTTGACCTTACGCAAAATGACGTCACAACACGTGGTTTTCCTAATGGCGAGTTAATAAGTGTTTATTTTTAGTTGTTTTTTTTTTTTAATGATGGAAAGAAACAGCTTTTCCTAATGGGTGCCTTTCGATGTCATGACAATCAAACCTTCTCAAGCAAAATATTCCATTAACTTTTTCTCTTTATCGTTCTGTCATAAGTTGTTTTTTTTATGCATCGTCTTAATTTCACTCACTTTCAATAATAATAACCTTGATGATGACAATTGCAATAATAATATTGAGAAGAAGAAGAAGAAGAAGAAGAAGAAGAAGAAGAAGAAGAAGAAGAAGAAGAAGAAGAAGAAGAAGGAGGAGGAGGAGGAGGAGGAGAAGGAGAAGGAGAAGAAGAAGAAGAAGAAGAAGAAGAAGAAGAAGAAGAAGAAGAAGAAGAGCGAGAAATAATGGATATAAACCTGATAGGGTAGGGAAATAGTAGCATTGAAAGGTAGAAAAACATCATGAATTCCATTTGTAGAATAATGCTATGAAACGAACCTTCACCTTTACAATTTGAAATAGGTATAGTGCATCGGGATTTAACCATGTATACTGACGACTCATTGAAGCGTGTATAGCAGATATAAAGATAAAAGTGATTAAAAAAGTAAGTTCTATCTCAATGACATTCCCATCTCGTCTTCTGATAATATTTTAGCTGAAGAATATGACAAACTTTGAAAAATATACTGATATGAAAATAGAAATTGCCAAAATGTGGCATTTAAACATAACCATTTGTTCAATAACAAAAGACATCACGTGAAATGACTGAGAAATAGTCATACCTGCATAAGGAAGATCCTAGAAAACTCTTCAGTGAGATAGAACAGTATATGGTCATGCACATCACTCAGATACTCATACAAATAATGCCTCTCTATCTCTCACTATTTCTCTTTGAGCCTTTCTCTCTTTCTCTCTTTTCCTCTCTTTGTTAAATGATGAATAGCTAAGAAAATAATCTACTTTATTTCATATGCAAAATAAAAGTCGAGTAAATAAATATAATAATAATAATAATAATAATAATAATAATAATAATAATAAATATTAAGTGGCACACGGCACATGGGAATATCAAAAATCCCTGTTGTAGTTGTAGCCCTCAGATTGTTTGGAAAGATTTCAGTAGACTCATTGAATAGATTCCTCGAAGACCATGCCTTAAAGAAATACAAGAAATTGTTCCCACAAGTACACCCCATGTTACAGTTTTTCGGTACTCTATGTACTAGAAAGCCAACAAAAATAAGCTGACTCATTTTATAGTTCACTAATAGAAGTTTTAAACAATCAGAAGGCTCAAAATATTCAATGGGATGTGTATGAAGGCAGACATGTTTTTCTAAATATTCACTGCCAACCTCTGATATCGAAGACTGAAGAATTACGGAACAGCTGCTGCTGCTATTGGCAATATAGTCAGATCCAGTAGAGTGTCTGACTCGTGAGTGTTAATCTTTACCGTTGTTTCATTGAACAGATTACGTACTGTGCTGGACTATGGCGAACATGGTCAACACCCCACACCATATGAAGTGCTTTAGCTTTGTTAAATATATGTGCCTGTGTTTTTAATTAGTCAGTGGCCAATGTCATGATGCCATTTCTAACCTTAGTTCGCTGGGCGGTATCCGGAAAGTAATGCTTACACACCAGAAATCAAAGGAAATAAAATAATAATAATGATAATAATAATAATAGTAATAATAATAATAATAATAATAATAATAATAATAATAATAATTATAATAATCACCCTTTAGTAAATATACAAAAGAAAAGTAAAAAGACGACTCGTTTTCATTATAATGGAAATATTTGTGGAATAAGATTGTGGGAGAACATCTGCTATCTAGAACACCATGAAGCTGAGCTGGATAAGAAAAATACATATACGATGAATTATACATAAATAAGAATAAGGCGGATCTAAATTAGAAAATATGACCGTCATACTGTCCCCAGGAGAAAAGTACGAGATGATATTGGGGAACATTAATAATAATAATAATAATAATAATAATAATAATAATAATAATAATAATAACGATAACAGTAATAATACAATAATTTATTTTATATGCCATACAAAACAAACACTTATCAACTTTTATCTAAATATTAATAGTATCAAGATGTTAATTGTATTATGGGTAAAATATATTCCTGTAATAACAGTATTATGTATATTTTAATATAGTTTTATATCATGCCACATAACATGTCGTGTCTTCCCGGGATCCAAACGCTAATAATTTATTATTTTACCGTTGTTTTCAATGATAGCAATAGTAATAAAATAAATAAAAATAAATAGAGGAGGGGGTTCAGGGCCCCTGGACGTGATGCCCCCCACCATGTTATGGATATGCTCAGGCACTCACGAACCAGTCGCAACGTATGGGTAAATACGAACTGACTATAATTATGACAAATCGAATAAAATTGATGGCCTCAAAAAGTCTGCAACTATAACAAACTCAAACCAATGAGAACACGAGAAGATCTACACTGAGGACACTCCTCGCAGAGGCCATCTATATTAAAAAAAACAATAAAATAATAATAAATAAATTTTCTAATGTATTGAATAAATCATAGCATTTTACACTGGTATGATAAATCCGACAAAGACAACGACGATCAAAGCCACCTATAATATTTGGCGATAAAATCACCACCCAAACAGACTAAACATCGATGCCTACAAACTAGCCAATATCAGGTGTGTCATCACTAATAAAAAAAGAATACCCGACATAGAACTCGAAAGCCTCCGAGAAAAAATGTTTAAACTTTAACATCGAGGGTTTAACTGGCAGCAGCCAAGAGCAGAAACATGCAGTGGAAAAAAGGGAAACAAGTTTTAATAATCACTCCGAGGTAAACATTCAACTAGAAGATGGTAATGACGAATATGAGAGAGAAACAGAGATTTCCAACCAAAATGAGCTGACTCATTTTATAGTTGACTAGTAGAAGATTTATAGAGATAAATAGATAAATAGAACATTTATAGAGATAAATCACCCGACTAATGTCAGTGAAGCCGAGAACATGTGGGAAAACTGCACAATGAAAGAGCTACATGGATCAAGTAACAACATGAACGACATACACATATTGAGCCCCAAAAATGGAGATATACATCTCTTACTGAAACAACCGCTGCCATCTGTAAAAACAAAAACAGGAAAGCACCAGGAATTGACCGAATAACAAAATGTTGGATAAATATCTATGTAGCTGTCATGAAAACAACGAAAATTCATACGATGCTATAATCATAAACTCAGAAAAATACCGCAAACGGTTCTAGTGGAGAGTAACTTACCGACTCCCCAAAACAGAAGAGATGCAGAACTCGAAGAACTATAGACCCAACACCTTCCTACCAACAATATGCAAGATAATCACTTCTATCATAACCGAGAAAATAATTTACTCTCAGCAGAACAGAAGGGATATAAAATAGGAAGTTACGGATGCAAGGACCAAATAATTCTCAATAAAACAATATTGGAAGAGGTAAAAACAAAGTTATCGTCAGCATGGATCGACTACAGTGCACCGTGAATGCACCACATTCATGGATAGAGAAGAGCCTAAAAATATACAGAGTATGACCGAGGACAGTCACATTCATAACGAAGAGCAAGAAAAACTTAAAGACGACACCAAACCTAAACTATACAAACAGGTCATTAACATCGAATCAAATCATCATCAAAAGTCTAATGTTTTAAGGATATTCATTGTCACCACTACCCTTTTGCCTTGTAATAGCGCCACGCAGCTATCTACTGAAAAACATTATTCACAGATACATTCATAGAATAGGAAACTGAATCACCTATTCAATACTGATGAACTTAAAACCTTTACCATGGATGACAGCCAGCAGAAAACCTACTCATTATAGTCAAAAACTTAAGCGAAGGCATTATGTTAGATTTCAGAATCGACAAATGTGCCAAACTCACTTCCAAACGATGTAAACTAACGAAAACTATAGATTATATTTTGATATTAACATTAAGATTATGGAATTAGACCAAGATTATACATAAAAATATTTAGGAACTAAGAAATGACACGGAATACAACATTCAGTTATGAAGAAAAAGATCCGAAAAGAATATTATAGGAAAGTACATTTTATATTAGAACGTCAACTTAATGGGGCCTATAAAATGAAGGCTATCAACACCGTAGCAAATGAGGATGCACCAACCGAAATCAGAGGTTGATAGGCTGTAGCTAACAAGAGCTTTAGGAGGCCGAGATAGAATTCAAATTGGTTTAACTCTTAAAACTACAACAATCGGATTGGAAGACTAGCCCACAAAAAAATTACTCTAACCAGCAAATAGTAAAACACCAAAATCACTCCAGCAACAAAGAAAATGCACTCTTGAAGAAATATAATTAATATAACTGAAAACATATAAAAAAATAAGCGACTACCATCTACGCCAGACGATTAAAACAGAAAACAAATTAATTAAAAAAAAACAACAACAGAAAACACCTGGGAGGTCAAGGCGTTGCAAAGATAAAAGCTACACAATTAAAAGAAGCAAATGTAGGGCAGCAGAAAAGACATCAGTGGCTGAGGAGTACCAGGTTTAAAACTAATAAAGAAAACCCTACTATTGCAGCTCAACACCAACGCCTCGCTACCACAGGTTATCAATGACACGTAGTCAAGGATCGAACTAACCCAAAATGCAGTATATGCGGATAATATGATACAGCTGTCGACCATATTTTTCAGGATGTACGGAATTAGCAAAAAACTGATATACTGACAGATATAACAAGGTAGCGACATATGTGCACTGGTGGATATGCAAGAAGTACAAAACTGAATCCACAGACATTATATGACCACCATCCAGACAGAGTTACACAAAATAAAGATGCAACTATCCTCTAGGTCAAGCCAATTCAAAAACAAATGCCAACAGTCTTGATATCATCACAAAAGACAAGTTCAGGATATGTATTCTTATTGACATATACGTATAATCTGAGAAAAAAAACTCCATTAAATTTGTCGAGAAATTTTCTAGATACAAGCACATAGATCGAGATTAACAGGATCTGGGGATGAAGACTAAAACTGTTCCAATAGTAATTGGAGTTCTAGGCCAGTCGATATAAGCAATGGACAATTTTACTAACAGTCTTAGGTAGTATCAATATATAAACTTGTTTAACAATGTCCCATCATTAACTTTTGAAAATTTGCAAAATCTCATCGGTGATTGCAAATATCCTTAAATAAAGTATGAATAGGTGGAAAACATCATTATATATAAATCACACCAAATGTACTGCTATTTGGAATTATTTGAATATCCAACGAGGAATCATCCAAGGAATCTCGCTATCTCTCCTTTCTCTTCTGTTTTCCTTCCTTACATTTGCAAGACCTATGCAATAATAACTCTGGATGCAAATGATCTTGAGGTGGAAATCTACAAAATATCGCAAATGAGTATATCAGTATTTCCAGATGTAGGTGGAGCTTTCGGATTGATTCGAAAGTATTCCCATAGATACTTCAAAGTTGTTTATGGTAGTCCATGCCTCAAAGAAATTCAAAAGATTTTTCTCACATCTGCATCTCACAGAGTTTTATCTGTATAAAAATGGTGTATGAACTTATTTTGATATTTAAATATTATCAGTGGAAAATATCATGAAGTCTTTTCTGAAATTATGTCTCTGGATGGAACACGGATGGACATGTGTATACAAAAGAAATCAAAGGGAATAATAATAAATCAAGTAAACATTGATAATCTATGTTGATCTCAGATCCTGATGACGTTACGAATATAGAGAAATAATTTAGCATCTGTTATCAGGTTGAGAGGTATTAGAATCCAACGTATATGAAACTCGTTAGAACATGGAGGTTCAATAGTTCAACTGGAAAAATCTGCTATTTTTACTGGACAGACAATGACAAAAATGGTGCTAATATGACCAAGACCAGGTTTCCAACATAGTACTTGTAAAAGTTTTATGGGTCTTTAAAATACAAATAGATAAAACAATCAATGTTATCAGAACAGGGATAGTGAAGAATGTGCATTTTTATTGACATCGCAGTTCATGTCAAATTCAATGTTGCATTAAACTCTTCAAAATTAGGGGAAAAACTGAAACACGTAGAATTGTAAATTTCAATGTGGGATATGTAAGTTGTTCCAGGTGTGGTCGGGTTTCAGGTTTTGATTGGAAAAGGCTCTGACAGGCGTATTGAAAGGAACACTGGCATTCCATATATTAAGTAAATCCAAGTAAATATCCTATTCGAATAATTTCTTTTCTCGCACTTCTTGCCCATGGAAGTTTTACTTCCCTGTCTCCTGCAATCTTCAAAATGTAAGTGAAACATGCATTCATATTCAGTGAAACAAACATACATATTCAGTGAAATATTTTTTTTTTTTTTTACATCTGTCGTTCACTCTGTACAATACCCCATGGAAAATCGAGGTAGACCGTTACAATACGAGGAATTTTATGCGGATAGGAAAGAAAATACACATAAACAGGTTAAGATTGTAGTTATCAGGGAAACATCCACTTGTGAGTCGCTTCCCGGACAGCGATTCCCGGAAAGTAGCTGTTTTAGTGGAACTTACTTCTCCCCGAGGGAATAAGGAGGTAATGTGAATTTTTGGCTCCAATCTAATTGAAATCGCGGGTCCAGGTTGTAAATGCTAGACCTGGCGGAACCAAGGAATGCAGTTTGTCCGAACGCTTGCCATGGGATAGCGATATAACAATTAGAGGCTTCCCACATCCTGTCTGTGACACAGAGGTTGAATGGTGAAATATATTTTATTACTTAGAAGGGACGCTTTTGGAATCTATGAAATGTCAGGTCCGGGCAGCTCCCACCAAAAATATGACAAGAGTACTCTGATTTAAACCCGAGTTACGTACTTAGTCGAGTGGCACAGGGAATTTAAAAATTGTCCTGCACCTTTAGCGATCAGTATCCGTCTATATTTCTGAGATGTGATATTATGTACACTATTTACATTATACGGACTATTGTCCTCATCTTTGTCGCCATGTTTACCACTACGTTTCGGCCGTTGTACGCTCTGGATTTCTTCAGGTGGGTGGAATGTCGAACTGAACACTTCATTTCGCTCACTGGTTTAGATTGTTCCAGTTCTACATGCCATGTCTAATGGATGTCAGTTATTGAGTTCAATACCTGGTTAAGGCGGTAGAGAACTTTGAAACAGATAACTGACATCCAATCGACATGGCACGTGGAACTAGAACAGTCTACACAGTGAGCGAAATAAAGGGTTCAATTCGAGATTCCAACCACATTAAGAAGGCTGAAGCGTACAACGGCCGAAACGATTTGATAAACATGGCGATAAAGATGAGGACAATAGTCCGAATAATGTAAAGAATATCTTGAGCGATGTATTGTGTGTACGATTCCTGCTTGACGTCAATGATGAGTTTAAGGAAGAATAGTATCCCAAGATACGGAGCCTCCACTAGAGGTTATCCATTCATTCTGACTAATGTTTGCTCGGGGTCTTAACAGCGAGAGTTGAATGTAACTAGATTGCTTTTAGAGGCATTGAATGTTAACAGGCAACTTTTTTCCCCAAGGAAATATTAAAGAAAGATCGGACGAAAATTCTGCAGATCATCAAGAGTATCGTCGTATAATCAACATAGATATTCACAAATGATTTGAGTATATTCTGAGGCAGATCATTTATGTAAAGTAAAATAAGGACTTGTTTGAGGGGTGACACCTGGTGACGCCTGCGTTTATTGCTATGACACCGTACGTCTGGCCATTAACCACAATCTTCGTTAGGAAGGACGTGAGAAGTCTCATCCAGTAATTCGATAGCTGGAGAGCTTGAGAAGCAAACCTTTGTGTCACATATATAAAGTATTGAAGATGCGTAATGCTACGGTCCTTGATGTGTATCATGATCCTCACTAATTATGTGGTTAATGGTAGTTATAACATCAGCAGTGAATCGGGACGAAAGTAATTCGTACTGCTCGTTGCTCAAGAGGTTCTTCTTATCTAGGTGCTCAAAGATCTTTTGTTAATTTATAACGTATATTATGTAGCTTAGTCACTATTTCATGTATTTCTCATGAGTGATCAATAACAGCAAAAGCTTTTCGAAATATATCTATTTTTAATAATAAATTATCCGTAGGAATTAGAAGTTTTTATTGGAGTTAATACTCTGTTTTACGTCTTATCTGTATACTTGTATTATCAGTACAACATGACCATCTGCAAGCGATTGACAATTACTATAAATGCAACACATTAGACATAGCCTAGATGTTAGGGAATGCAATCATCTGGCCAACTTCGCCTCTTAGATGCATTATAATCTTTGTTGTGCTTCATATTCTCTGTCGTGGAGTAACGGAGAGCGGAGTTCGAATTCCAGTCGAATCCATTACATTCAGGTACGTGCTAATACCCTTCGGAATGTTATGAATCTTTTTATTCTTCTTCCCTAGATATGGGTAAATACCCCGGGTTCTATATCCTTGGATGGCAACTGGTCAACAGCAGAAAGAAATGGCAACATACTGCTGAAAATATCTGCCTCGCGTATCCCGCATGACACATAAGTGACTGATTTATATGCCATACACACCACTGCCATCCCGATACCTTTCTCCAACAAATACTAAGAGGTACTGAACTTTATGCCATATGTGAGAATAATGAAATACATAAATATTTATTCGGGACATAAGCCTCCTGAAACGAGTTGATCATCATTTTTCAGTGTCTTCTTTTTCTTTATGTTGTAAATTTCCGTCTTCACGGTTTTAAATTTTGTATTTTACTTCTTCTTGCCAGTGACAGTGTGTCCAGACCGTGCTACTTTAACCCATATCTGTGGAGAGATAAAACGAATTAATGTCTTTCTCAAATGCAATAGCGCGGAATTAGAACAAACAGACTTGGTCGGAATTTGAAACCGGTCTGCTGATTCCATATCGATAACCGTTGCCCAATCCTGGCATCCCGTATGGTGATTTAACTCGGCCTGGGTTTATCCATTTTATTTTTCTTGGTTATTTAAATCTGTGTCTCCGACAAGAAAATGTGTTACTTCAGTATTTAGTGTTGAAAGTTATCGATCCAGTACTGTAATGTCTCTTAGCGATAAGTAGATAATCCAAACTTTACACAAAAATATCTCTGTGGGAGCGAAAAAAAGACTTTCTGATCGTAAATCATTAGAAACATCGTTTAAAAAACACTCCAGCCCTTAACTATAACAGATATCTCTTGGACTGTCAACTACATTATTAATTAGAACAATGGATTCGTCGTTCAAATGCTTCTTACCAAGTGACGTATTAATCAAATCTCGACACCAGGACACCAACAAAAAGGCTGAGCAAAGAAATCCTACCTAAGTTATACATTATTAAAAGACGGATAAATCAGATTCTGAAATTCAATGTGTAAGCCCTTTTGGAAATATCTTTGCCTTCTTTGGAAGCACTTACTCAATCAAGTCCGTCAGACATCACTGAGACGTTTGACGCCAGAACGATCAAAACGCTTGGCGTCAGTTCTCTGCATTCCGTAGCAAATAAGTTTTTAGCGAATGGTGATTTAAACACCATGTCCACTCTGTATGCTTTGAGATTTATTTCTAGAATTAGTGCCAACTAATACTGAGGAGCTTAGTCTCTCCTCGTATATATCCCATAGCTGCGGAAGAAAGGAATGCAATGTATTTGCACGAAAGTAAATGTAATAAACACGACAGGAACTCGAACAGACTCCACGATTTCTCGTTCCAAGTCGCTAACCACGACCATAACTACACATCCAGTTTTCGAACGTATTACCTCTCGAAACCACATCCGCTACCTCATGGCTTCCCGAGGATTAGATAAATGTTTTATGCTAGGAAAATCTTTATTTGTACAAGATCTTTGGCATCTAACCACCAAACCTTTCTTTGTTTACTCTCTGTATTAAAATTCATCACATTTTATACTTAATCCTTTTTTTTTTTTAAATATCTTTTGGCTAATCTGTAATTTCAATTCGTCGTTTTTAACAAGGAAAATTGTCGGTTTTATCTGAATCAGATTTTTAAAATCCAATCCTATTATCCTTGCCGTTTGTTATGTGGTTGATATTTGATATCCTATTCTCTGGTGTATATATTCAAAAAATCTGAAATGATTTTTACTGTTTGCTTGCTAAACATTAACTAGCCAGAGAACATCGGTTTCCATGTTGACAAACTATCGAAATACAAGCTGATGACACCACCAAATAATTATATGTTACGTAGTGTAGTGAATAAACGACAATTTCTGTCGCCGGAATTAATAAATTTAGATGCTGTATGCAGATAATTCGAGATAAATTTTAAACGGAGTACATTTCAAGGTAAATAAAGAATAGAGAAATAAACTTCGATTTATAAATGCTAACGAAACAGTGGAATTGTGCGCAAATATTCTTATATATTAATAGTTGATATATAATAGCTAAATAACGAAAATACTATTGTAATTTCGGCGGATGGAGAAAGAGGGTTTTCCGTGATGAACATAATTTCTTCTCACAAAAAAGCCGTCTGGTCGTTAAAAATGTATTACATCTTGTAGTCATAAACTTGATAGTCTTTACATTGTATCTTTGTGGCTGCAGCTAAGGACCCCGAGGACAAAGAATGAAATGGCTACATCTTCCTGAAGACGCAGAGTACAACGCGAAGAGTATAGTAGAGGAAGAGGCAGAAGAAATAACAAAAGCATTAATCTGAGGTAAAGAAATCTCCACAAAAAAGAAAATAACTTGAACCAAATAATGATGGAGGTGGTGGGCGCAAAAAATAGGGAGTCGTTGAGCTGTAAAGGTTAAAGAAAAGGCTAAAGATCCAGACCTATGAGATCCAGACGTATAGATTATGTGAAGAAAGAACATCTGTTGAATTAGTAGCAGAACGTAGAACGTCAAGAACTACGAAAGGTTGTGAAAACAGAGGATGAAAGTGAACCCAGCAAAGATGAAAATATATAATTGGAGACGATTCATGTGAAAAAGATATATAATTTAAAAGGGCTACACCAACCAAAAGGGGCCAGCTACAAAGCAAGACGCTCGAAGAACCAAAAGATGTCGTGGCTGGTTCAGAGCGAATGAGTCTAAGAAACCATAACAGCTGATGACGCTAGTGTTAAAAAGTATCAAACTTCTGAACAGAAATATGATGAGGACATAATTTCAATCTGGAACTATCTTAATAAATAAATTATCAAAATGGTTTAATTCTATTTGATACTGCATAAAGTGATTTGTTTCAATTATCAGATTCAAAAGAAATCAAGCATAATAGTTTCGCTAAATATTACCTGCCTTTATAAAACCGATTGCTGGAAATTTGGGTCGCCATTATTGGAAATAATATTCTACATCTGTAAATATCTGATCATAACACATCAAAATCAGATGTCGAACATGAAGTGCATAGAGGCACTTGACCTGTTATCTTTCGGATTTCAAATGTCTAATTATTTATTTTATTCATCTTTAATAATTAATTCATTGCGTCCTCTCATTCATGTAATGCTTACTATTCACCCCTGCTTGAATTTATGTTTTAGAAATAAGTGTTGTGTATCCGTTTTATCTATATTGTTGTTCTTAGTCTAAGGGAACTTAGATATATGTGCCAATTATGCTTTTGTATGGAACGATTGCGTTATAAACAGTGTAATATCTTTGACTGAATATATTCTCGACATTTGCTATGTGGTCTTCTTCTTTGATTGAAATTTTTAGCAAAGGCAACAAATCCCCAATTTTCCAAGGCAATTTACTCCCAATTATGCCGTATATACATAATAAATGTTCCCTCTAGATTTTAACCGAAAGAATTATGAATCTTCAGATTTGCTAAATAGGATTATGGTTCTGAACTAATCTCAGATTATTGCCTTATTCTCGATATTTAGTATCTTTGTGGTGATATCTATGTAGGAAATCAAGCCTTTTTTGTAAATTAAACTTGTCCTAAGTCTAACTCCGCTGAGAGTAGTCGGGCTGAGAACGGTATAGGAACAGTGTACGTGACAGATATAACTTAAATGTAGTGGATTGTATTGATAAATCCATGATTAGTTCTAGGTTCGAATCTCTGTATCATCAAGTGATCAAGATATTCGGAAGGGTTGCCTATGAAGGTTTAGCTGAATTGACGCTTAACCATCCGCAAACTGATCAAGTCGGAGGGTAAAGTTTAATTTCGGCTGCGACAATTTGCGGCCATTTCGCACTAATGTCTTTTGGAAATTCATTAATCTATCGTTATGAGCTAAAAAAAAAATAAGGGGTGGCCCTATTCCCACTATGTTGGTTAGCATTGCTCATGAGAATGACACTTCTGGAGTGAAAAATGTAGAAATTGTAACGGTGAATAAACCAACACGCCAAAATTAAGTATATGTACCTATTTTACAGATAAGGATACTGTGGAGTGCTGTAGCTACCAGCGTATGATGGAAATACAATTTAAGCTGGGAATCATGCATAAAGATACAATTTTTTCACAATTCATTCTGATTTAATTATTTATTATTGTAATTAATTTTTTTATTACAAATTTTATATTTAATTTTATTTGTTATAAGTTTTAACAGATATTTGATAGTAACGTTACAAATTATGAGATATATCGATTAATGTCCAACGTAAAAATGCTAATATTCCGTAGCTGCCTCTGACGAATTTTACAGGCAAGAACCCAGGAGGAAACAGAACAAGGAACTGCATGAACTAACATCACTATCTAACTTACGATTGCTTTGTGTCAAATCGGAATAAGGATTGAACCTCGTCTGTTTGCGCTGTTTCATTTGTAAGCGTTACTGTCTTGGTTTATTGTCTATAATTTTTTGAGCACTTCAGGTTATTGACTCGTTTGATGTATGTCTTTTATTTTCATTTTATGTATTTTCTTTACTTTTGTTGGTGGTTTGGTTTATGTCTTCTTGCTTTATTTTTTAATTTCCCATGAACCTTTCAGGTTTATTCGTTTCGCATTTTTTGACTTGGTAGGGTTGTATTTGGGGACTTTTCTGATAATTTGGTTTCACGATAAATATTCACTATCTGCTGTACATACAACATCACAAGAATCGGTTCGATTCTAAATAGATCTGGCTGCCTAGTAAAGCCTAATACACGGGAGAATACGTCCAAGAATTGTATGTGTTCAATGCCTTGCAGTTGGCAAGAATAAGGTGAAACAGACAGCATAATAAATGTATCCTCTAGACTTTAACCGAAAAAATTATCAATCTTCAGATTTGCTACATAGGATTATGGTTCCGAACTAATCTCAGATTATTGCCTTCTTCTCGATATTTAGTATCTTTGTGGTGACATCTATGTAGAAAATCAAGCCCTTTTATTACAAATTTTATATTTAATTTTAGTTGTTATAAGTTTTAACCTATATTTGATAGAAACGGTACAAATTATGAGATATATCGATTAATGTCCAACGTAAAAATGCTCATATTACGTAGCTGCCTCTACCGAAGCTGGAAGAACTACGAATATCTGTAATGAGATATGAGACAATAACATCAGTCATGGCTGATCATGTATAGAGAGAAAGGTGTAGTCAGTAGCCCTGTGGAATGAAGTGAAATACTGTATAAATCTCGAGATAATTCGGGAGTTAGTATTCTGAATAAATCAGCGCATATGGTAGGCTGAGGATCTAAATAGTAGGCTTAACATAGAAATAAGTATAATATGGAAGCCGCTAATATAGAAAAAAAAGTGGCAAGAAATCAAATCCGGCATCAGCATCAGTTGTATATAACGGAAATCAGCAGTCGCAACTTATTTAGCAGTCAGGTTATGTTTAAAGCCCAATGTTCACTGCAGGAAATTCACCTACAATAGGCCAGTAAATAAAAACTTTCGTTTGTGACTTTACTAACATTTTCGTTGTGAGTTCAATCCTTGTGCCGCGCAGTGAGTACTTTCACGGACGAGCTCGTACCAGATATGAACTAGAAATCCACCGTAAATGAAATCAAGAGTTCAGTTGAGAATTCACTGTAGATTGATTAGAGTTATACCCGAGGAAGACTGGAGGGAACAACGGCCGAAAACTTGAGATAACAACCAAGGAAATGTGTAAAAATGATAGAACATCATCCGAGAAAGTCAGAGAAAAGTCATAAAATAATTACTTGTATGAAAACTTGTGTTCCATTTTCACTTTCGAACGAAAGTCCTCTGAAATGTCGCTTCGATTTTTTCCCAAATTCTTATATTTAAATAGATTTAATGAAAGTAAATGCGCATAAAATATCAAAAATTTATTTTTCTGCGGATGTCAAGCTCTGGGGCACCTTACTATGATTGATGTCATTTGCCGATTAACAGCACATTTATATTTGGATTAAGCATTCTAAAGTCTTACCTGGATATAGTTACGAAAGAATAGTTAACGACAGTTTCAACATTAAATTTCTAATGAAGATCGATAAATTTCAAACTACTCGAAGAAAAGTAGAGAAAAGTATATCTTTACATCTTTTACTCAATTTGAATATAGATATACAATAACCTATTAGCATAAATAGTGCTCAATGTCATAAGGATCAATAGTACCCACTGTGGTGCTTAGAACTTCAAGTAGAAAAGTACTCTAAAATTCCGACTTCTGAAGTCACCTACGTCGATACAGAGTGAATATAATGTGGACCCGGAACAAAATGACCAAGACCTGTTTTATATCATTGGAAGCGGAATTTTATATGCTGAAAAAAAAAGAAAAATCTCCTCTCACATCCACCTTGTGAAAACCGAGTTTTCTGAGCACCAATTTCTTTGAATAACAAAATAAAATCAGATGATCTAAGGTGAAGCATGGTTATTAGCCGCTTGAGGAATTTACAGTTGCAAGCAAAGATTATTTTGAATGTTTCTCAGGAGGTATTCGAACATTATAGTGTCAGTTTCTAATGATTAGTAGTTGATGTTGTTTCACGATTGAGCAATATAATATCTATTTATTTCATATTCTTATACATTAGACAGTTTCAGCTAATAAATAGCATTCAAGGGGCAGATATGTATTTGTACATGAACTTAATTTAGACCAGGGGTGAGCAAACTACGGCCCACGGGCCACATGCGGCTCGCCAAACTATTTCGTGCGGCCCGCCAAGCACAAACAGATTTTTTATTCAATACTAACATGCCCACGCCGCCAAAAATAACAACTTAAAATTGTTGGTAGAATGACAAAAAAAAACAGTAAATTTATACTGAAGAATGAGATAAAATAAAAAATACAAAAAATAGTGTATCATTCCCATTAGTATTTTTATCCTTCTGATGGTCAGTTGTGATATTATAAAATAAATAATTATGCTTCTTTGATAGTTTCTATTTTATAATAGTAATAACCAATTTTTCTTATTTCTTCAAACAGTTATTTTATCTTTCAAATAAATAAGTTTTTCTATTACATGGTACTTTAAAATGTGATTGATTAAAACTATATTTTTCCTTTAAAAGCCCTTTATTTGCCAATGTTAAATATCAATTGTTTTGGTTTATATATACTATGCTGCCCAGTAAAACTATATATTCTTAAAATGCGGCCCTTGTACTAAAATGTTTGCCCCAAAATGATTTAGACTGTTCTCGAACAACAAAGTGAAAAACAAAGCAAGAGTTAACAATCAATAGATAACCACCCAGACGGAATTGTGTGGAATACAGGAATTTCGTCCAACGCCTTCATGTTAACTTTTCATGAATGCCGCTTATGTTTCATGTTGTATTATTTATGCTACTGACATAATCCTGTGTTGTTAGAGTTATAAGAGGAATGTTGTTCTGCAATTCTTGTTTAAGAACTCTGAAATCTCCACTTGTATTCCTAATCACTGCGTGTTTGCGAGGATGTAGGAGGACGCTGCATCCTTGGACCTTATGTGAGGTTTAATTGTATATGTACATAATAGAAACGGAAAAAAGTTATTATTTGTATTACCTACAAGTGATCCACAGGCATATAAATGACATATATAAACATGTTTGGACAATCTTTCCTAGGATAGTAAATTGGATTCAGACTTCTTTCAATGAGTACTTCATAAAAAGTTTCGATAAGGAAAAATGGTTCTGTGTTGTCCGAGTTACAGACAACCATGTACAGGGAAACTTCGATGCCAAACATTCTTTCCAGAATGGCTATGTCAAGAGATTTACAAACACACTTCTTTGAAATCGAGACTTGATGAGAAGATTTATGCTGTTCTTCCAACACATCCGGAACAATTGTCTTCTCAAATATGGGAATCGGCATTGGAGAGAAGTTTTCCTCTGGAGAAGGAAGCCGAGCTTCTAGATACTGAAGATACTCTTGAGAACATTACGGCTGATGTGTATCAAGATACTGTCTATGAAGTGGTGCAAGGCTATTTTCCTAGGAAAAAAGAACAGTGGATGAAATAAAAGATGTGTAAAAAACTCTCCAAGCGCATGAGATAACTTGTAATGACATTGGGATATCTTTAGGCCTCGTGAAGCATGAACACAGTAACAAATAATGAAAAGCAAAATTATCGATATCCTAGATTGAGTACATCGGCACGCTTAAGCTATTTATTAGTGCCGGAAGAAAATACATTGAAATTTGCATACTGTGGTGGTAGGGCGGATGCTAATTATTTGTAGCAACTGGACACTTCATCTATGCAAATTGTGCACGTTTGTTCCTAAAATGGATGATAGAATTGTCTGAAAACCATCCTTGTTTGCATCAAAACTTTTCAGAGTACAATTTACATTGTGCGACGCAGTGAGTTACTGGGTCGGTTTTTCAACTAACCTCAATATTGAACAAGTGAAGATGAGATTACCGTAAGAGCTGATGTTGGCTAACCAGGTACAGTGAGTTTACCGAATGGGTGTATAGCATTCACACATGCCCCCAAGTTCATGATGCGATTACAACGTTGATCGATATCGCCCACAGAACCAGCGAGAAGCACGTTGAGCTGACTAGCGCACACCGGAAGACAGATATTATTCATATGAACCGAGTTTTCTATAGGATCTCTCCGCACAACTACTTTGACCCAAGCAAGCCAAAACTACGATCAGTATCATCGGGTTTGACAGTATACAATGGAGCTGTGATCCTTTTTGATATGCTCGAGGAGATTGGTCACTCTATCCAGAAAAAGGTTGACAACCTGAAAAGTCCTCACTGAAAAGAAGTTCTCAAGTGTGTACACTTGTTGGGATAGAAAAATGTATAAAGATTGTTAGTCAAAATGTCCATGTTGACACTACTGCTCTGTCTTCAAGGTTGATTTTTTTTTCTACTGGAAAAATGAGAAATTGCGATACCGTGTTTCAAAGGGTGTGTAAGAACTTCTTACACACCTTTTGTCCAACAAAGACAGCTCTTGTTCGTACACAAGAAAAATTAAATAAAAAAACTTAACCGTAGTACCTTGTCTGTCGTTTTTAATGAAACTTGCATGAAAAATGGATTGCTGCCTAAATATACAACTATATATATATGTATGTATATATATGTATATATCAAGTCAGTAAATGGAAAGGAGAATGGAAGTTTGTTTTTGTATGAAATAAAATATTAAAAAGATAGATCCTTAGAAACCTCAATACATAGACTACAGAGCAATATGATATAGATCAAGAAAAAGCTTTTCCAGATATGTTAAGCTTTTGCTTATATATATATATATATATATATATATATATATATATATATATATATATATATATATATATATATATATATATATATGTTTGTGTGTGTGTGTGTGCGTGTGTGTGTGTGAGTGTGTGTAATTTCGGAATGAACGCTACTGCTATTCAAACAGCGCAATAATACATCTTAAACAGTCAAATATAAAAAGTAATCAATCAAATATAAAAAAACGATCACCTTTGAACATTCCTAAAGATGTGACCGAATGCACTCCCTTAATCCAGACAACCGGAAAATTTAGGCTTATTAAAAAAAAAAAATGATCAAGATTTTCTTGTCTCTCATATTCAAAGTAACATGTTTAAAAGAAATGTTGTATATATATATATATATATATATATATATATATATATATATATATATATATATATTAATACAACTTTAAAACTGGCTCACAAAATTATATTATATTTTAGCGAAATTCCTTAGTCTTCATTTCACTAAATTTATCCCTTAAACGCGAAGTGAATTGTGTCTGAACTGGCATGACATGCGGGTAAAAAAGTTATAATTTTAATACTCTTTTATACTTATATTAACTATCAACACTGATAAAGAAAATCGCCCCCTTTGGTTAAAGAGATAACTTCTACTGTTCTGTCTGTTCTAACCAGAAAGCAGCCGTTACGATCCCTGGAACGTCCGTGTATAAAGAAATAAGTCATCCAACAGATCCCCCACGAAGTAACCAGAGCGGTGGTTTGAGCGATATTAGTTATGCAAATAATTCGTTTTGCTAGCCAACCGCTAATATTCTGGGTTCAATAAAACCAGTCACTTTATTTTTTTTAGTGGAAGCAGATGGAAGTAGGCATCGTGACTGCCGGGAGGTACCAAGGATTACTATCTGTGTTGCGAAGACGCCAATAAATTTCTGATGTCAATCAATAAGAAAAAAAAACATCAGAAATGTAATTACTTAACTATTTTAATTAAAAGAGTAAATAAATAAATTGTGGAGAAGAATACCTCACAGTTTCTTAAATGTATTTTATAAATACCTTGATACTCTTTGAAGCGGTGTATGAACAAACGAGCTATGCAATTTTGCACAAAATTCACATGATTTGTTGACATTTACAGGAGGACATGACATTGTCAATTACTTTTTTTCCCGAGCTTTTTTGCGCGTATATACTGCAGGACATGGGTTAATCTCACGGATTATAGGGAATAGTAATATCATGAATCCATGATTTGCCGGATGTTAATTTTGACACAAATCACGAATGAATGGTGTTCGAATCACAGGAAAAAATAAGTAATTAATGTATACACTGATCTTCAATGCTACATTATCTGAAGCTCTTCGCCATGTAAGCCATATATAAACTCAAAGTAATCGTACATATGTTGTTAACGCATTTACTCATCTATTAAAGGTAAAGTTAATTACTTATATGAAGAAATGATATTTAATAAACACGGTGCCATTTGCGAATGGATCGAACTTGTTTTCATTTTTCAAGTTAAGTATGTTAATCATAGCCAAGGAAAACTTCATTTAAAGTAAGTTTAAATATAAAATTAAATGTTTCAAAGAAGTCAGAGTTTTATTCATTTTGCTTTATTGATAGTATGTTATACCACTAGTTCTTTCCATCATCCTGTGGTCATTTTCTGGTACAACAAGTGGACACTACATTATGTAGGTACTCTCTCAATACAACATTAGTTGATCGTTCTTAGAAAGCGATTTAATAATGTGACACCGTGTCGCAGTTAGGTGTATACTCAGTATATAAAATCACTCATTAGACGTTTGAATATGAGTGATTCTAACGATACCTCACAAAGGCGTTTGCGAATAATTCTTGCTTCATTGTCGACATGCATCTGACCGAGCTATGTTAAGCCATTAAAATAAACAGGACAAATGCCGATATCCTGTAGGCAACGTAATTTTTATTTTACTATGTTACTAGATTCTCACATTACATTATCTATGTGCTGCAAGGAGCCTCTTAATAATGATCTGTATTGGTAATGCTGGATTGTTAATCTACCTTGTAGAACTGAAAAATGACCAGATAGAGTAACAGCATAAGTATCCATCGCACAAAATGTTTAATTCCTAGCAAAACATTAAATTAATTGCGTTTCTTTTATTCCAGGTTTTCAAATAAGATATTTACCCGACTTGACACTACTCTATAATCACTTAAACAAATCTTTGAGTTATAGAGTTAACAAGAGAACAGGTTAAACCTGTTTTGTCTCAGACTCACTGCATTCAACAACTGAGCAATGGTGAGAGTAAATAGTTTATTCAGGCTTGTAGTAATGGTAACAACCTTCATACTCTGGCTTCCATCTTCAAAGATCATCAAGATACATCAAGAACGGTGAACAAGTATCAGAAATCGGGAACAGTAGAGAGGAAAAATGGATCCTAGGGTCACACCAGGAAGATGGATCATCATTTCAACTTAGAGATGAAGAGAGGAATTAGAAAAGATCCAACTCAATTCATAATAAGCTTGGCGCGAGAGAAACGAGTTTCAGCTATGACATTCCAAATAGCAGTGAAAAAATACTTGGTAATGAAATTGTACGTGAAACGTATGAGGTATATTCTTTCACCAGGACATAAATTTAGAAGGTTAGAGAGGGCGAAGACCATCTCGAATAAGGTAGGAAAAACCTTGAATATATATATATATATATATATATATATATATATATATATATATATATATATATATATATATATAATTCATGATCTTTCGATCTTTAGCTATCATTAATTTGTGCTGAACATGTCATTTTACTTAAAGGTCGATTTCATCATCATTTTACCGTTCAGTTTGGGGAGTAATTGTACGTACCTTTTGCTCAAAACAGAGTACAATAGCGTTATAAAAAAGAATTCCAGTAAAATATCTTTAATCATTTCTAAGATACCCCAGTTCAGAACTTAAGCTAACAATTGCACATTTTGCTGTTACACAATTTGGACAATTTTGACGTTACAAAGTGTATAACAGAATTCTATAACACAGAGAACAAAGGGATACGTATCTTCCAGATATCAAATATATATGCTACTAGACACATCCTGTAGGAGACAAAATGAGAAACAACTTCATTATAATATAATAATGAAGGTTTATCGCAATCGCTATTTATATGATTAGTGGTGTTAAGATTAGGATTTATTTAACAAAGCTTTATTCATTCTATTTCTTTGACACATGAATTCTATCAGGAAGCGAAAATGAAAATTGCTGTTGTAATTTAACACCGTAGATTTATGAAATTCTAGGCTTATTTAATTTTTCACAGTTATTATGCTGAAGCATATAATCACAAGACGTAAACAATCACTCATGAATTACGTGTCCGAATCAGAAAAGAAATCGGCAGAAAGAATAAGTACTGAAATATTACGTAATATCAGTCGTCGTATATTGTAGGGAAGACTGGACAATCTCCTCAGCAGATGAAGAAGAGACTTAGTCCTACAGACATATAGTTCTACAGAAATATGCGGAGTATACGATGGACGAAAATGAGAGTAACAATGAGTTTTAGAGAAAATGGAAACCGAATGGACACATACTTAACATCAGGGAGATAAGTTTTGGTATTTCCATGACATACAAGGAGGAAAGATGTAGTGAAATATTTGATACTCGCAGGATAGGTGAGTGGCAAGTGGAACAGAGAAAAACAACGTGTAACCTACTTAGTGAGTTTGAGTAAATGGACGAAAGAATAAGTTTTAGGAGAGCTAACAAAACGTTCAATTTTTAAGAGCTACAAAGGACAGGAAATTGTGGAGAACCCTGATCGCCAACATTGTGAAGCGTCACAGCACATAGTTGATGTTTAATATTTATATACAGACGAGATTCAGATCAAGGATATACTATAACGTTGTCGGCCCAAAAGAAAAAAAACGAAGTGAAAATGTTCAACAGGATCTAATATAACGACAATACTCATATATATATATATATATATATATATATATATATATATATATATATATATATATGTAATAATATATTTATATATATATATATATATATGTATGTAATAATATATTTATATATATATATATATATATGTATGTAATAATATATTTATATATATATGTGTGTGTGTGTGTGAGTCTGTGTGTGTGTGTGTGTGTGTGTGTGTTTATGTATGTAGTATGATAGGATGAGAACGAACAGACCACAATTACAAATTAGGTAACATTTAAATTTAAAGAAGGCTTAATCCAGAGTACAGAAATATTATGTATTTTAGGATATGGCATCGATTTACCGACTTTGGCATGTTTCTGATGTAATATATATATATATATATATATATATATATATATATATATATATATATATATATATATATATATATATATATATATATATATATATATATATTTGAATTGGACATAGTCCGACGATTTATTTAAAGACATTTATATTATGTTTAACGTTCTTTTTATAGATATAAGTATTTAAGCAATTTAATTAAGTATTTAAGTATTTGCTTAAATACTTGTATCTATAAAAAGAACGTTAAACATAATATAAATGTCTTTAAATATATATATATATATAAATTTATTCATATATATAAATTTATTCATATATATATATATATATATATATATATATATATATATATATATATATATATATGAGAGAGAGAGAGAGAGAGAGAGAGAGAGAGATTTGGGAAGAGAAAACGAAAAACAACGTGAGAGATAGAACGATATCAATTCTAATCAGTTTCAACCGCAAAACCCCGGATTACATTTATGCTTTTGCGTCTAAATATTGCAGTATGCACGTGACGATTCATTGATTGAATGAGAAACCAAGGAAGGATTCGTGACACGGACAAACACCAATGTAACGAGAAACTTTAAAAAAGAGGCGCAGTCCCTATACGATTCTAGCTATATTATCTGTGCTCCAACTGCATTCTATTCCGGCATTTCAGAAAATTGTTAGTCGAATAGTAAAATGACCGCAAGGACTATATCCTCAAATGCCGAACCAACTACTTACTGTATTAAGCTCTATTGTTGTAATGTATTGACATACTTAAACAACTTTATACAAACGAAAGCAATTTATGTAGAATGTCATCTTTATCATGGCCTCAGTATATTCAATTCCAAACGACAAATAGACATTGCATCACGAATACAGGCCTTAGGCCAGAAGAAACATTTCACTCAAGTAAGCAACACACGAACAAGGAGACATATTGAAACGATAGAAATGTAATTTCAACGATTAAACCCACATATAACACGGCTACAGTTTGCTATATGTTCAATTAACTACCTCAAGAGCATCAAATTAAAGTCTTGCTGACTCATAAATGTGGCAGTGTGTTCCACTTTTTCACCAACTACAGGTAAAATAATGTGCAAACGAGCTTTGAGAAACGAGTTATATATATATATATATATATATATATATATATATATATATATATATATATTGCATTTATCTGAAAACAATGATCTCCCGCTCTTTTTTCTATCTCTTAATCCCTGTTCCGCTAACAATTTACACAACATCATTGGTTAACTCGCTTACGCGTTGCATTTTATGCTCTTTACACCTCCCTCTTGTTTTCAATATGTTGAGTGAGTATCAATTTCTCCGAGACCTCTTTCATCATTTTGACACAATTTGCAAACAAAGAATAAAACTATGAATCTTATCGACTCACACGCAACTTTATTAATGGTTGATAAGAAAGTGAATCCAAGCTGTAGATGAACAACATAAACATTGCAAATTCTTATTCAGGAGACAAACAAGCCTTAAAAGTATGAACCTATCTGTTGTGTATTCCGGGATGAAATCCGGTATCAAATAATAACAAACGCCAAGAATGAATATACGAAACAAATGTATTAACGTAATAATACAAACTGGTAATACAGGTTAGTAGTTCCAGGAATGCGGGGTTAATAGACAAATATATATATATATATATAGTCTTTGGTATCGATGTATGGCTGTATGACTTCTTACTGAATCTACGTGGTTGTTACTGTGACTCTTGCCGCTACGTTATTCTACCGACCGACTCTACTCCATTACTACTGTCCGACTGCCCGACTGACTGTTCGAGTATTCACTGGCAGTAGTATATGTATACTCTGGGTGAGTCCATTTGTGTAAAAAGGGGAGATCCCTAACACCCCGTTTTTAGATCCCTTTTGGTGGGAGTTAGAATTTTTTTCTTATGGTCTATAATCAGAGGTTCGTTAAATTTCCTGTTTGACCTTCTAATTTCCATGTCTTCCTGAGGTCATTGAATCTCATTTTGTATTTGGTCAATATGTCTTCTGTGGGTAGACTTTTCGTCTTGTACAGTGTACATCACATTTCCTAGTCTGTTAATTATTGTACCAGGTACGAATGATCTCTTGAGTACTATAGGTGTATGATGGTTTTTGTTCTTGTTCGGCAATAACTTATCACACACAGACCGTATTCTGTGGGAAAAAAGTTCGTTTCGCTTCTTTTTTACTGCTCGTTGCACATTTTCTTTTAATTCAATTCTAGCGGAAAACTTGTTACCTCGTCCCAAATCGCTCGAAAATACCGCTGGGAATTGCTTATGTAATTCTTCCTTCAACTTTATAGCTTCTGATGGTTCGCACTTTATCTCTTTACAAAAAGAACTGATAGGTAAATCCCATACGTCGAACTTTTGTATCTGTATCTTTCATTACGAATATCTTGAGTTTTTTTTAGTTTTTCCGTTGAATTTCACATTTAAGGTCACTTCTCCTTCGAATGTTATACGCTTCCCTGTAACTGACTTAGCAATTTTCTGCATATGTATCATGGTCGGTCTATTAAGCTTTCTCCATATCTGTATGTTAATTACCGTTAAATCCGAACCTGTGTCTAGTTGTAATTTTATCTTTTTATTTAAAATTTCAAGTTCCACGTATTTTCTTATGTTAATATTGTCTTCTTCGTGCATTCTAGTATCTCTTATCTTACTAGTAAATTTTCTGTTCCTAGATTGGGATGCCTTGTGACCCATTTTTCCTCACGCTAGACATGTTTTTATATTTAAAACGACAATGCTTATTCCAGTGTAGCCCTCCATATCGATAACATTCAGATGGGGGGGGGTCTTGTATTTGCTTTGATTTTTGTCATAATTTGTCCTATACGTTATACTTTTTCCATTATTATAGAATTTTTGTTTTCTTTCCGGGGAGGGTGAAAATCTTTTTTCATTATTATAGAATTGTTTTCTTTCCGGGGAGGGTGAAAACGTAAACCTTTGTTCAACTTACGTATATGTGCTATCCTGCCTCCTCGATATCCTTCGAGTCTTTCTTTATACTTAGGCATTTTTGGCATCTACTGATAATTTTTGTTGTGTTAATCTAGGCTCATTTTGCAGTTTTGAAAGCGTTCTTTTGCGCATTTCACTATATTTAATGAGACTAACACTTGTACAAAAATAAGAACATTGAAATTGTCTGGAGTTAGTTCTGCTAACTTGAAGTCATCCCAATGTTTTTTCACGATTGCGGCGAACGTGGAATATTCTTCCTTTTCGTCCTTTACGGTGTTAAGACATTTCCACCTTTTGTGAAACAGTGAAGTCTTTGGATTGAAAATCTCTGTAATGCATGCAACTTCTTCCTCAAACATTAATACATTTGTCTTTTTTGGCAATATGTAATCCACAAATTTTGTATATTCTTCTGTTCCTAATTTTCTGAATAACAGATGTAGCTTATTTGCTTCTGTCCTGTTTTGACAATCGATGTTGAAGATGTCTTCATAACGTCTGAAATAATCCCCGAAATTTTTATCCTCTTCTAGTGAGTAATTGAAAGTTTCTATCGTATTCCACACTGCCTCTTGGGAAAAAGTCACCTCTATTTCGATATTCTGGTGTTTGTTACCCGCTACCTTTAATATTAGTTCCTGGAGTTGCATTTGTCTTTCTTCATTTTGCATTTGTCTTTCTTCGTTTACGTTCTGCGTTTGTAGTAATTTCTTTTACCACTTCTATTCCATTCTTCCTGGAGTTGTAAGTGCTGTTCATTTTGGTATTTCACAAGTTCTACTAAAATACTTTTAAAATACTCCATAATAAGAGTCTTACGAAAAACTCGATTTTCCGTATTTTAATCCCCGTAAATCTTTGTCGCCAAGTTGTTGTGGATACTGGCAAAAAACGGCATTTTTTCTTTTGAGTCTCCGAGAAGTGCAGATTCTTGTCGCCCAAGCTGCTGTGGTGAGAAGAGATAATTTTTTTCTTTCCATGTAGGTCCCAATTTTTCTTCACCAAGTTGTTGTTGTCGGCAAGGGATAATTTTTCTTTTTCCTTTCCCGTGTGAGTTCGAATTCCTCGTCGCCTAGTTGTTGTGGACAACGAGGGAAAATTTTGTTTTTTTCCCGTGTGAGTTCGATATCCTCGTCGCCAAGTTGTGGATCCCGGGATGAAATCCGGATATCAAATAATAACAAACGCCAAGAATGAATATAGGAAATAACGTAATAATACAAACTGGTAATACAGGTTAGTAGTTCCAGGAATGAGGGGTTAGTAGACAAATATATATAAAGTTTTTGGTATTGACGTATCGCTGTATGACTTCTCACTGAGTCTACGTCTTTGTTAAAGTGACCCTTGCCGCTATGTAATTCTACTGAGCGACGCTACTCTGTTACTACTGTCCTACTGACCCACTGACTGTTCGGGTATTCACTGGCAGTAGTATATGTATACATTGGGTGAGTCCATTTGTGTAAAAAGGGGAGATCCCTCAACACTATCTATGAAAGAATAACATGAAAATATATACTCTAAAATACATAAAAAATAAAACAGAAAATAAACAAGTCTACTTACAAAGATGATATGCAGGCAGCGTAAATGAGATCTTGGGGAAAATTCAATACTTTTAAGTTCTCCATGTTCTCCCTGATTCTGAAGGATGGGAAGCAGTGTAAAAGAAGACTTATTGGAAATTCAAGGTCCTGGAAAATCAATAAGAAAACAGTTAAAGTTATTTATCAAGAGATCATGGTAATTCTCTGATAATAGCGAAAAGGAATTTTATTATTTATAAAATTGCTGTAAGGTCTAAAAACTTTATATTTGTAATTATTTGATATAATATTAGGTTGTTTGTAATGGTAAACAAAATGTATATAAAAATAAATATATTTTAAATTCATTTTAATATTATTTATCGAAAAGGTAATCACCCTTATATTAAAAAAAATCGTCAAAATATTCGATTTCACGTTTAAAGAAATTTTGAAAGATCTTTGAAAGTAAATTCATTCTTTCTAAATGTATTTTAAGTTATCGAATGGTATAATAATCTAATCAAATGGAAAACTGCAACTTCTAATTTTGCCGCATATAAAGCTTGTAGCGGAATATCTCATCATATATACGTTATTTTTCCAGTGTAGCTCCTTTAATTTTCTTGTTGGAGAATAATACCTTTTCATTCAAGCAAAGCAAGATGCTGGCGACCTAATGCTTTGAATGCTAAGAATAAACATCTCGTGTGATGATCCTTCAATATATTTGATCGAAATGCTCGGCACCATTCGTATTCCCGCAACACAAAACTTGGTGTTCAATCGATTTGATCCATGGATTATTTTACGCAGAAATCAGCAGAATCTTCAAATAAAAAAAATATGTCTCTTTGAAAATAAGCAACATATTAAGGCACGTTTCGTTGAGGAACATTTGCTCCGTTTTTATGCAATGTTGATCATTCTAAATGCCAGTCAATTTTGGACAGTTTCCTCAGTGGATACAGGAAGCAATTTAAATGGGGTTGCATAATACAATACTGAAAATTCAATGGACACAACATTTGAACAATGCGGAAGTTTTTAAGTAAAAAGGAAGTAAACTGCCAGTTTTGTTTATTATCCGAAAGAGGCCATTAAAATTTACTGGAAAACAAAATGAAGAAAAGAGATATTAATATTGACTGGTCTTCTTGCCGACAATAGGAGCAGAGAGAATGAGCAATTAAAATATTTACTGAGCTTGAGTAAATGTATGGTAGAACATGAACTGAGATGAATAGCTAGAGGGCAGGAATTGCTTCATGTTACAGAGTTCTAAATAAGAAGTTAAGTAAGGCCTTAATGGCCCCCGTGCATAAGGGTAACATTACAGAAAATAATCCGAACTAGCTTTTCATTTTGTGAGGAAAATGCTTTTGGTTTTCCTTTGTCCTGCGAATCACATTTTTATCACTTATCGGTGTCCCCCGGAATGTTTTGTGACCCTTGCTATTTCATCAAATTTTGCATTTTTTTTTACCTCAGTTATTAAACTAAAAGCAACTAGCTATTAAAAGATAAACATTTTACTATATTATGTAAACTAACAACTGTTGACTATTAATGGACGAACATTTTACTATATTATTCGACCTAAGTACAACTATTATTTAAACTAAGAAATACTGACTATTAAAGTTGAATAATTTATTATATCATGTAAACTAACAATAACCGACTGCTAAAGAATGAACATTTTAACCTCATTCTGGCTTGGGTTATTCGTTCAAATCCATTAATTTGTTCTTCTAAAGTCTAAAATAAATTATATAAAATCACTATTTCTGGACCATAATGTTGTATGTGATAAATTATTTAACTTCTCAGGTTTTTAATCAAAGTCTGCGGATGGTGTAAAAAATTCCCACAAAAACATTGTCCGTTTAATTTACATGGAATGATTTATTATAACCTGGCTATATTTTTTATTTAGACACATTGTATTTTCTTAAATTTTCCTGGTTGAATTGTTCACCTAAATTTTATATGACCCATTATTTCACATAATAAGTTTACAATAAAAGTTATATTTTATATGAATATAACATTACGAAAATGGAGATGAAAATGAGGGGGCTCGTATCATAGATTCGAGGGTTGCACTTGCACCGGCTCTGTACACATGCGCACACAAACACACATACACATATTTATTTAGATTAATATATATATATATATATATATATATATATATATATATATATATATATATATATATATATATATATATATGTAAATAAACGAAGGTGAATGGGTCCCAAACGTCGTCCTAAAGAAATGTGCTCCAATAATAGTTCCAGTTCTCTCCAAGCTCTACAACAGTTACTTCGATGCCTCCTGGTTTTCACCTTGTTGAACGTTCTACACTGTGCTTCTTTTTTTAAGAACACTGGAGAACCTTCTGGCCCCTCAACTTGTCCTATTAATGGCTTACACCTTTTCATCAAAGTATTCGATGCTCTAATCAACGCGGAAGTGGTTAAACATATGACTTCAAACAACCTACACTCAAACAAACAATATGACTTTCCTTTCCCCAGGTCTAACGCTGAGGTGTTAAAAACCCTCACTGAATATGTATAACAAGGTCTTGATCAGAACGGCGAAGCTGGAGTTGTGACTATAGTTATCAGGAAGCCGTTTGAAAGGGTTTGGTACACTGGTTCTGTACGTAACCTCCAGAGCTGAGCTATTGTATGACCAATGTTTGATTTAATACAATCGTTTCTATCAAATGGTTAAACGAAGGACGTATTGAATTGGCTCGCTTCCAGATCATTTCAGACGACTGCTGGTGTCCCCAAAGCTCTATTTTGTGTCTTACGCTGTTTATGATCTTCATCAATGATATTACAATGGTTTCCTGTTCCCAGGCAAATATTTATGCAGATTACACTAACACATATTTCTGTTCCAATAGAGTTGACAAAGTAAATTTTGTCCCTGCTCTTGAGAAGAAGGTCCAAAGAAGGGTTAACTGGAGCAAAAAGTGGTTTGTAAATTTTAAAGCCTCCAAAAAAAAAAACTGATCTCATTTAACAACAATAGAGACATTTTTCTGCCTGACAACTGATTGGAGTGGAGCGAATTCATCGACAGAAGCTGCAAGGAAATTTGTGTCACAGTACACATTTACAATTCTACTATTCGCCCATGCATTGAATATTCCCGCCATGTCAGGTGTGGTGATCCTCCTATTGACAAAACTCAAAGAAAGATCTCTAATATAATCGTTCCTGAATTGGCATCAATACCTTTGTCAATTTCTCATGGATATATTTTCGATAACTATTCTACAAATATTTTCATGGCTAATGTACTGAAGAGTTTTTAATTTCTTTGTTGCTCCGACTACACCAATTTAAGTGTGATACAAGTTTGATATCTAAGTCCCACCATTTTCCTGTTGAAATAGCAAAAAGCAATTGTTACTTCGACTCCATCACTTACTTTTCTAGCACTTCACAATTGTGGAATTCCCTTCCGTTTACTTGCTTCCCTGATAACTTCAATCTCAATAAAAATTAAGAAATACAACGTCGATTGCCATCTTCCATGTTTTTGAAACCGATTTTAATCTTGTCCATTTCTCGATCATTCCTAAACTCATTCATTTCTCTCACATTCACACCTGTACTAGTTAGATATTTGTGCCTTGCCTTGGGTGAAATGATCAAAATAATGCACACAGAGAGACATACACACACGTACACACGCATATATATATATATATATATATGTGTGTGTGTGTGTGTGTGTGTGTGTGTGTGTGTGTGTGTGTGTGTGTGTGTGTGTGTGTGTGTGTGTGTGTGTGAAATCAATCCACAAAATAAGCCTTTACATACCGAGGGGTTTATCAAGGTAAATAAAATATATCCTTTCACAAATTGTTACATTTGCCTTCATAAATTTTATCCTAGTATGAAACGCGTTCGAAACAAACAATTTCTTTCTCTCTTTATAATTTTATTTTTACAGATACTAGTATATGTTAATTTATAAAATTTATTTTTATATGCACCACCATATATATATATATATATATATATATATATATATATATATATATATATATATATATATATATATATATATATATATATATATATATATATATATACTGAATCAGCAAAAATACTGATTACACACTTTAGCAAAGGAAAATGGTCCCGATCTCTCTCTCTCTCTCTCTCTCTCGTATATGTATATATATATATATATATATATATATATATATATATATATATATATATATATATATATATATATATATATATACGAGAGTAAATAAAGTTGAATTTTTCGGTATAAGGACTTCTAATACTGAGAGAAGCTTACTCTTTTTTATCTATTTTTTGGGTTTTACTTCTTTTTTCACTTGGATTTAATTTCTTTTGCAGATTAAAAAAGAGTTTTGGCAATTAACAAAGATGTCCGACCAAGAAGCATGCTCCAGGATTGAACAGCGCTCAGTTATCAAGTTTTTGGTTGCTGAAGGGTGCAAACCAGTTGAAATTCATAGGAGAATGTCAACTGTGTATGGTGCCACATGTTTCAGCCAAAAATATGTCTACAATTGGGCTAAATTGTTTAAAGAAGGGCGGAGCAATGTTGAGGATGAAGACAGGCCTGGTAGGCCTACAGAAATGAGGTCTCCTGAGGTGATCGAATCAGTCAATGACCTCATTCAGTCTAACAGAAGGGTGACAGTGGATGACTTTGCAAGGATTTTGAGCTTATCTGTTGGGACAAACGCAGGGGTCATCAGTCAGAAGGAGTCATCTTGCATCATGACAACGCAAGACCTCACACAGCAGCCCAAACGGTGCAGACCATCAACGAGCTAGGCTTGGAACTGCTCCCTCATCCCCCTTACAGCCCAGATCTTTCCCCTTCATACTTTCATCTGTTTGGTCCCTTGAAAGCGTTCACGAGAGGCACGAAGTTTTAAAATGACGATGCAGTCAAAAGTGTTGTGAGTGACTGGCTGAGAGATCAGTCCAAAGATTTTTACGCTGAGGTAATACGGAAGCTTGTGCACAGAAGGGAAAAGTCTGTGACAGTGCTGGGAGACTACGTGGAAAAATAAAAAAAAGTAAGCCTCTGTCTGTATTAGAAATCCTTATTCCGAAAACTTCACCGTAATTATTGAATGACCCTCGCATATATATATATATATATATATATATATATATATATATATATATATATATATATATATATATATATGTGTGAAAGCTGTGAATCCTCTTCTTCTCCCTCCAACTCTGGATAAATAGCAGGACAGACTAGGTTCTATAGCCTTGGATGTCAACTGGTCTAGGAGAAGGACAACTCTGAATTCAAAACCTGCGGAGGGTCGTTTGCAGACCTTGTGGCATTCGCTGCACCAGGTCCCTGTATTCGTCCCTCCAAAAAGTGTGGATGGCCCTGCACAAAGCCTTCACCACTATAATCGAATCTCATGTGATCGTGTCGGGATTTCAGTTTCTGGGAACTGATCTGCCTGACCCTCATACGTCGAGTTCGACCGGAGAGTCCATTATATATATATATATATATATATATATATATATATATATATATATATATATATATATATATATATATATGCATATGCCCACCAGTATCATTTTATTTTATGAACACATTAATGCAGTGGCATTCGAACCAGCTGCAGTTCTTGACATTTTATAAAGCGTAGAACATTAATGCAACTGTTATGCATACATTTAAAAGATGATAAACATATATTCAAATAAATTGTATTATTTCGTCACTGAAGAGACTGTACCTTCATTGACTGCGATGCGATAAGCAAGTCAACTTAAATTTGAGAAAGCTGACTCAGTTTCCAAAGTATCTAAGATTTGAATTCGACGCTGCTAGTAGTAGTTACCCAATCCTCCCCAAAAGAGGGATGTGGCACAAGACCCGTGTTTTTACTGTTCTTATGCTAAGTTTGAAGGCACATTCTTGCGTATGTTTTTGCCGATGTTTACGTGCTTAACAATGGTGCTCGTGCGTCGGAATTATCTTAACTTAAATATATAAAACCGTTGTTTTCATATTTACTGTTGAATAGTGGTGAACAAGTTAAGGAATCGTAATAAGCTGTATAAACTACTTATTCTATATCTGTATCTGCTTTCGTCTAAAGAGAGATGCTTATGAGAGTCAATGCCCGAGGAAATGTCCTTTATGTGACAGAGCTCAATATAAAACAAAACAAGTAGGCCAATTATTTTCTGTCTCCATGCTAATGGCCTGTTAAGCTGACTAGGCCTGTTTCATCAATAATGAATGATACTACTTTGGAGGAGTTGGGATTTACATGTTTATTCTGCATGTAGCTCGCAACAATGTTATTTTTCTTGTCTGCTTAAATTTTGAGAACCTAAAAAGTAACCTTTCCTCAAAGAAGTCTTGATATAGAAAAAATTCTGCTTAAGCACATTAATATTACAATACAAACATGCAAAGTAGTTCATGAATAAATGCATTTGCAATTATATCTGGCAACGTACGAAGAACTCACCTTATTTAAAGCAGTGTCAATACAGAAGTAATTGTAGGAATAATTGTGTGCCTACTTAATACCATAAGCGAATCTATTTTAATGAAGAAAACGTTGTTTATTCTATTTTGTAAGACTTTAAATTGCAATTAGAATTCTTCCTCTTGCTGAAGTCATAAGAAAACAAAGTTAACAATAGCTCCTGTTTATCACACAGTCTAAACATTCCCTTAATTCCCTGTTTTCTTTACACAATTTTCTCATTATTTCACTTCAAGAGGACGTTGAACTTGCGCGTGATTACAAATTAAGAAACCGATAATCTATTTGAGAAATATATAAACAACCAACAATTCAAAATCTAGCGAATATCGACATTTTGTTTGAAACAGAGAAAAATTCCCATTTAAGAAAAGAAAAAAAGATTGAATACAATTTACAGTTATATATAAAGGTAATATTCAAAAGTTTTCTGAAGACAATTGAAGTAAAATTGAATAAACAGAAATACGGAAAGAACATTTTATTTTCCTTCTTTTCTAGATTTAAATACGATGAATTAGCTGTATTTAATCAGGAAAACACTGAACATTTTTTATGTCACTGTAGGGTCCAATGGTAACTTGTGTTAATCTCGTCATGCCGGAAAAAATATGATTCGTATATCTATACACATTTTTCCTTTGCTGGAGTGTACAATCGTTATTTTTTCTCTCTTGTTATACACTCGTTTATAATACCGGATCAAGTCACTTCAACTTTCAATAGCTCAGCATAATCAGAATAATAAAATATTATTTTATTTAGGTAGAAATTGCCTCTGTCTTATCAATTGTCCTTATAAATATAGTTTACGCGCAGTCACAAAGAGATTCCTCCAAGAACTTATGTGTCCACAGATACGCCAGAATGATAATGACTGCTTATGATTTGCATTCTGGCGAAAGGTGAATAGCATGATTTTTATGCCACCACTGATTTACATATACATATATGTGTATGTATATATATATATATATATATATATATATATATATATATATATATACACACAAGTGTAAATTAGGTTAATTCCAATGACCGTACATCATATTATAAAGAATGCTGAATACAGAGTAGAGTTTAAATATTTATGTGTGTGTGTGTGTGTGTGTGTGTGTGTGTGTGTGTGTGTGTGTGTGTGTGTGTGTGTGTGTGTGTGTGTGTGTGTGTGTGTGTGTGTGTGTGTGTGTGTGTGTGTGTGTGTGTGTGTGTGTGTGTGTGTGTGTGTGTGTGTGTGTGTGTGTGTGTGTGCATAATGAAACACCGCCTGTTCAAAATAAAAATATTACTAGCAGATATGCAACGAAGATATTCATGAAATAGATCGGGAAATGTTAAAAATAAAAGATAAGATATCGCAAATTTTACTAAGGTTGACGCATACCATAAAACAACAAGGTTTTGTTAATCAACTAAAACATATTTTGTAATCAAAGACTTATCACTATATTCCAGGATCGAACTATTAGCTCAGTGGTGATATAGTATCACGTATAAATGGATTTTCTTTAATGATAAAATACAAAGAATGTTCAATGGTTTTTTGGACGTGAGCTGGCATCTCAATTTCAGTCGCATTGCAAAACCGTATTGTAGGTTACCCTGCTGTTTTTTATATATATTTTCGTGATAATCGTTCTTTCGAGCTTTTGCCTTTAGGAAGCTAAACTTTATGAATTGATGCGTACTGTTGGATTAGAGTAGCAGCATCTTTTCATCATCTTACTTTTGAAATGGCTAGATGTATCCTTAAGTTTTATGCTAAGAGTTACTTCTCCCGCATGTCTCGATTTTAGATTTTGCTTCCAACTTCTTCCTTACAAGTCTTGTTTGATCTTCAAACATTTAAATTCATTGTCAATCTTTATTTCATGTCTTTTTACTTTTTATGATTTTATTGGTCTTTCTCGTTAGTAATCTTTTCTTTTTGCGATATTCTTTGCATGTCAAAACTCCTTGCATCTTAGTTGCTTTATTGACTTACCTGGGGTGAAATGATTAAACAAAATACAATAAAATATCTTTGGATTTATGTTGGTTATGCCAAGGAATGTTGGAGAGCTACACCAAATTTGTGAGTCACAAAAATATATATTTTAAATATTGCTTAAATTCATCATTTTAATTTTCATTATTTAATTAACTAAATTATTTATTATTTCATTACATGAATTTCCAATTATATTAATGGTTGAGCATTCTTTATCCGAAATTCAAATATCCGAAACCATCCATAATCAGAAAGCTACTCAATTGCTGATGCGGGTTGCCTCAAATGCGGAATGTCAGAAAGCAACATGGCTACCTGTAGCATGATTATTGCGATGCAGCGTTACAAATAGATTGGAGAAATTGTTCAGTTTTCAGTGCAATTAACCGTCAGCAGAATCAATGTTTTATTTTATGCAAATACTGTGTCTGTATGTATTGTAACATTTTAATCAAAACACGACATATTTGTAGAGACTGATAGCTTGCCGATTTTTCCTTCTTACTCTCATAGTAATGTCAGCGATGATGTGCATATTTCCTCAATTCTTTCAAACCTGATGAAGAATAGTGTTTAGTATTATATTTATATAACTTATATAAGTTGTGATCTTATTTTTGTACACTTACAGAATGTGTAAAACATTATTTTTATGTGAAATCTTAATGTCACCACCTAAATATCCGTGTGAGCAGTACATGACTAGCGTCATTACTTGTGTTTGTATATACACAAATTTATTAGATGTTATATAAAAATGCCTTAAGGGTATATGTTATTTATATGTGTTATGAAATGTAAGGGGATATCGTCATTATGTTTGGGTTCCATTCCAAATTTTATCCATTTTTAGATTCTATATAAAAATTAAATAGCCTATATTTCAAAATCCGAAAAAAATATGTAAGCCGAGCAATTCCGACTCCAAAAATTTAGGTAAAGGATTCTCACCCTGTAATAGGTATCCACGCTATAATTACGTATGTTTACTTAGTTCATTGCTCTTTATTGTCAAATTCACTCTAAAATCTTTTCAGCGAAATGTTTCGTGGAGTTTTCTGTAACCTCAGTTTTACCAACTCTAAATGAGACAAAATCATTCAAAACCAACAAATTGTATGGAGTTTAATCAGAATAAAATGGTTTGTTTATTAACTGATAATGTTATAAATAATATATCAGAAGTATTATCATGTGACAGAAATCCCTCCATCTAAATTCTATTTATTATCAAGTTGGAAGAAAGAAAGGATTTGATAAGACGAAATAAGTGGCAATAGTATAACAGCTTAGACTAAGCACTTCTCAAATGGAAATGATGCAAATGATTATCATTGTAAACATAATATTAAATTGATTTAATCTCTTGTGATGCTGCTTTGAATTTGAAAACAAATGAAGATGGAATATATTAGCATTTACACTACATTGGCAAAAGTATTCACTTTATGACATTAAGTACCCGACGTACCTGTCGGTGCTGAAGTCTATTTCCCGATGCTAGAGAATCATGTATAACTCATCGTTAACGTATTATCCAGCTATTTTACTTGAAGGGGGATTTAATAAAAGAAGAAGCCATGGATAAGCAATACATATTTGCTGATTTCGCATATTAAATATGTTTAATCCGTATAAATCTTAAGGATAATACAGTTAATCTTTCTGAAGTGAATCATCCCTATTAACAAATTTCATTTAACTGTTCAGTGTGTTCTATATTATATGCGCTTTCTAGGTTTTCTACGATTAATATTATGCAGTTTAGATTTAAGAAAACGTACATGCCTATGCAGTGTATTGTATGCAAGGCTATACATAATCATTAACAAATTGCATGTGCATATTGGAATCTTCATAGCCTGCACATGTTGTGATCGCAATGTTCAGTAGCAATGCGCGCGCTCTTAACGCTCATTGATATTGAGTGATTGGGTGAATAGATTTCTTTCCATCTTCACGTGTTCATTTCTTGCGTGAAATTGTTTCAGTTTGAGTGAGTAAACTGTTATATTGACGATTTCTGATGAATTCAATTCTTTTGGAATTTGAGGGGATCTGCTACGAAGATAATTTAAAACTGATCGCCAATTTGACTTTCGTTCTACACAGGTTTTGAATGGCGTTTCCAGGCTGAGAAGCTTTTGTCTCAAAATGCATGAAATCAAAAGAAAACGCCGAACATTTTTCAAAACTTTCAGTAAGTTTTCATACAGACCCCATACACGCAATCAGTATTACTTACGGTAGTAATGTGTTATCTTAGGTCAAGTGAGGGAAAATTCTGATACAATATGCTGTGCTCATATAATGTTAAAATTATTATAAAATGGTCAAGGAAAGCTTAAGATATAATCTTATAAGATCGGTGCAGAAAGTCCACATATTAATCTGTGCTTTCTCGTAGATTTGAATAGTTTTCCATTGGTTAAAGCCATTTAATAATGAGACATAATCAAATCGAATGACTCATTTTCGTAATTTGTCTTCATTTAACAACGTTTTCTAAAGAGGTAATATTATAAATCTGATTTTTTGCCAAACACCTGCTGAATATACTAAGATGCTTTATGATATTCTCAATATATTACCAAGAATACATTTTGGCTTTAATAAGTACTCATATTTCACGAAAACTTCAAAACTTTTAAATAATGAATAATCTTGCAATTAAATATTCTCAATTCAAAAATTTCGTAAACGCTTACCTCTTATTTATCGCTTCCTGGCAATACGTAAATGAAGTGCTAATCTTGCAAAAATAGATAAACATACTGAGCAGAATTTTGCAGATTATACCTTTCGCTACCTACGATATTTGATAACATCGTATAACTGACTTTTTACTTTACCTTAATTCATAATAATACGGAGTTATTGTCGAGGTAATCAAAATGTAAATTTTAACGTTATTATGTATAAATGTAATGATAATTAATTCAGGGATTGACGAGACATTCAAATATTTATGAAATATAATCGGTTTCGAAAATGATTAAAAAATATCAATATTTTTTTCATTCTAAAATTGCCGTGTGTAAAGGGAAGTCCAATGAAATTCAAGCTAAGAAAAGTAATACTTCAAAGTTACCGACGTTTTTTAACGTTTGGACCATTTAGTTTTAGTAGTGCCTTCATTCTGATAAAAATTATACTGACTGCATCTACATTGCGAACGTTAATTTAGAGCTAGAACTGCTACTTGAGCTATTTTATAAATTTGGTTATTCCACGGGTGAGCACAATGCGTTTTTCGGATTTAGTTATAGTAATCAGTGTACTCGGCTTTCTCATCATAATCTACACTGATATAATTACGATTGCGTTACATCGATTGCTAATAAAGAAACAAACTCATGAAATTGAATAGAAGATGGTAGTTGAAGTATGTGGCAAGCCTTGATGTATAGCCAACTTAATGAGATTACAATTTGGCAAAGTCATTTCGGTAATAGTATCCACCTAATTGTTATCTACTGAAGTTAGGGGATAAGGTTAAATTGTAATGATGTATGAGGTATGTGTAAGGAATGAAAATGAAGGTGATAAAAGGTGAAAATTACAAGAATAAGTAGGGTAAATAATGATTAATATCGATCTCAATAAATTGAGATTTTAGGGATAATGTTTTAATATATGGGTAAGCTATCTGAGAGAAACGTCGTTCTTACTTTTGGAACATAGAGTAAAAAGGAAGCGATTCGACACGGGGAAGTTGGTATGGTGTTTTATAAACGTAAATATCTGAACTAGTTGAACACAAACGATGTTCAGATATGAAAACAGCGAAGGAGTAGCGATCGCTTTGCATCTGTAAGAAAGGGATTGTAGTTTCAAAGCAATTTAAATGTATCATTACTGCTTATATTGATCGAATAGTTTATGTTATTTACAGATTATCAACGTTTTGCATGTTATTAAAAACCATAAAAATATAGTTTAAGAATGTTAGGGGCGAGAAAATAATGAATTATTGATACACATCGTAGTAAGTTACTCAGAATATTTGGATTCATATATTTCCTAAGTGTATAAGCATGTAAGTGAATACAACGTACCCAGTTGAGACTGGGCTCTCCCATTACTAATTCCGAGCCTTTATCCATTACACCACCTGCACACCCAAGATTACAGCCAATGGTATTCCCAAACGTTCAGTGATCAAGTTACTAACCGAGTTCGAATTTGCTTAACTTCTTTGATAATATAAGAACAGTGTTTCATAGCGATATGTCCGTAAGTTCGCTGCATATAGGATGCGTTCTGGATTTAGATTTCTAAATTTAACCTTGCCTTGTTTTGTCGTCATCAGCTTTATCTCGTATCTAAGAATTTAATTTCTTCTTTGCTGATTGCTTCCTTTATGATGACGATGTTGATGACTGCCTTCACCGCCAACTTGCAATTTCAGACCTAGATGCTTCCAGTTTCACTAAAACCTGCTCCCATCATCCATTCCCTATCTCCGTTTGTCTTTAAGAGATGCGGCTGGAGTTTAAAGAAAATCTGAGTAGAAGAAAGTGCCGATATGGTGATTTGTTTAAGGTGGACCACAACGTGACAAGATATGATCCATACACTTGATTTCATGACCATACTCTGCAGCACATATGGGATGAGACATGCAGAATCCAGTTATGAAACTGCAACGGAATCCCGCTGAGTATATTGTAATTTCAAGTTGCGCCTTCTGTAGTATGTCCATCATGCGTAGCCCCTTTCATCCTATGATTCATCTGTTGAGATCTGTTGTAATCGTCATAGGGTTTTTCTAATGTTGGGGTTGGTTGCGCTTAGTTTGAGTTTTCGTCTTCGACCTTGCCACGAAAGGAGGTATACTATGAGGAGTTTATAAAGCCCGACGGCACCGTTCTAAGTCATTGGACTACGTAGGCCCCTCCACCTCTACAGGAGCGACCATCAGATTTCCGCAGCATGAAACAAACACACACACACACACACACACACACACACACACACACACACACACACACACACACACATATATATATATATATATATATATATATATATAGGCATATAGACATATATATATATATATATATATTACACGGAATGTTGGAGTGTACAGTTCGTTATAGAATATTAATTTAAAGCCAGTAATAGCAGAACAACAAAAAGTGTAGAAAGTGTAAAAACGTATATTTCATCTTGCTTTATTTTCGAAGTACAGAATATTTACTCAGATCTTTGATTTGATGGAAAAGAATGCTGTCTATTTGTTTACCTTAACAATTCTGCTTCGTCGCAAATCGACTAAACTGATATGTTTAGTCACTTGAGACTGGGCTATATATTAATAGGCTTTTGTTCTTGTGCGAGATCTATGTTTCAGAGAATTGATGCTATATATCATTGTTTCATCTGAATTTCCTATAAATCATCAATGCAAATGGGAGATGTCATATCAGCGACAGATCACCTCAGTCGTTATAAAAAATCATTGATTACTCTGTCTTTACAACCAGAGTCGCACCGCCATAAAGTTATTTTACCGCTTAACTGCGATATTGTGAATATCAAGAACTTGAAAAATTTCAGATAGTTTGTTATATATATAAACATAGTGCGATGGATGAATTGACGTGTAAATTAATCAAAAGGGAAAATAACACTGACATATCATTTTAACAGAATTATACAACCATATCTTGACATAATAAAGAGCTAATCTCTTTATTAAAATCTACATTAGATAAATTACGGCCTCTAGATGACTTCGGAATCTCATACAACTCTTCTGGGTGGTCTCCTTTTGTAAGTTGATGAATGCTGCCATAAATCTTGCCTTTAGTTCGTCTTTGGTGTTACAAGAAGTTTTATTAGTCTCTCGCTTGCTGCACCCCACACATAATAAACATGGGGGTTGCAGTCCAGGGAGTTAGTTGGCCAGATAAACGGGGTGATGTGTTCGCATAGATTGTCGGACAGCTATGACTGGGTTGTTCTCCTTTTGCTTTACAGTGTAAGTTCTCTTGCCAGACATATGTGTTTCCGGGAGCCACTGTCTTAACACAAGCCAGGAATCCACGTTATTTTATATGGATATCTCTGCTGTGTCTGGGGCCATGTGCGAAGATGAATGAAGGCATAACGTCGCTATCACTAGTGGTCGTTTCAAACCTCATCGTAATCAACATTAGACTCATCCTACTCTTTCCGAATCCTCTGCACTTTCCTCGGAGTGAAACCAAACAAACTCTGAAATTTTCATATTCGAGATTCAATCGCGAATGCCAAGCAGTACAGTATGCCTTTCCAAATGTCCGGCGGAGTGAATTGCGTCATGTTGCTCTTTTTCCGATAGACGATGCGCATCAGGCCCTACTATTCTGTGCAGTCGACAAAAAAAAAGATAGAACAACATGCATGCGCGAAATTAAAAATATAATATCGCGACAATTTATCAATCGAAGTCTGTACATGATTATTTCATAATACTACATGACTCTTCTTATAGAGCAGTATGTTTTAATCTTGCTTTCGAAATATCTCTTCACTCACAAATGTATAAATATTGACAAAATGGGAAAGTACCTCAAACCATACTTCCGTAGCAATCATGAAAATTACATTATATTATTCTACGAAGAGAACACATAGACATTACAAATATTTGAATTTATGTTGGCAAATTAACTCCTTCGTGTCATATTTACCAAAAATATGTCCTGTCAGCTCATACCAAATTTTGAAGAGCCGGGATTTCTTTGTCGAATATTGTTTAAGAGTAACCAATTTTCATGTTCTAAGCCGCCGAATATCACTTTTTACTTATCTAATGAACCATTTGATTTAGCAAAATTGCATCTGATTAAAACAGTTTGTGACGATAATTTATTAAGATATGTTAAACTATTATAAAATATATATTTATAGTTCTCCTTTAAACTTACTACAGAAATCAATTTCAAACTGTTGGGAACTATACACCTGATATATCTGAACATACATATATATGCCTGCTTTGTCTGAACCTGAAATGGAATTATAACGCAAATGTTGATACCGTAAACAAATGAGATATACATTATTAAAATTAATTTGCTTCTTATTTTTTAATTCTTTTAAAGAAATAACGAAGAATAATTGAAACGTCAATAATTTTTTCTATATATTCTCTATCCAAATTTGTAATATTTTAAGACAACGGATTTCATTTGTAATTATGCCTCGAAGAATTTTTTTTATCTAACGTAGGGAGATAATTTTGTAATTGTGTTTCGAGAAAATTACATTTCTAATTATTAGGTAAAAATATCATCACTACACGAATTTGACGTGTTCTGAATCCCTACGGATGGACTTTCTCCTTAATATTTGACAATGTTAAGATTATGGCCACTCATGTGAATCCAGTTCTTATTTGTTTCTCTCACTTTGCTGTGTACTGGCTTTAAAAGGAAAGTTGCCATTTCATTTTTTTTCTGCATATTCTGCATAAATTGTTTGTTTTTTTTTTTTTTAATTTTGTCGAGTTTCCGGTTACAAATCGACTAAAAATTTTCTTATTTTTTTTTACTCGCCATTTTTCCGTTTTTGCCGATACAAGTTATGTCTTTCTTCGCCATTTCTCATTACTTTTGCTTCTCTTTAGTTTGCATACAATTTTTATTCTTCGATTCTGTCCTCGCTGAATCTGAGTCCCTTTTATTAATTCTACTCCAGAGAATCGTTTTCACACAACTCTAGTAAAAATGTCCATATTTCCCTTTCTGATTCTTTTTCGAAAAAACGCTTTATACTCCTTTTATTTTTTTAATGATTTGCATACGACTATCATTTATTTCTTCATAGAACCATTACCGAAATGATGACGACCTACTGGCAAATACCTAGGCGGAATCTGAAATCTGAAAGTAGAAAATAATGCTCTCTCCTAAATATGATTTGAAATTAAGCATCGTATTTACAAGCCAACTCATCCCATAATTGCTGATGTAACTTGACCTAATAGGGGCCAAATTATCGTGACATATGAGTACTAAACGAAAATCCAAATTCGGAATTCGAATCCTTGAAACGTTTGACACGGCTAAGTTACCAATGTCTAATTTCTAATGTTAATCACTCAAATTAATCTTAAGCATATAGTCTAAAGAAATGCCGACGTTTTAAACTTACCATTCCCGTTCATGGGTCTTACATACAAAAACTATAGAAATTCATGTATGTATAGAATTGTTGTCATCAATCATTAGGTGGTCAACACCAAAATCTCAACATGTATTTAGAATTTCATATGAGAGACTAAAGTATGCAGTATTTCCAGCTAAATACAAGAAGATTAAACAAATATATTTTAGCCAATTTGATTTTTTTTATCAAACAACTGTTATTATATGTTGTAATTAAATGGGGAATAACTTGTTTACCTAATCAGTATATAAAATGGATGCCAATATATATTGATTAATAATGTTATTAGATATTGCTTTATGGTCAGCACAGAGATATTACAATCATCTGCACTTTATTCCGGATGAAAAAGAGATAGTATATTAATTATGAACTAACATTTTTTATGATATTTATTTTGTTAATTCAATCAATAATTACGAAGTTTTTTGCGGTGTTTTTTTTTATAATCGATCAATATTATTACTAGCTTGTATGAACCTCCTAAGATAACTTATCTTACAAAGAACTTACTATACATACATTGATTTGAGATGAAAATGTTCCACAAAAATCTACTTATGAATCATATAAAATTATCACGGGGCAAAACGCTCTATTTATGTGAGTGCGTGTGCACACATGCATATGTGTGGAGAGACAGGGGTAAAGAGACACCGATAGAATGAAGTTGAATTGGGGCCAGTCCTAGTTTATTAATTTACCTAATAGAAATTATGAATTCAAATACGATTCAATTTAACGCGTACGTAGAACAAATAAAATCTGATGGCATTTAGACTTAATTATTCGATTGATAATTTTACGCTATATTTTTAGAGATGTATGGAAAACAAAGCAGAGTTTTCTTTTATATAACATTAGTCTTTATAAATCTTCAGGTTCATTATGTATCGTGTTCTTTCATGTCACTGCTAATGATGGGTCAGAGATAGTGTATTATTTATGTAGCTCAGAGCTATCACTCTTCTGTCAACCATTGACACAAGCCTCTTCGGTAGGAATATTGATGCTTTTCACTGTCTTTCATGCCTTCAAAATACCTTGTGACTATTAAAATAACCAATTCGTATTTTCTCCTTAAAGTGCCCTACGCATTTCTATTACCTCTTGCTGTTTCTCAGTGAATATATTTTCATCGTTCTACCACAAGCAAGGCGGGAAATATACTGGTATGCAGGGTGTTGTAGAGTGTGAAGTTGGAAGATTATATTGGATAAGGGGAAGCGAGGAAAGGATAAAAGCTGAACGGGGTTCAAGAATGTAGAATATGGAGAATGTCGTTGCTTTTAATTTTTTTGATCATTGAAGTTCTCAGAGAAGCAAATAAACAGGAGAGCGTTCCACAGGTTGGAAGTGCGAAACATTAAACAGCTTTAGTATAAGTGGCGGTTACTTTTAACTAATTCGACAGTAAAATGATGGGTTCTAGATGCCAGTCTAGTAACACACTTAAACTTACGTGGACCGGGCACCAGGGAAAAATTCTCGTCAGATCAGTTACCGTGAATATATTTGTAGAGAAGATAGAGGGAACCCTCGTTATGTCGGTGAGAAAGAGACTCAAGTCGAGATGTCAAGTCAAGATCGATTACATTGAATATACTTCTTTGGATTTTGTCAAGAACCTCGAGATGGACAACATGGACTCCATTATATTATACACAGACGATTGATAGATTTGTAAATATGCAAGATGTAATCTGACGAGAAACATCTTCTAGCACGAACCAACCGTCCTTGCAACAGATGCATTTATCCATTCAGTGTAGTCGCTCCACTTAAAGTCAGTTGAAAACGTGAGGATAAGAAGTCACCGTGCCTTGCTTTCCATGGCTGATGGTGGGTAGGGAAGATTGTCGCTGCTGGCTGAATGAGAGCAGTTTTGTTTTGGAGGCATTATTATTTATGAGTCAATTCCTGTAACGGTTAGCCACGGATTGCAGTTTATTTTCTAGAGCAGCGCCTACGTTAACTTTGTCGGCTCTGGTGGATTTGCTATTGAGACTAGAGTGTATGATAGTGTGACCAGCATAAATCCCTACTTGGGAATTGAGGACTTCAGGAATATCCTTGTTTAACCTCAGAAACAGTGTGGGACCAACGAAAGGGCCTTGGAGGACCTTTGCTTCGGGTCAAAATATCTGCAAGCGAGCCCGTTTAAAATCACCTTCATTTCACGATTAGGTAGGGACGATTGGATAAAATCAAACAGTCGTCCAGTAATACCGTAGCACTGGAGCTTACGTAGAAGAGCAGCATGCCAAACACTTTCAAAGGTTTTCGAAATATCTAGACCCACAGCTCAGGTTACAGAGCTTGATATATATATATATATATATATATATATATATATATATATATATACATACATACATACATACATACATATATATATATATATATATATATATATATATATATATATATATATATATATATATATATATCCAGTGATGGCTGTTAGCACATCAGTAGTATATATCTGGCAAAACTGAAGCCATATTTCTTGTAAAAAGTGCACGTTGTGTTAGCTAAAATGCTTAAAGATTTCAGAATTGATTAAAGTCTCAATACTTTGGCGAATAACTTTAGGAGGATAATGGGAAGATACTTAAAGTGTTCAGAACGTTGTCCAGATTTCTTAAGAACAGGAAATGCAGAGGAGGACTTGCGACAGGCTTGACAGCAGGAAGCAGCGTAGCAATAGTCTGGAGAGGACTACCATCTCCGGGTTACTTTTAACTGGTTAGCTGTAAAACTATCATATCCGCTTGTCTTATAGAATACTGATTTAGAAATAATCTCTGAGACCAGTGACGGGCTTATGCGCATATCACTTAGTAGGATTTCTGTCCTCTTGGGGAAATCAGCTGTGGTTACTCCAAAGGAATCGGCTGTTGAGTTGGAAGAACATTTCTGTGCAATTCCTTTTAATTTATGTTTTCTATAAAATTTTCTCATTGTTCATGTGCATGTCGACTTAGTTAGGTATAATCACCGTATATCTTTCATCAGAAGGGTATGTGGACGCTTCCGAAAACCGATGTTTTTGTCTTCTTAAATCGAGGCTTAAATTATTCAAACATATCATATCTCCTCATTCTATCCAAAGACCTATCACTGTCTTTCAAATTCTCTTGCATCATTTACTTTCCACGGTCTTCATTCCTTTCTGTCAGCCATTTTGGCATGACGGCCTTACTTTGCGTCGTTGCAGAATCCAATTTACTACCGGATTCTTTGGTCTTGTATCCCATTTCTTCACAAGTGATGCCTCCCATTGAAGCTTACGACGATAGCTAATGTTGCATATCAACAAACTGAAGACAAACGTTTTCTCAGATATGCGATCAAAAAGTGATATCAAACGAATAAATGCTAAGAAAGCGATCATTCATCAGTCGCTACTGACGGAGGCTATAGCATCATAAACGACGAGATATACACGGTACAAAAACCTTCATCATTTAAACAAGGGCAGCGCTTGGGAACATTTATAGCATATATAACCAGAGAAGAATATAATAATATTTTTAAGATTCGCCAATAGCAGATACACAGTTTTGGGGAAAGATAAAGAACAAATAAGGAACATTTATCATTCTAACATGTTTCGCTTTTATAAGATTCATCGGAGAATGACACATGTAAAAAAAGAAGAAATAATTTTTGGCTTTCTATTGTTTGATTTTTGTTAATCCTGTTTCACGATCATACGACTCATTAAGCAAACGTTAGTATAATTTGCGCTGTTAGAAATGCAACGGGAGTCGACGCATCCATTCAAAGTTTCAAGAAATTAATTTATTCCAAACCTAAGTGAAAACCACTAAATGTGTAATATATCATTGTGTGTGTACATATATATATATATATATATATATATATATATATATATATGTGTGTGTGTGTGTGTGTGTGTGTGTGTGTGTGTGTGTGTGTGTGTGTGTGTGTGTATGTGTGTGTGTGTTTATGTGTGTGTGTGTGCAGGTTGTGCAGGCCATGTGGCAATGATGAGTGATGATGTCATGCCAAACTTTTCTTTTCTACAGTCAACTCTATATTGGTCATAGAAATGTTGGTAGACCTTGGCTCAGGTATAAAGCTAATCTGAATAGCAACCTTTCTTGCGTCAACTTTCCATTCAAGAACTTTGACGAGGTAGCTATGAAGAGATCAGAGTATTGTTCTAGCTGCCATGCAGGAATAATAATGTATGAACGTGGAATGAGCCCTGCGTTGAAATTGTTTATTTTATTAGTTACATTATCAGTCTGCATGAGGAATAATGTATTTATCTATGGTTGTTGCGCGTTTGGATTTATTACAGCGCGCTCTTGGTGTCCACTATTAGAATATTTTTTCCAAATCTGCATCGTTCGGCTTCCACCATTTTTCTAAATTCCTGCGCTGACGTAGTTATTTTTTCTTTTGTTGTTTTTATAATAGACCAACTGTCACAGTTCAATGGGAATATATTTTATCTTAATGTATTTATATCCTTCTGCTGCTACTTTGTTTCTTCACGTTTTCCTCATGATAGCAAAAGCATCAGGTTTGGTTCTAATGCTATTTTATGATATTTCTGTCCGTCATTTCTGCGTCAAGATTTTATCTAATAGCAGGAGAACTTCTCTATTATGGAGTTGGCAATGCGCGGGGACATTTGTGAATTTCGCGTAATTACAAGGGCACGTGTGCTTACTTAATATGTAAATACACTTTTCTGTCGTTAAATGATTTCCCAAGGTAGAAAATCGTCCCATGGATCATATTTAACGTTTCCATTTCTAAGGGGTCGGGATGGTGGTGTGATGTTTTCCCGTGTGTAGTGTTTAATAATTCCAACGTTTCCAATATGATCTTATTTGCATTTTCTGTCAGTCGCCATAGAAATGCAATATATCTTCTACTAAATGGTTGATTCATGTCTGTGTATTTTATTTGATACTGCAAACATTTCTGGACAACCGCCATACACATTTGTAAACGTCAAGATGGACTGATTCCCTGACAAATCTGTAGCTTAGATCCAGTGATATTCACACGTAGATTAGAGATAAAATACAGGACATATCTCGTATATATGGCGTAATCTTCCGTAAGTTTATTTTCAGTATGCATTACATGGATCAACACAATCTCTAGTTTTTAAATAAGCCTCTTACTAGTAATTTTTTTCTCTATTATTATCTGGTATATATTTCTTTCACCGCCGTGGCAATATACAAAGTTACATGCCCGGGAAAATTTAAATGACATTGAGACACTTGTCCAATTACCTGGTTTAGATTAATAAGACACTATATCGTATATTACCCTTCACATTTCCAATTCCCATTTGTCTTTGCCTATCTGGATTCTATATCTTAAATTCCATGTTCTTTTATGTAATTACGTAACGATGTTGGTTTATATTTTTCTCCTCCATGCTGAGTATGACAATTAGCTATATTCAGCAGCAAGGTGTCTGTAATGGAGGTTTTGAGGCGCTTGTATTCTCATGTTAATTGCTGTTTTTCCAGTTCCACACTGTCCCGTGGTGTTAGTACCAGATAGAGTCACAGATATGGTCAAATATTTAATCCCCGAAACTGGAATTAAATCACTATGAAAGTATAAAACATATTTATAATAAAAATATCAGCAATACATAATCATTGTAAAAATTTACCAGCAAGACATTTTTATAAAAGGAAATTACTAAAGCTCCCAAGAAAATTTTTTTTTTTTGTTGTTTTTTTTTAAGCGTATCACCCCAAGCAAGGCTGGTAGCCACTATCACGCAGGGTTGGAGGAAGAGCAGATAGGAGTGGTAAAGGAAGGGATGTGGAAGAAGAAGAGGGTCGATCAAGGCAAGGGGGTTACAGAAGATTTATAGCGAGAGCAGATAGGAATGAAAGATGAAAGGAAGTGGAGAAGGGAAGTGGATAGATCAAGGCAACTGGAGATGAGGATTGACGCTACAGTTAAACCGTTGGAGATTGTATTTGTCAGGGAAACAGTAGACATGAAGCTATTGGAGTAGAAGAGACGTCTACATCTAACAGTTTCAACGGTGAAGGGGTGGGAACGGGATGCCAGCCTCGTAGGACGCTTAAATTCACGAGGCTTAGGGACAAGCGAAAGCAACTCCTCGGAGCAATTACCGTGGAAGTACTTGTAAAAAAAGACAGAGCGAGGCAACGTCGCGTCTGTGAGAGAGCGACTGCAGACGAGATGACAGATCAGGGCCAATCACATTGCATATCCGTCTCTGGATCTTATCAAGAACCCTGAGGCAACACGCAGGGGCCCCAGACCATAAATGGCAGCAATACTCCATGCAAGGGCGAATGGTAGACTTATAGATCTGGAGGATCGATTCCGAGGAGAAGAATTTCCTGGCTCGGCACAGGGAACCAACTTTTCTTGCGGTGGATGATGCAACTGACTCGATGTATTTGTTCCATCTCAGATCAGCGGACAGCGTGAGACCGAGCAGCCGCAGAGAGGAGCTCTCGAGAAGTTGGTCCTCAGACATTCTAATGGGATGCAGGGATGGGTCCTTGTGGCGGTTAATGGAGAGCAGTTATGTTTTAGAGGCGTTAAAGTTGACCATCCATTTCTCTCCCCAGTCCACAACCGATTGGATGTCCTTTTCAATTTGAGCTGCCAGGTTAATTTTGTCCGCCTCACTAGATTTGTGCTTGAGGCAGGAGTAAATAGTAGTGTCGTTAGCGTAGATACCGACTTGGGAGTCTATGGCGTCAGGAAGGTCGTTTATAAATATGAAGAACAGAGTAGGGCCAAGGATGGAGCCTTGAGGAACACCAGCGTTAGTGGGATAGGAGCTGGATATGAATCCACTGAGAACAACCTTCAAATCCCGGTTTGATAGAAACGATTGAATTAGGTCAAACAATCGACTTGTGATACCATAACCCTGGAGTTTGCGAAGGAGGCCGGCATGCCAAACCCTATCGAATGCTTTGGAGATGTCAAGGGCCACGGCACGGGCTTCGCCGTTATTATGGATAGCTTGGTAGACAAATTCTGTGATGGCCATACGCACATCGGCAGTAGACCGGGCAAAGCGGAAACCATACTGCTTGTCTGAGAGCAGATCATGGGATATCAGGTGAGTAATCACTTCGGCGTTGATAATGGCCTCGAAGACTTTGCCGAAGAGGGGAAGGAGACTGATAGAACGGTAATTAGAAGGGTTGGAGGGGTCGCCAGAGTTCTTAAAGACAGGAACAATGGTAGAGGACTTCCAGCAGTCAGGAAAACAGGACACCTTGAGGCAGAGGTTGTACAATTTAGAGAGGGCAGGTGCCAGTTCAGGTGCGCATTTCTTCAGGTCAATGGCTGGTATTCCGTCGCCACCGGTAGACTTGTGGAGATCTAAGTTAGAAATAATGCCCAGTACCGACGACGGGGTTATGTGCAAGACGTCCAGTAGGGCCTCAGTTCTGGGAGGGAAGTCGAGCAAGGGTACCCCAGAAGAGTCAAGCATAGAATTGGAAGAAAACTTCCGAGCGAAGCATTCGGCCTTGTCGGCAGAGGTAGTCAGGACCTGAAACTGATTGAACAGTGGAGGAATGGAGGGTTTGTTACTATTCAGAACGCTCTTGCAGAGGTGCCAATAGTCCTTGGAGCCAAATTTAGGGATGCAATACGTTCCTTCATCCGAGCTGCAAATAGTGACTTGGCATCGTCGAGGGTACGCTTACACTCATTGCGTGCAGAGGTAAATAGACGTCTGTTGGAGTCGGACATGTCACTACGAAAACGGTGGAAGAAGTGGTTCCTATGGGCAATGGCGGCTGAGCAAGCAGCTATGAACCAGGGGGAGGAGCGCGGTTTGACCTTGATTTTCCTGGAGGGGATGAAAGCTTCGATACCGGCTTTGATCCCGGAAGAGAACTCAGAAGCACAATCATGAGTGGGGAGCTTAAATACAGCATCTCAGGGGACATCGCGGAGGAAGTCACGAAACGAGTTCCAGTCAGCCCGTTGGTAGCAGAAAGTGGTTCTCGTTGTAGGAGGCTCTTTGCAGGGGGTGGGGCTGAACGAGATACTAAAAGACACGACACATGATCGGAGTTACCGATAGGACAGAGCTGCGTGGCACTACAAGACTCAGGGATCGAGGTAAAACACAGGTCGAGGAGTGAGGCCTTACAGTCACGATTGTAGGAAAAACGCGTGGGGAAATCGATTATCTCGGTGAGGGATTGAGAGATTGAAATGTTGAGAGTATGTATGCCAGCGAGGTCAGTGGTAGCGTTCTTTAGTCACTGGTTGTGATGGGCGTTAAAATCACCAAACACAAATATGTGAGTGTACGGATGGACAGAGAGGGCCCTATCTATGCTGTCAGAAATGACATCGAGTATCCCGCAGTCCTGAGAGGATGGAGTGCGGTAGAGGAAGAAAAGATAGCTTACAGAATTGAGAAGAGATAGCCGGAGACACAAGTAGGAATGATCCGACGATTCGAGAGAGTTCTCTCTATCCAGACGGAGACTGTCCTTGACGTAGACACCCAGGCCATGCATGTGGGTTAGAGAGTCTTTTCTGAGGAGAGGGAGGTATCCAGGGATTGAGAGATCAGAGGAAGGGATAGAGGAGTCAAGATTGGTCTCACACAGGGCGAGTATATCCGGGCACTTAGCTATGAGGAAAGACTCAACGCTGAAGAAGTTGGTTCTAATGCCATGGATGTTAGAGAAGGAGATATTTAGAGGTTTGGGTGATTTTTGGAAGGCTGGTTTAGGTTTGTATTTCTGTTTTTTGTTATTCATGTTGGTAATTGGTTTTGGAAAAAGAGCAGGCCTGAGTTAAAGGAAGCCGACGGTTGACACCCATGACGCGGACAGAGAGGGGGTTTGGCACAGCATGATTCATAATGTGGCCTCAGGGTTGCCCACCGGAGATGACTGCAGGGACACCTATCCATGCGCGACATGGCACTACAGACACCCCGATATTATGCAACTGTTGATCAGAGCGGGCGCTCAAGACGCTACGCAAGAGTTAGGGCTCCTAACTACCAGTCGGAAACAGCAACCAGGGAATTGTCAACCCTGTACCCTCACAATGAACAGTCAATGTCACAGACTGCGCGGGTCATGGGAGAAACACATCGGCACCAATAAAGAGGACAGTGAGAGAGAGAAAGAGAGAGAGAGAGATCCGGGAACCCCTTCCTAAACACGAAACAAGGTTTGGGCCTCTACTCGCGTCCAATAGAAGGGGGAGGAGTGTAGACCGGGCGGTAGGAAAGCCTACCTTCTCCTATTACATAAAACATATACAACGATGACAGAACAAAACAGTGGGGGATGTAGTTGGGATAGTTGCAGGGCTTATACAAGTTGAGGGTACTGGGGTATAGGAATGAATTATGGTACTAAGTTTTAACTTAGTATAAGTCCCATTGGCCTATATTAAAAACAAAATTTAAAAAAAAACTGAAGAAAATGAGTAGAAAATACGGTTAGCAGGCTTTAGTGATTAAGAAGAACCAGGTAAAAAAAAAATTATTAAATAAAATATTTACTCACTCAAAATCAGCTTCAATGACGACTACCCACTTTGCAAAAAACACAAGCGAAAGTGACGGCGTGCTCTAATCCCCAAGCATCAAGTTACAAAGAACGCAGTGTTGGTGGTTGGAGGGTGAGGAGGGTCGTACGACCATTCTACCTTACTGTCCACGACCACCAGTGGGCCGGGATAAATGACCCATAAGGAATTAGCATGCCATTAAATAAACAGACGTATTTGTAGATTTTTCTCTTTGTGTCTATTAAGCCTTTTAAAGACTGAAGTACATAACACTAACATCTTATGACCTATCATTGATTATTTCGCTCTTCGTTATGCAAACATATTGATCGCGATTGGAAATCTGCACACATATTTTCCTAGTAGTTACTCTATCATGTAGTTTTAACCTTCTATACCTAAAGCCCACAACTGAATACTTTTATTTTGCATAACGGAATATATACATAGTCATTGCTGTCTTGTCTATATCTCGTAAATTCAGCTTCTGTAATGCATTATGTATGACATCTGCTTCCTTCACTATTGTTGTCCATAGCGTTTAGGAGCTGCGTAATTTGTGCGTTAAAAATGTATTGGATATTCTACTTTAGGTTTTTCTTTTTATTTCCAGTTCTGATAAACATGTATCTAGTACAAATTCCTTGGCACTTTTCCAAAGTTTGGAATCCTAACATTGCATCAACAGAGCAAATCAAAATACTTTCTCGTTTTATTTACTTGTTTTTTATCTCACTATACTTTCGTGTAGAAACGTATTATCCTTTGTTTCCTTGAGGAATGTCGTTTCAGAGAAAATGGGAGAGTGGTTATTTTTATATACTACTACTACTACTACTACTACTACTATCTAGATACGTTGCATTATCAATGCTTTGAATATTCGTTGGAGAGTGGTTATCATTCAAGTCATCATGATGCAACCACGCGTTACCAAAATAATCTGGGAGATGAGAGCTCGGACGAGTAACGCGATTCTTTAAAAAATATATTAAATGTTCGCAAAATACAACATACCAATCATTATAGAGGTTTCTGATTTATGTTGTTTCACACAAGAGGAGGAAGGAAAAATACTGTTTAAAGGGATATTTAGAAAATATATTGTTTAGCCGTAGAATTAATATGTTAAGTTTCATGTACCAGCAGTTCCTGAGAACAATCTGTCCCAAAGGTATTGACTTCCTACTTATGGAATATGAAGGGAAAGGTATCGGTTTGTTCTTGTGAACATGGCTTGGAGGGTCTTTCCTTTGAAGTCCAGGCGTGGAAAATGTCATGAATGTAGCCGCTCAGAACAATTTCCTTGGAAATAGTGATACATCGAGGGATAATGTTTGTAAAGAGATAATTCATCACCTACAAAGCCGGGAAAACTCTTCTGAAATGGCTAAGAAGGGTTGAATATGTAAATATGAAAGTAGTACTCGATTAATTGTTTCATCAGGCTCTTGCAAAGATAGCCCATAGCAAGCGGTATCGAGAACTGACTAGAGCAGTATAATATTCCGGTGTTTTTAGTTATTCCACAGATATTTATGATTTTTCTTCGATGACTCTGGTGAACTTGTGTCCCATTAAGTGTCCAAGACAGTGAACGTCTTTTCCCTGAGACGCCAAACACTTATGATCATAGGTAAAGTTTCACGATATGATCGGTGATGATGGAAGGTTTCTACTTTGGTTTTGTAGATATAGAATAATATAATCCTTTCTTTTCGCAATTTAGACACCAACAATATGTTAACGTTATACATTTTATAGTCATATATCTAAATCAAAACAAAATTATTAACGATCCCATGGGTATTGGTATCGAACCATACTCAAATCATTTATAACAAATGCTCCGTCACCTACTGTAAAGCCACACACTATTTCTACTTATGTTAAGATGTTTACAATTATTACATATAGATTCCCACATTTTCATGTTAATTATTATTTTACCATGTCTAATCTATGCATTTTGTAACTTAGACGTGAGTTTCCTTGATATTTGTTTCAAAATAATCGTATCCTGTAGTTGATCTTAATCTTTATAAAAAAAAAAGCTTTTGGTAAATCATGTCACAATACATGATGAAACTGTTAAGCAAGATTGATACATTTGTTGGAAGATATTCGAATAAACCAGAAATGAGATTGGAAGAAAACCGCTTAAATAAGGAGAGAAAGGTGAATCAGTAGATATACAAAAATAGAAAAGGAAGTTAGACATGTATGTGTCTTCTCAACAGTGTGGTAATTAGGTTTTCCAGCAGGTTTTATTGTTGGCTGCTAGAACCTTCCCAAGTTGAGGTATCTTGATGACATAGAGCTGATATGAGACACTGAAAAAATAGAGGAAATCCTAGTGAATGTAATAAAGATATCGCGAGAAGAAACATTGCAAGATGATAGAATGTAAGGTTTTCATCAAAAACAAAATCCGAAGGTGAATTCCGAGAAGGAAAGATGTCTCCCAAAAGATAAGCGAAGTATTAAGAATGATGGGAATATAATTATAAACCAAGAAAAGTAAAAGGACTTAAATGTCATGTCATATCGGTCCTCCGGTATAGAAGTTAATCCTGGATAATATCATCACAGATGAAGAGGCTTTACAAAAGAACGCCGCTATGGACAGATCATGTGAGCAATGATTAAACGTGGAGAGTGAAAAAGGCACCTTGACTTAACATTCAAAAGAGACTGTGGAAATAGCTAATGTTATATGATGAGGAATGAGGGATTACACAATTAGACACTACCTAGTCATATTACTGGCAAGATGTACAAAAGAAAGCAGCGAATAATCTACGTAAAGATCTTGTGTAAATGGTTACCAGAACAGAGTTTCGGATACATAGCGAATAGTCAATATTTACTACGAACTATAAAGAACAGAGATGTTCAAGGAATTCATGTTCGTCTTGAAGGGATACGACCGTTAGAAAAACATATATCTAGCACTTATTATCTCATTTTAAAAGTGATATATATTTTTCGTTTTGTCAAGAAATTTAAAATATAAAATTGTTCTACTATAGTTACATATATTTTTGAAACCATGAAATAGTCTATTGTTTGCATTAAAACCAACTGTATTGATCCATAATTTATGACACTCCTGTTGAACTCCCTTACTGCTAATTTTCTATGGATTCTTTTCCTTATTCGTGAGAACGAAAAGTCTCACACTATGATTGTTTTAACCGGATATTCATTTTTAAGACAACCGGCAATCGTTTGGGCATTTTCTAAATATTTGAAGAACACGAAATGTATCCATTATGTGTTTGGGCATATTCCTCCTTCCACTGCAACACGACCAGCAACAATTTGTCGAGCAAGTCATGGTGTCTAACCGCTCCAAATGGCATAACATTTAAATTAAATGATGTCCAGTTGTTTGTTTCCTTTTCGCTATTTCTTGCAAATCTAGTTGCCAATATTCGGCCTTCAAATCTAATTTTGAACCAAACATTTCTGAGCCTAGGGACGTTAAAATGTCGTCAATTAAACGAAGAGGGTGGGCATTATCTTCACTAATTTGATTAAGTGTCGAGAAAGTCGTCGAAAAACCGCTTCCTGCAAAGATTTTCTTTCTGCAAGTATTATTTGAATGCATCATGGGAGCATGGTTTATTCTCTGTCAATTGCATGTTTCATTTTGTCAAACGTCGCCGTTAGTATTTGTTGTTTGCGGACATATCCGAAAGCAGGAGGTGGGGGCTATTTAATTGGGTCATGACCTCCTATATCGGTGTTCAGTTTCTCAGAATCTGTTTAATGAATTACATCTTCTATAGGATAACTACACTCTGTTCATATTGGGGTTATTTTGAAATGTTTAAGCAATATTCATTTCCTCAAACAGGAGGTACCGATATTTGTAACAGGGATGTGGTTTCTTTCATCCATTTCCTTTGATTTTACTTAGACATAGGAAGACCTTGTTACAACTTTTCGTATGTGAACGTTGAATAATGCACAATCTGATTTTACATGATAGTCTTTCCATCTGAATTTGATTATAAGTCTGCAAAATAGTTTACTAATGAAACCATGATCTATCTCGGTTTATCAGTCAGTTATATACCATGCGTAATACGAAATTAAGCGACCATGTATCTTTAGATACATGATTGACGAGGCAAATTTCTTCCTGTATAAGGTTGCCATTTCTTTCTGCGGTACACCAGTTGTCACCAAAGTCTATAGAACCCGGTCTCTCTTGCTATTTACTCATAGCAAAGTGGAGAAGAATAGGATTCGTGTATTTGACAAGGGTATTAGCACGCCATTCAGTCAGTTATATGCCATGCGTGATAAACGCTTAAGCGATCATGTATCTTTCTATACATGACTGACGTGGCAGAAAATTTCACGCAGTTGTTTGCCATTTCGTTCTGCGGTAGACCAGTTACCATCCATGTCTATAGAACACGGTCTGTCCTGTTATTTACCCATAGAAGAGAGGTGAAGTATAGGATTCATGTCTTTCCCAAGGGTATTAGCACGGCATTCAGTCAGTTATATGCCATGCGTGATACACACTTAGGCGATCATATATCTTTTGATATATGACGGACGAGACAGATTTCTTCCCGTAGTATGTTGCCATTTCATTCTGCGGTAGACCAGTTGCCATCCAAGGCTATAGAACCCGGTCTGCCCTTCTATTTACCTATAGCTGGGGAGAGGAGAAAAGGTTTCCTAACATTCCTAAGGGTACTTTGACCGTTTTTCTTTGTCATTTTAAAAAACAAATACATTCCTGGATCTAGTTAATGGTTTATATTTACTAAGTTCGTGGTCAATAAACGGTACATCCCAAGATATGAACTACGAATTAGTAACAAGCAGGTCAGAACATTTAAATATCTTAGTAGAATTTTAACAGTGGGCGGAAAATGTGTCACTAGAATACAAAGGAGTAATAGGTGAGCAAAATAAATCTTACAATTACTGGGCAAGATATAAGAAACGGGAATATTTAGATAATTTAGATTTCGGGAAATAATCAAGGGCTTTATTGTTATGTAATATTATCCCTATTATATGACAGTGAATAATGTCCAATCTTTTCAGAAATGAAAAAGAGTCCTAGGGCAACAGAAAAAATGGTTATACAGAAGGGTGGTGAGGAAGAACTGAACCTGTGAGTAACATAGAAGCTTTAAGCAAAATGGAAGCAAAAAAGACGTATACTTAGAATAAGAAAAAGATAGCTGAAATTTCTACAGCACATAATGAAGGAAATCGGTTGTAAAATGTAAGTTAGCTGATATCATAAGCAGGAAGGACAAAGTATATAAGCGCATATTTTACATCAGAGAGTCTGTAAATTGTTGGCAGTACAGGTATTAGGTGGGGTACCAAAGAATAAACGTCATCCATATATACAAATGGCTGTGTGATGTGGAGAGACACGAGCGATCACATCCTGAAGGGACACAGCACATTGAAAACAAATGGTTTAATCAGGGTAGACAGGTGATATGGATGCCATCTTAAAAGATATATATTTGTTACTAATTTGAAGATTTTTTTAAGTCACAACACATCCGTACTGCATTTTATCACAGAAAATTTGAATCGAAATCCTGCATTTGTTCTAATCTTGCACAACATGATATGCGTGTTGTATAAGATGCTTGCCCAAGAATTTTGCCAACTAAGCGTCTCCATCTACTTTGAAGTGGGTATTCATCTGCGTTTTTTTTTTCTTTTTTTATTCCATCTTACTTAATTACAGGTTGAGATATCAGCGATTTATATGTCTCCTGTATCTAACGGAAAACTCCGCTCCTAGGTCTACCTATCTTAACATTCTCTGATTTCACTTATCTCGCCACGCAGATTGCATATTCTCTAAACCCATGTGTCCGAAATGATATTCTAAAAATTAAACGAGCTGGAATTTAAAGAATGGCACGTGAATTGAGCCAGAGAGCACAGAGCATTTTGTAGATACATTCATGTCTATCTCCGAACTGTCTCGATCCAAACCTTTCGAGTTGCGATGAGGCTGGGCTAGAATATGCGATTTAAGTACTGTGCTAATTAAACTTGCAGGAGGGAAACTACGAAATGGAGGAATGTTTCGCCTGTTAGCACTCAACGCTATGTGGAATGAATATTAACTGATACCATACAGTTTCAACGTTTTTCTAAATTTCAAACCGGGTGCATATGCAAGGCCCGCGTTCTGTTTCGCGGACCTCTTCTAAACGACCGGGTTAGCCTTTCCGAATGCTAAGCATCTGCAATTATTCTTCACGTGACCTTTATACCTTAATTGTAAACATATAACGGTATGACACTGCTCAATTTTGTCTCTCTTTTTTCCCTTGAATTTGTATTTCTGCCACTGATATGAAAGAAAGATAGATATTACCTTAGAGAAGAGAAGGAAAGTGCAACTATAAAATATATCTTAATTAGTTTAACTTGGCATTTCAACAGGTCAGGTGCACCGTTAGTTTGTCCATCGAAATCGGCGCTTCCTTATTATATAGCCGTAAACCCAGGTTGTGTCTTTTTTCTAGGCTTTGCCTGGAAGTAAAATTATTCCCAGTTATTAAAGTTTAAATCTGAATTAAATAATCTCTTCGTGCGTCATTCACCATTTGACCTATACTCATAATGTTTTTCTTATCCTTGCGTGCATGCAAACAGCAAATATTACGTTTAGATCCCTAGTTCGATCAGTGGCCAGTAGAAGGATAGTTCTTCAGATAATCATTAACATCACTTCAAGGATAATTATGATGTCAATATGATCATCACCATAGGCAATAAAACAGATAAAGGAGATATGTGTAGAAATTGTTGGCTACACAAAATATCAGGGCATACGTGACAAAAAAAAACAACAAACAAACAGCTATTATGATCTATTGTTTTAACAACATACATCTTTTTCACAATGCTTTATTAGAAGGACATTGATGAGAGACCTGTACAGGTAATAGCATATCTATTAGTCCCTTATCACTCTCTATTTCTCCATGTAAATTTAATAATGAAAAATCAATAATAATACTTTCTCATTTATGAAACATGTATCATGATATTGTAATCATATACAGAAATATATATATATATCTACTGACACTATTAAGATATATACAAACCATAATGTAAATAAAATAAATAATATTCAAAAATTTATGGTAGAAGTGCAAAGTTTATTATCACCATTATATTTTATAAATTTCTGCAACATAAAATATAACGTACGTTATACTTTAGTTACAAAAAGAAATTATCTGAAATATCATGCATAAATGCATTTAATATGATATGCATAACACCTATTTTATAAATATTTACAAAATACAACATTCAAAAACCAATCAAATATGCGGGGTCCTGAACGAGATGTGTGATTTGAATTTTAACGAACAATTAGGAAGTGAATGATTGTGAATATTATGGATAAGTAGAGATTTATCCTTGACTTAATGAGTATTGTTCATGAATAACAACGAAGTAAAGTAAAAGCTGAAATTAATGTAAAACAATTTTTAAAAGTAAGTAAGTCACAATCGCTGGTGAATTCTGTGAGACATAATTTTGACAGGTTGTTTGTTATCAAGAAACAACTGCTAATAGGAAGCTTGGTGTTATAAGAGAAAGGCCAATCATAATTGGCTAATGAAAATATTGTATCGGGAGAAACTAAATGCTGGAGACATATGACGAAAAGTATTTCAGAATAAAAACAAGAGAAAAAACAGATTGCAAAAATATTAATTAAAGAATTTAAAGTTAAATAAAATTAAAAAAAAATTATAAAGTAAGAAAACATTGACTTTTGTGATTGTTTATTATGGAAAATAAATTATAGAAAACAGTAATTAATAAAAGATGGCAGGAATGTAATAATATTGACTAAAAGTGTAAGAGATTAGACATATCTATAAAATGTCATAAAACGAAAAAAATTGTGACGGATGTCGGGGATCGTCGTACCTATTATTGCTGAAAGACTAGAATAGATCGGGAAGACAATTACCAAAAAATGAAAATAAACTGAAAATATAAGGAAGAACTATAACACATTAGATATTTAATTGTCAAAATTAACAATATTATATGTTAAAATCACATATAAAACATTTATAAAGATAACAAAACGGTACGTTTAATGCGGATACCAAAATGAAATTTCTAGACAATGACGAGGCTTACATTACAAACATCTGATATCCTAAAGCAAGTGGCAAAGAAAAAGATTACAAATCAATTATACAGAAGTATAAGATTAATGTTAGTAAACAAAACTGTTTAAAAAAAATACAGAGACAATAGCAGTCGTTATGTTTTGGTTAAATTAATATTTAACAAATATTGGTTTTAAATGTTTTAGAGACATTATCTCCGTGGATTTGAGTATTAATTGATTAAAGTTAAGACAAATGTAAAAAAGGTCCATCTAATCATAAAGAAAACATTAAATACTGAAACCAACACACATTCTCTGAAAAGAAAATGAATCAAAAATACGCAAGCCACAAATGCAGCTAAAATCACAAGTAAATTGCGAAAACACAATCAATACAAAATTCCAAAACGTCTGGGGGGTAAACAACTTGTGCAAAATTGACGGAGATCTGAGTCTGCCGGGATATATAAACATAAACACCATTGACCGAACAGTGCTTGGTCATAGACATAGACAGGGATAATTCATAATGAGAGATGAATAAAAAATATTTTCTAGAAATTACGAGACAAAACTAATACGAATAACCAGAATAAATAGATATACTTATTTCTACGCGCTTTCGCTAAATGCAACTTTTAATTTGGTCCGTCTCTGTTGATCAGTATCTGCTGAGCCCGTTCTGCAACAATCATGCGTCCCCGCGTTGTGTTTCAGTGTCCGGTAGAATATCGAGGAAGGACTGACGAAAATCACGCTTGACTCCTCAATGACCTTGGCGTTTGGGAAAGAATAAAGTTACCAGTAACCTTTGGTAACGTCAACAACAGTCATTAACAAGTGTAAAATAACAATTTATATTCATGGTACTATAATTAAGTTCATGAATACATAAAAGAGATTTGAAGAAGTTTCCAGTTTAAGAAATTCTTCTGTTGGGAGGAAGAGTTTGGCTGGTGGTTGCAGTTATAGGTTAAACGCACAAAGTCGTTCAACTATTTAAATTATGTTAGGCGAATGAATGAGTTCAAAAAGGTTCGTGGGAGAACATGATTTTCGCTGATTAAAGCACCACTACTAGTGGTGAGACCTGGTCGATCTTACTTCTACTTTTTCGACGGTTACTTTTATGGGAGTACAAACAAAAATTCAACTGCTCTCATTGACTAGCCAATAATAACAATTGACAAATGGTCTTGTGTCATACGCATCGAAGGGTGGGGGAAGAAAGACCACATGAGTCCAATATGATTGCTGGGCCAATCGAAATAATGAACTTGTGTGGTACTTATCGTAAAGGAGACGAGAAAAACCACCTCAGCCGTTCTCCTATTGATCAATCTATATCGTGTCCTTTTATGTCACCTATCCGCCTTTATTGGAAATTTCTTCATGCTTCGGAATATGAAACTCATTTTACCTGATTATCAAAGGTGTCATCCTCACCTACATCTGACAGTGTGACATAGACCTGATCAAAACAAATCAGACATTTAAAAATTTAATGTGTCACTAGTTTCAACTAAAAATTTCTTTTTGAAATGAAAACTTTCTTCTAGTAAAATTTCAACAGATTTAAGAATGTACCTAATGACCAGTTTTACCTAATTTCCAGATTACACATTTTACACGATAATCCAAAAATTTATTACACTATAATATATGAAAATTCTTTAGAATCAAATTTTCTTAACAATTCATTTCAATCATATGTTCTCTTTAGAAGTAACAATTAGATCTCTAGTCAAATTTTGACACCATTCATGGTGTCATATGACAATTATTTGTTCAACATGTTAAGACTATATACAGCAATATATGTGTTGTGGATTGCGGGATGAATCCGATATCAATGAATAACAAACGGCAGGAATAGATAAGGAAAATAAATGTATTAACGTAATAATACAAACTGGTAATACTGGTTAGTAGATCCAGGAATGCGGGTTAGTAGCACTAATATATATACAGTCTTGGAATTGAAGTATCGCGGTATGATTCCTTACTGAGTCTAGGTGCTCGCTATCTGTGTGACTTTACTACTACTGAACTATGCTACTCTTCTGTCGTTCCGTCTCCACTCATCGCGTATTCACTGGTAGTAGTATATGTATACACTGGTTGAGTCCATTTGTGTAAAAAGTGGAGACCCCTTAACAGTCTGGTTGGTTAATCCTGCCACAGGAGTAGAACTAAGATCGACTAGATAACATTGGGCATTTTATTTATTGAAAAAAATATCAATATATTAGCGTCGTTCATGCCGAAATATGGTACTCTCCCGTTTTTTCTGTCGGTATAGCAATGTGCGTGTTAAAATTGCTAAAACGTCTTTTCTCATTATGTGTCAGAGAAATGTGATGTATAATATTCTGTTGGCAAGTATAAATGTGCATTTTGTTTAAAAAAAATAAAAATATAGTCGTTTTCAGGTTTTCAGTTCATGATATCCTCAGCACGCTTCTGTACACCCATAGCTCTGTTGCTTGTACTCTCTTCTTCATCTGTGAGGATATTGTCCAGCATTTGCTACCATAGGGGAGAACCGATATTACATAAGAGTTAAGTATCCTTTTATTTGTTTCTCACGAAATGTTCTTGTTTATCGATACTTTGCTAATTTCCCGTCACTTGCTAAATGCTTATCACATATTTAAATTTATGTACCTGTAAAATTTTGGTATCTCCAATTTTTAACTTGCATTAAATACTGTTCCTTTTGCTGAAAACCATACTGTCTTTTTGCATTAGACATTTACCCTTTCTTTGTGGTTTCCATTAGTAGCTTTAGTTTTTCATTCTGTATCTGCTACCAACAATGTGCCATCTACATATCTGATGTTATCAAGACTGTGGCCGTCAAAAATGAATGCTGGTAGGATTTTCTATTTCTCTAAGATTCGTCTCAGTGCATACTCTGGTGAGAAGACACACTCATGTCCTACTCACATTTCTACTTTTGTATATATACTGGAATCATCTATGGGTATACGATTTCCTCTCAGTATAATTTCAAGAGTACTCTAATATCCTCCCCGTATATGTCAACTTTAGACGAGTTCTTTTTATCAAAAACTCTTACATAATATATAAATCACATGTATCCATACTTTTTCGTTTTTGTTGTTCGTAATCTTACTTCTCCTAAGACATATGTTGAAGATAAATCTCTACTATTCTCATTGTGGTTATTTTGCACCATGCTTGTTAGGAACGATGTCATAAAATTAGAAGGTAGGGGTCAATATTCAACTTTAATGGAAAAAGAAGCGGGATATTCTCACTATATCCTGACCTATCCCCTGTTTAACTGAGTGTATTAACTTACCTAACTTAATTGATACGCCATGTATAAAAACTAGGTGCATACAATGAGCAGCTCGTCCGCTGAGATTGTGTAATGGACAGAAAAGAAAAGATAATGTTTTTGATATCTGATTCACTCTTCTTGCACGTACAACAGAAAGAACAATATCGATAATATGCAACAAGTGAATACTACCAGATTTTGAAATTTTAAAAAGGCGTCGAGGCCAGTAGAATAACTCTAATTATCGAAAGTTAGGAAAAGTTTTATAAAAGCGAATGCAAATCTTCCGGCAAAGTAAGGAAAAACATATCCACATATTTAGAGAGAAGGACAATAATTTTGGAGCAAGAAAAATTTATTGTAAGGATTTATTAAGAAAATATGGATAGCATTACAAGAAATACTGACAAGAAATTGAAACTAACCAAACGTCAGCATTCAGAAAATATACTAAGATTATGACAACAATACTGATGAAAACGATGGACTTTGTGGTGCTTTATTGACATAGAGCTACTACTGACAGCCACTAGCATTTACTTGGGGAAAAGAAGGGTTTGGAAAAGACAATAAATATTCGCTAACACAAATAAATTGATTAAATAAAAAGTAACACTTGCATATCGAGTTAACATAATATAAAAATAGGAACGAAAGGAAGCTATGAAGGAGAAAGCAATAAAACTGCTCTACGCAAAGGTAGATGAAAGATCGGAAGATAATCATTCTCATCATGCAGGTAGTGAGGTATAAGCAACACGGTAAACTTGAACTGAATGATAATAATAGTAAGTAAAAATATAACGGTACATTTATAAGAATCTGAAATTTAAACTGAAATTGTTAGTGATAAATGTGAAGTGCATGAGAAAGAAAGGTTTGTGAAAGTAAAACAAAATAAAGAGCGGGAGAAAAGAGAAAGATATAATATAACCATGGGAAAGAAATATTTAGAAAGTAGAGAGAGAGAGAGAGAAAGAGAGGGAGAGTGTGTGTGAGTTAGTGTATGAAAGAGAGAGATCAAGGAATAGGATTGGCCTGACTTCACTTGTCCGAAAAATCACAGCAGTTACACATGGTGCTCCTTTGTCAAAGAAAACGTCCATCAAGCTGAGAATTTCATCATGACGACGTAAAATAAAATATACTGAACAAGAATGACATGTTTGAATGGAAACAGGACATGTCGATGGGGGTATAATTTAGAAATGGAATTAAAATGTAAATTGACAACATAAACTTCGTAAAAAAATCAAGGAAAGATAGGAACACAGAAGATATGAGAAATAGTTTAACGATGCGGAGCTATTGTTAGATAAAAAATAAATGTAGCAGTAAAAGATTAAATGCCGAATATAATATTTTTAAATAGTAGTTATATTCTAATCCAAGTCTCGAGAGCTTCACAATGGATAGATGACGAATGAAGCGTATGATATGAATGGAAGAGGTTGTTTGAAGCGATGAATTTCAAAGATAAGGACGGCAGATAAGAATAGATCATTGTTTTGAATAGGGTAAATTTGTAGTATTTAGAGAAACAACATCCGTGAGTTTCCAGAAAATAGGATTGTTTGGTAAGGATACTGAGTGGACGTTGGAATAAAGATGAAACATGGGTACGAGGACACCTTAAATGTAGCATGGCGTCATAGCTAAAATATGGAAGCAGTTGAAAATAATGTAGAGAAATGGCTAGAAAGGAAAACAAGGGAGTATAAGAAAGAAACATAAGAAAAGATTTAAAAGCGCGGAAGATGAGGAAGGCCATTGAAGAAAGGAAATATAGAAACAATAAACCAGAGGGATATGTTTTGAATTTTAAATAAGCAAAAAATAGCTGAAGACGTTAAGACGAAAGACTAACTTGTGAACATATTAATCTGCCAGGTAATTATGGAAAATAATTAAAAATATTTAAAGAAAGCTAAAATGGAAGGAAAATATTTAAAGAAAGTTAAAAAGAAAGAAAAAGAAATAAATTTGATGACCAACAGTATAATTGAAGAGAAAATGATAATTGCAAGTAAAGCACGAGGGAAAGATTCAAAGAAAGAAAGAAGATCACAGGAATCGTAAAAAAAACAAAAACAACAACAACTGAAAGATGGAAAACAAAAGAAAACGATAATTTAGAGAATTACATTTACATTTTCTATAATATGTTTTCGCGCCATTTAAATCAACTGAATCTTGCACGAGAATGCACCTCTTCAGAATGTATCTCCACTTGAACCCTTTTCTTTATATATTTTCATTCGCGAATATATATTTTTTTTTCAAATAATCGTAAATATTAAACGGCATTCACCCCGCCTTTTTTAAAAATATTACACTCTTTCTCTTTCTGGATTCGTTGCCGACACATTGCATTCATAGAGCTGAGGTATTTGTGTTTATTTTCTAAAGCGTTCTCCCTATAACAATTTTATGAAAGACGTCAAAAAATATTATTTCTCGCAAACGACATTTTCTAATTTCGTGAATGCCATCAAATGCGTAACCGACGCGAAATTACACACGCATGCGAGAAATGCCCTTTTGCCCATAATTTTGAAAAGAAAACATAATGAAATGCTGATATATTCTTTGTGATGTTGTCAAATGATCGTACACATTGATCAAAGTATTGGACGTAATGAACTCTATGTTAATAGGCGATTGTTACTGATCCGCAAATAATGATATTTCTATCATATAAATAACATATACTTACATTAAATCTTATTGAAATATTTAATGTAAGTATGTTTTATTTAACAATACATCACTAGATATGCATCAATGATAGCCGCATTTTCAAATGGAGCATTGATGGATTACATATGTTTCGATGAATCCATGTTGTGCAGATTCCAATGATTGTTCTGAGCCCAGCTTGCGTGAGGAAATATAATGTATATCATATGACGGACATTTTAAACTACGAAACAGAGGAAGAAGACTTGAAAAACAGATATACAAAGAAAAGCAAAGATAAGGAACATAAAGAAGAAGAATTGAAAGAAGTGAAACATTCAGAAAACAAGTAACAGCCGCGGTTGATTTTGACACAGAAAAAGGAAATGAGATGGAAAGAAGGTGAATGTGGATGAGGAAGATGTGTAGGAGGAGGAGGAGAAGAAGAAGCAGGAGAGGAATGATAATAATAAGGTGAATGTGTAGGAAGAGAAGGAGTAGCGGTTGATGAAGAAGAAGAAGAAGTCGGAGGAGGAGGAGAAGGAGAACGAAGACGTGCAGAGTAGAAAAAGAAGAATGCGGAAGTGAAGGAAGAGAATAAGGATGAGCAGGGTAGAAGAAGAGGAGAATGAGTAGCTGAAGGTAGATTAGAAGGATGTGCAGAGAAGAAGAAGAAGAAGAAAAAGAAGAAGCAGAAGGGAGAGGAGGAGGAGGAGGAGAATGTTAATGAAGAGAATAAAGAGGAGCAGAGTAGAAAAAGTAGAATGCGGAAGTGAAGGAAGAGAATAAGGATGAGCAGGGAAGAAGAAGAAGAAGAAGAAGAAGAAGAAGAAGAAGAAGAAGAAGAAGAAGAAGAAGAAGAAGGAGGAGGATGTGAATGAAGAGAATAAGGAGGAGCAGGGTAGAAGAGAATGCGGAAGTGAAGGAAGAGAATACGGACGGGCAGGGTAGAAGAAGAAGAAGAAGAAGAAGAAGAAGAAGAAGAAGAAGAAGAAGAAGAAGAAGAAGAAGAAGAAGAAGAAGGAGTAGGTGAAGGTAGATAATAAGGATGAGCAGAGAAGAAGAAGAAGAAGAAGAAGAAGAAGAAGAAGAAGAAGGAGGAGGATGTGAATGAAGAGAATAAGGAGGAGCAGGGTAGAAGAGAATGCGGAAGTGAAGGAAGAGAATACGGACGGGCAGGGTAGAAGAAGAAGAAGAAGAAGAAGAAGAAGAAGAAGAAGAAGAAGAAGAAGAAGAAGAAGAAGAAGAAGAAGAAGAAGAAGGAGTAGGTGAAGGTAGATAATAAGGATGAGCAGAGAAGAAGAAGAAGAAGAAGAAGAAGAAGAAGAAGAAGAAGAAGAAGAAGAAGAAGAAGAAGAAGAAGGAGGAGGAGGAGGGGAAGAAGGAGGAGGAGAAGAAGAAGAAAAAGACGAAGAAAGAAGATGTGTAGGAAGAGAAGAATAAAGATTAGCAGGTAAGAAAAAAAAAGTTTATTAACGTGGACACCCATGTTCCCACCTGAAATAAAATAGATTCAATGCAGATGTATAGAAAAGGGCTTGTTGAAGTTGTATCAAAATTAATTCTAAGAACAATTTCAATATTTAATCTTGTGATGCTTTATGATTTTGGGAAGTATTAATAAGTTCTAATCCACGTCAGTCTTGAAGAGAGAAAGAATATATAAGCCTATCTATTTGTGGCGTTTTGTTTGCATGTAGACAGTGGAAAACTTTACATGCCTTCCATAATTAAGCCACAATATTATACTTATTATTAAGCCATCATTTCATAACTCACATACATAATAAAGCCATATCTGGAATGTATATTCTCCCGACCATCTAATCAGTATTCATGGCGATCTCAGCATGGCACTAATTTGATTTCTTCCTTCTATCTTTGTTTATTACAGTCTCCTTAAAACTTTTTCTTGGAAATATTCAAATTAATCATAATTAATAGTTCATATGTTTTTATAGTACCGGAGATTCATCTTTTGTTTCTTTGCTTTTTCTTTCAGACAGATTTCATTTCTATTATATTCGAACAGCTCACGTATCATTTTAAAATGAATTTTTTTCTTAGAATCCGATTTCCAAAGTATGTTCTGTATATGTTTTCACTTGACTCGATTATGTAATTGGACGTGATACCCACTCATATATTAATGTTTCTAAAATTTCAATTTTAAATAATTTGCAGATTGTCTCCTTGCAGATCTTACATTTTCAACACTATATTTTATTTTTCTATGTAGTTAATCGTATAAAGTGATTAATTATTCTAAGTTTATATTTAGATTAATTGTAGTGATATAAATTATATTTGAAGACTCATATTAAAATAATACGTTCCTCATATATATATATATATATATATATATATATATATATATATATATATATTTCATTAAGAACGACTGACAAGGTGCTTTTATTTAGTTTTTTATATAATTTCTCGTGCGATCTAATGAGAAATTAACGAGAAATTATATAAAAAACTAAATAAAAGCACCTTGTCAGTCGTGCTTAATGAAATGTGCTTGAAAGAAGGATTGCTGCCTAAATACACAAATATATATATATATATATATATATATATATATATATATATATATATATATATATATATATATATATATATATATATATTACAATGAATCATTCATACAAAAGTAGATTAGTAAAGTTAATGAAATAACATAACGAAATCCTTTCGCAAACAAAATTTTAGTTTAATTATCCAATAAATCGCAGTTGAAAGTACTTGCATATTAAAAAAAGACATTATACAGTTATAATTATTAAAAACAAGATTCATAACATTCATCGAGTGATTTATAGGTTAATGAAACTTTTGTTTGCGAAAGGATTTCGTCGTTTTAGATCAATATCTTTACTAATCTACTTTTTGTATTAATGATTCATTTTAATATAAATTGAACTGCACAACATATTTAATTTGAAAGAACTGATCAGACTTGCAAATGTTCGGGATAACAACTGAGTAAGACATTACTCTATTGAAAAATTTATTTCATGCCACTTTCGCTGATAAACTCCTACAGCAACATAAATAATAATATTACCATATTAGTAAAAAACGCACACTCTTAAATTTTCAAAAAATGCAACCTTAGCGACTACACGCTCCAAAAGTTTGTATCCCTTAACAATAACACATTTAAAAAAAACATATTTCGATTCGCATTTAATTTTTTCGTCTTTGATGCTACCTGGATTTCATTAAAAACAAAAATAATTTCCATGCCTGAGGAAGGCTGAATGTACAGTTGAACGTTATTGCATATTAACAAAAATACCTTATACAGCTTATAATTATAAACAAACATGGATCATAACATTCATCGAATGATTTATAGGTTAATGAAACTTTAAAATTTTGTTAGCGAAAGGATTTCGCCATTTTATATCATTAACTTTACTAATCTACTTTTTGTATGAATGATTCATAGTAATATGAATTGACTGCACAACACACACATACATACATATATATATATATAAATGGCAAATAAATTTTTCATTTTAGAAAATGTCATATTCACTAAAATATTTGGAATTTTCATTGATTTTTTAAAGGAATTTAATAAAATATAAACGTTGAAAATAGGGTCTTAATATATAGGGAAATATGAACTTTGAGAAAATGGCCATAATATATGGGAATAGCAGGCGTCAGTTTTAACTATCACTAAGTGTATATGTTTGAAATATATTCTTTCAAAATTACATGGTGAAAATAAGCACATTTCTCATAATAGGTTCTGATTGATATTGATGCAAATATTACTCTTGAGCAAGCTTTGTAATCGAGTTAAACATTAAAGATGCCCATGGATTTTCGAATAATTTCAGTTCTTTTTTTGCGGTCGATAAACTTAGCTATTATGGGTTTACCTGCAATTTTTTATGACGTGTCGGGAATAAGAGTTCATTTGATCATCCATTTCCTTCCCTGTAATATACGGATTTATTTCGTTATTTCCCTTGTGTTTATTTATTTGTCTTATCAGAATTAAGAAAATATATAGCTGTGTGTATGGTGCTATAGTATTTTTTTTCCAAAATCATTTTATATTAGTGGCTGCAACATTCCTAGTCGATTTCTGATTTTTTTATACAACTGGAGATGTTTACAATTTGTAGATGCGCCTGTCATCATTGTGCGGAAAAAGGAATCTTCAACCAGAAATATTGAATCTGATTATGTTTTTATCCTCTCCAGTTATCTTTTCCAAGGTGTGAATACTTATCTAGACATTATGCACTTATCTAATTATCATACCTCTAGATGTTTCAATCTGACGTGTACTCATAATATTGTCACTTTGTCTTTAATTTAGGATAGTTCTGTTTGTATTTTTTATCTCCTCACTGTTAGCTCGCGTTTACTAGCTTTTAAATATGTCATCATCCTAATCTGATGGTGTATCTATTCCAACATTGGATATATGTTTACTCAACTTGTTTTGATTAATAGATTGTGAGAATGCGTAACTGTTACCAACGCGGAACATTAAACCAAGAAGCCGAGTTCATATTCCGGGTTAATCCTTTGCACTAACTTTCTCATTACTGATATGTGAAAGAAACGTAACTACATCTTATTCTTTCAAGTATGGAAATAAATAGCAGAGTAGACTAAATTATTTAGCCTTGATTGGTACCTAGTACAAGAGAGAGAAAACCCTGAATTTCAAACAGGGGAACATGCAATTTTCCTTTACATTCACTTAAATGCTAATAACCTTGGGAATAGTATGAATACTTTTCTTCACCCCCAGCAGTTTTTAAATAGCAGGACAGACCGGGTTAACTTGGATGTCAACTGGTCTACCGAAGAAAGAAATGGCAACCTAATGTGGGTAAAATATACCTCGTCAGACTGGTATCGAAAGATACATGATCGCCTAAACGTGTATCACGGATGGTACATAACTGATTGACTGAAATCACTCATGTATCTTTCCCAAGAAAGCATGAGAATTAACATACAATAAAGGGTGTTTCACAGTTGTTGAAACAAAACAGTGGCCTCTCAGATAGGGAGAGCTCCGTGGAGCGTGAGAACTTTGATGAGGAGGAACAGCAGTTCCATCAGGGTGGTGCTCCTACTCCCACTGCTAATGTTACATGGTATGGCTCTGTGAAAAGTTTGGGGAGTGTTTCATCAGCGGCAAAGCAGAAGACGATGGGCACTTTACTCGCCGGACCTCAACCCCCAAAATTCTTCCCCTGGTGGTTCTCAAAGGCAACATCTACCAGGAAAAACTCCGCGCCATATCTGCATTGAAGGCAGTCGCATTTAAGAAGATTCAAGAAGTAATGTGCACGCGTTATCAACAACTCTGCTTTGAACAGTGCCTTCAACTAAATGGCGGACATCTGGAGCCTGTATCCCAAGGTTTCATTTGACACTGGTTCATCTTTGTGACTAAATGTTTGCAGATACTAAAATGTTATCCTTTTAACTTTCAATAAATTTAATTTCCATTATTCTTTTATTTGTTGTCCTTGATTTTTGCCCGAAAATTTTGTTTAAAAAATTATGAAACACCAGGTAAGGATTTCGAAAGGGATATGACATTTAAAATAAACTTGGTGTTGTTTAAAACATTTGTGTTCAGATATTCTAACTTCCTACACTACTTCAAGGAAAAGATTAGAAAGGAATCCCCTATTGCTTTTGGAAAGAGTGATAACATCTACTGAAGCTAAGATGTCTGTTTTAAATATTGTTTTAGGAGAATGATTTATGAATTTTTAAACGAAAGCAATACTGTCAAATCGGTCAATACATACCAAATGTTTCCTTGCAGGGTAACGGCTATTATTACCATTAACCATTTCAGTGTTGCATTGTTGTTTTCTTGTGTAACACGATCAGTAGCTGATACAGATATCGATTTTATATTTTACGACAGCATCTATTGATACTCTGAAGTTTGAAACATTTAAGGAAAACTTCTTCGGAATATGCAACAATAACACGAGTTTTCTCGCACTGTTACTTGAAGAGGAGGTTCTCTATATCACGGATATATTAAGTGAAAAATAAAGAGCTCAGTTTACTTAGCTGAAACATGGATTCATTAAAATACGTATTCACGTGCCAAAGAGGGAATATTAATGTAGATATCGCACAAGGGTTTTACATAACTTAACGCATAGGTCGACGCTTTACGCAGTTTAAGCTATTTTTTCATAGGGCTTCCAGTAAGAGATTGATTGTCTTACAATTTTAAGGCTTGTCAAGAATTTGTTTTGATATTTAAAGCCGAAATATATTTTGGATTGTAAGGAAAATAACATTTTCTTATTTTGCGAATGATATTGCATGATAGATTCTGTGAAAATATCAACTATTTTTTCAAGATACTAGATACCATTCTTTTTTTTCCCGATACAAGATTCTACTGTTTAAACCATAGATGAGTAGAGGAGAAGAATTCATAATTTACCGAAAGTTTTTTGCGCGCATGTGACTGTAACTAGGGATTGCGTCCATATAACGTTCAAACACCGATTCTATTCGATTAAAGAAGTTAGGCATATTCGGGGGTGTTCACTGCCTTGATGGGTAAACACAAGATGTTTTAAGCATAGATGAGTGGAGAGTGAAATCAAATAAGGGTCGGAATACGAAATCGGTGAGCCTAGTTCGAATTCAAGTACAGTTCGTTACATTCAATTTGGCTCAAATAACATTGGGGGATCATAAATATAAAAAAAAGTAATGATCGCATAAGTCTGTCACATCCATCGATTTCATACATTGAACTTGCGCGATAGTTTACAGTGGAGTAAGGGATAGAGGCACAGATTGAGGAATAGGAGTGCCGAGTTCGCATTCCAGTCGAATCCATTAGATTCACTTACGTGCTAATACCCTTGGGAAAGGTATGAATCATGTTCTCCTCTCCCCCAGCTATGGATAAATGGCAGGAGAGACCGGGTTCTCTAACCTTGAATGGCAACTGGTCTACCGCAGAAAGAAATGGCAACCTACTGCTGGAAAAGAACTCTGCCTTGTCAGTCATCTATCAAAAATACATGACTGACGAGAAGAAAATTACGAGATCAACTAAACGTGTATCACGCATGGCACATAACTGACTGATAGTGTAATGTCACATTTCTCCCCATGATTTGCGGAAGTCCTACGTACTACAAAAGACCTTCACTGGTTGTTTAAAAGTTAGCATATAATGAAGCCAACTGGAACTCGTACTCGGCTCGTTGATTTCTCGTTCCGAGCCACTATCTGTTAGAAAATCCGACCTTCCCCCAGGAAGGAGAATCCGAATCAGCTGCCACCAAAGTGACCAAGCAGGCAAATATGCATAATAATGGCATCCAAACATGACGATTTCAATTGTTGAAAAATATTCATCGCTTATGATGCCCAGCCATCCTCGAACGTTCACCCAAATTTCTGTCTGAATTTCAAGAATTATTGTTAGTAAATTCATATACACTCGACTATTGTTTACATTTTTTGTTATTATCCGCACATGTCCAATATTCAGATGTCGGTTAGTCACCTCCAAAAAATTAATTGTATGCTTCGTAGAGCTCGAGGCCGGCAAGAGTCCACGTGTAAGCTCAAAGAAGCGATTTTGAGACTACCTTAATGGTGCTCTTGTCTCCTTCAATATTGAACCAACACGATTGGAGACTCGGGTTGGTCGGCTGTCGGCCTCTCTGAGTCGCCGGAGTGGCGCAATTCAATCTGGAGAGACGAGAAGCGCTCGAGGGGAATCGACGCCAAAGTCATTTGCAACCTGCCAATTCCGCATCGAGTATGTTTCCCTGACACCTTTACCTCAGAAATTGTTCGCGGATCGTGGTTTAAATTAAATTTGGAAGCCCACAGAAGACGGACGGAGATGCAAGGGCATCGTCGTCGTCAGCAATGACGGAGAGACTATGAGAGAGAGTGTGAGAGAGAGAGAGAGAGGGAGGGGAGAGAGAGATAATAGATGTTATTATCACAAGCTTCGGCTTGTGCACCCTCCTTTTTTCAGTTACTCCTGGATACGGAGACCTTCAGGGAATTTCGAAGTGAATCGGTTATTCCAAAGAAGAGCTAAGATTGTTCCCGTCCAACTGTCGACATCTAGTCTGAGTTCTTAACATCGGAAGAGAGCTTCCTTGATATTGGGTAGAATATATCGAACAGGAATTTCTTCAGCAGGTATTATGACAAAATGTACAGCTAACTATATATGTCAAAGGAAAAACAACGTTGTGCATATTTCGGAGACAGTATATATGCGATAATTTGGTTTGAACTTGAGTTTGCTTTGGGTATATATACACTGCTGTTCGATAAAAGTGACTCACCTGATGTTTTTAGTAAATGTTCTCTTCTCCGACGAAACGAAAGTTGAGCTAAATTCAAAGGATAAGCGATCTAAAATCCAAAGAAGAAGATTTGAAAGCTCTTTGAATTTAGCAGTAAGTACTGTCAAGCACCCATTTAGTATAATGTTCTGGGGATGCTTTTCTTTTCATGGAACTGGTTTCTTAAAACCTAAAAGAAAAAGAAAAGACACTCAGGAGCGAGCAGTACAAGTTAATGTTAGAGTCTGGTCTGCTCCCTTCTGCTGAAAGGGTGCAAATCGACCCCACCAAGCTAATTCTTATGCAGGATTATGCTCCTTGTCACAAAGAAAAATTGATGAAGGAATACTTTGATGAGAAGCAGGTGAGTGTAAATGACATGGCCGCCCCAATCTCCTCAGCTCAACCACATAGAAAACTTATGGAGCATTATAAAGTAAAGGCTATCGAGAAAGCAGTTGAGCACCAAAGTGGATTTGATTATTAATTTTATATCCGAATGGAATTCAATGCTTGTAGATGAGATTTGCCAGAACCTTATCATGTCAATGACAAAAACGGTTGAAAAGGTTAATCGAAATAAAGGAGGACCCATCGATTATTAAATATTTCTAAACAATATTCCCTATTATAAATAAATTATATCTCTATTATTCTTTATTTAAAGCTGTTCGGTTATGTTTCTATTATGATATTATTTATTCCCTAAATCTCATTTATATCTAAAATTATAAATATCAATAGAATATCTTAGGGTGAGTAAACTTTTTTTACTAGGTGGTGTTGAAGTGGTCTTTATATTAGTAAGATTAAAAATTAGTTTGACCCCAAAAACAACAGGCGAAAAAAGTTTTAAGTACATAAAATCAGGTGAATCACATTTATCGAACAGCACTGTATATATATATATATATATATATATATATATATATATATATATATATATATATATATATATATATATATATATATATATATATATATATATATATATATATATATATATATATATATATATATTGACTTTAAAGTAGTTCATGTTCTTGTTTAGGACATGTGACAGCTTCCACTCCGTTTTTAGCTTTGGATGTTTTTTCTTCTCTTTGCTGTAGCTGTTATCCCGGAATAGGCTGAATGATGAGAGGTTTCGATAAAATAATCATCTATTTTGAAACAAGAACGTCAGCATGTCAAATACAATTTGCATACATATGCTTTCGAGGACATACAAAAATCTTAACAAGCGAAACACTGTGATAGCCGAAAAGATTGCTTGACGCTGGTGATTTAAATGAATGCTAAGAAACATTTAAATCTTTGTATTGCCCAGCAGTAAGAATGAAATTTGGAGTCTCTCCCGGCGAATATGAAATATTCTTCCAACATATAACTTACATTGTATTCAGGGAAGAGAAGAGGTGACGTTTTATCGACGTTACTCTCACGTTGCAATCAACTATTTTCGTAATTCGAAACTGACCGATCATCTGCAAAGTTGTCACAATGTTATATCAATTACGTCTAGTGTTTTTACTGAGAAATTGCTCATGATAATATCATAATAACTTTAATTTACTTTACAATATGTATAGTAGGAATAAAATTTATTTTTCTGCTATTTTTATATTTATTTCTTTAGTAGAGATGTTGAATGCATATCCTCATATATTTCCGTCAATGTAATGTTAAAATACAATTTTTTATCCTTACTAGATAAGGTTGTAGGTACATTTTAGAAACTGTACAAATATTTTCTCGGAAAATCTATGTAACGATCCAAGAATGGTGTATCAGCGTTTTCCTTGTAGATGGATTAGATGGAGGATCTGATTCAAATCCATACAATAGCATATATATATATATATTGATAGTTTGTATGTTGCGGCTGGAAAAAAAACAGTAGCTGTGTTGTGCTGACATGTATTTATGATAAATACATATTTAATGATTTTTTCGTTTAAATGTAGCATGCGTCTATGATTACAGACAAAATATAAATTCAGGTAGTTTCGGAACACGGGTTCATGGAAATGGCCGTCATCAATGTTTTATCGGTTTGAAAATATAAAATGGGGAGGAAAATGTTTACGATCCTACCAAAAAGGAATTTAGAAAACCTTTTTTCAATTGGCCATATTTTAGGTCGTTTTGTGGGGAGAAAGCTCTTCAAGAATCAAAAGTGTACGAATCTTTTCACTTTTTTTTATTTACAAATATATATTTTATATAGATACTTGTTTTTGTAAATGAACAGAAAAATATTTCACTTCAAATATCAGTTTAAGTGAACAAGTTCAAAAATAGGGAACAGTAAAAACTCAAACTAGCTCAGGAGATCACCACAAGGAGAGAGATCATCATTTCAAATTTGAGATGAAGAGATCAATTAGAAAAGATCCAATTCAATATATGAGCCATTTGTCACCTGAGAGGGTAGTGTCAGCTCTGACAAAGAAGTAAAAAAAGACTTGAAAATGATTTCATATGTTTAACCTGTGAGGCTCCTTGATATTTCAGGACAGAAATTTCGAAGATTAGAGATGATAATAATAATAATAATAATAATCATAATAATAATAATACATATATATATATATATATATATATATATATATATATATATATATATATATATATATATATATATATATATATATATATATATATATATATATATATATCCGGATAATTTACGTAACGCGTTCTTGCCTATTTTTCTACATATCTGCACATATATATCGGCTCCAGAATTAAGGTCGACCACTCTGAAACTTTATTTTTAAAATAAGAACTTTAAACATATGGAAAAAAGAAATTTCGGCATTTCTCTGAAGAACATTCCACACACAAACAAACGGAATTATTTCGATAAACTTTTGCAAAAAAACAGAGGAATTAATAAGAAGAATGAAATGGAAAGCATTCTTCTTCCTTCGAGCGAATACCATAACAAAAAATAACATGAGATTTACGGCTTTAAAAGTAAAAGAAAAGTTGCACCATTTAACAAAAACTACAGGAATTTGAAAAGATACCCCCCCCCCCGTTCAACAAAATGGTTAGTATGAAGCTAGGACACAAGTTCCTAGATTTAATTTAAAAACACTTTCCTACTAATAGCAAACTTAGCAAGATCTTTAATAAACACAACTTAAAATTAATTTATAGTTTCACTGAAAATCTAGAAAGATTCATAAAAAAAAATATAATAATAAAATCCAGGAAAAACACGCATGCCAAAACAATATTAATAAAAATCCTAAACTAAAATTAGACAAAAATAATGAAAATTTATGTGATTGTAGAAACCATGAATTCTGCCCGTTGGAAAATAAATGCCGCACAAAATCTCTGGTATACCAATGCACTATCTCATCCATTTAGAGTCCTAACACTGATAGGATATCCATTGGTTCATTTTTTAAACCTGGCTAGAGGATTAAGCCAGTATTGAGTGGCTTTTAATTGTATCCTTCTGAAAAAGCAAACGGTACAAATATATACTCAGTATCCTATCTCTTGTTGCGATTGCTTACGTAATTTTTTTCGTATCTACAAAATTAAAGACAAATGTAGAATTCTACATTGTCTCTTGCTTATTTATAAAAATCATGTGCAACCTATCGTCCCTTTTCTTAAATCTACCGTCCGTAAACCTCATATAACTACTGTATGATCAAATCCAAGTTTGTCATGGATTTCACAATTAGAAAGTGCAGAATCCTCAATGAAAAGATCTTCAAAGGTGTCAGTTATTGCTTCATTATAAAGATCTTGAACATAACACTGCGTGTGATACAAAATGATATTGGGTAAAAATTTCAACAATCATACTTTTCGCTTCTTCTGCTCTAATTCTCAACTAGAAAATTAACAATACTCAGTTGTCGCAGGTGTACCTTACCTGTCCACAATTTACAAGACAGGAAAAATTAACATCATAAAAAAGGCCTAAAACGATATTCAGGTGTTCCGAGTCTATAGATTTCGAAGACGTGGGCGTGTCCAATTTTTCATTCCCAATATGCACACACACACACACACACACACACACACACACACACACACACACACACACACACACACACACACACACACACACATATATATATAACCTTATATATATATATATATATATATATATATATATATATATATATATATATATATATATATATATATATGCGGAGCACAGAAAACTTTTTTCACGCGGTATTGAGTACATTTTAATACAACAGTTTCCTGGTCTGATTCAACTCTGGCCATTAGCATTATAATATATTATAATGTATTATATATATATATATATATATATATATAGAGAGAGAGAGAGAGAGAGAGAGTGAGAGAGAGAGAGAGGGAGAGAGAAGGAGAGAGAAGGAGAGTGAGAGGGTTGTGTGAGTTGCTCCTACAATAATACAGTCTTTTTGCGTTCGTATTATCTGTTTCACTATTTTATTTCAGCTCGTTTCACATTTTTCCTTTTTCCAGTCTCTTTTTCTTTGCGAAACGAAATATGGATCTTCAATTTCTAATCTTGCATATTATATCTGAATATAGTTTTTCCTTCTACATTTATACTATTTACGATGTGTAATTTCAAGTATATATTCCATTCTAAATAGTTTCTTTGTTGTTGTTGCGTTATCGTCATCTAACCTGATATTTAAATGTTTTAATTATTTTGAAGTTTCGTCTTGAATCATCGAAATATAATTATTTCCTTTTGCCAGAAAGGCTACATTGTGGAATTGACATGCGGGTGAAGGACGTCAAATTGACTACCATCATAGTATCTTCAAGTCTAAGATCAACTGTGGGTCTATCCGCTATATCATCTGAAATTTCACTTCTTCCTGCATTTTCATTTATATCAGGTTAATTATATTTAAAAGACACATACGCAAAGAAAGTTATTTGGTTTTTATTACAAATGAGCAAGGAACATTTTTTTTACACTTCCAGAATTCTACTATATAAAAAAATGTTAAATTATCACCAGAACAGTTGTCTTTAAAGTTTAAATTATTCCAAATTTATCGAAATCTTCCTTTGATGAATCAATGCGCTTTCCGAAATTTTTCATTAATATTATTATTTTATTTCCTTTGTTTTCTGGCGTGTACAAATTTCATTCATAGAAAAACCATTCGTCAGATGTGGACTGTACTGTTGAGAATATTTTTTACTATTTATTTCATGCATGGCTTCCAGGTATCGTTGATTTTCCCATATGCTGCATTTATTATTATTATTATTATTATTATTATTATTATTATTATTATTATAATAATAATTATTATTATTATTATCATTATTATTATTATTATTAATTCTTTCCCTTCTGTTGTATATACATTTCCCTCCACGTCACAACTATTGACCTACTGTCAGAAATGACTTTATGATCAATTTTGCAAAAAACAAAAAAATATTAAGATCACACACATTTTTGTATAGATAAAAATCTTCGTAAAATGTGAGTTGTACTTCGGGGAACAATTTTTTTTATATTACTTAACGGCGTGGACTATGAGGCCATTGGAACCTTTTCCAAACAATCCAAGGGATCAAGTTAAAACGGAATTATTGATATCATCATAAACATTAATTTCTAGATTTCCACTTCAAGTTCATTGCCTTTTGTTAGTTTTTAAATATTTTCAAACGACCGTTGCAATCTGCGCAATATCTTTCTGTCTTTGATCATGATGTTTGTGCGATCAGTGTTGAATGTTTTGTCTTTGTGCGTTTTAAAGTCCCATAATATTGTTAGTGGTTCTCTCTCTGTATTCATGTCTGGATGATGTTCATATCTGTTTCACGCAGTTTCCTTCCCGTAAAGTTGCATATTTTCCAGTGCAGATTTTGGCACAATCTATCATGTAGATTTTTATATTCATTGAGTATTATCACAGTGTAACCTGATAAAGGCTGGTCATTTATTACTGTATATTTATCACAGAATCTGTATTTCAGATTAACACACTTTTTCAGTATGTGAGCTTCGTAAGTTGTAGATAGCAAATAATGGAGATATCTAGTAAGAATAAAACCATCTGTTTCAACTTTTAAGCCTGCCCTAAATCCCCATCGATAGGTAGAGGCTTTTTCTATATCAGCTTCTTACATTGCTGTTACACCCCGTAATGCGACATCGAAAGACACAATTATTATCAGGAATTTCGATGTCGCATTACTATTCGGAATTTAACAAAAACACACTGATATGTCTACCTGAGGATGGTCGTTCGGAACGACTGAAAGCCGGCTCGTACAAAAAAATAAGACCAGATAAACCCGGAATTTATTAACAAGGATCACACCATTCATTAACAGATTCGAAGTTGATTGTATTTTATTATTAAATATTGTTTGTGAGAGTGATTCTCGCCATATAATTAGCTTCAGTATTTGTTTTTCGTTTGAATGATTTACGTTACATAAATTGAATACGCACTACAAAACCGATATTAAAGTAACCTGACCCTAAGTGCGAAATTCCTATTAATAATTGTGACATATACTATTATTATTGAACAATTTAGTTCATGCCACTTTTCTCCAGTACAAGAACGCACATTTTTCAAATTTAAAAAATTCAACCTCAGCGTTGTGTCTGCAGCGCTCCAAAATTATTCTTACATTTAACAATATCTCATTACTAAAAAAGCACTCTTTCGGACCGCAATATCTTTCGATGTCGCATTACTATTCGGAATTTAACAAAAACACACTGATATGTCTACCTGAGGATGGTCGTTCGGAACGACTGAAAGCCGGCTCGTACAAAAAAATATTCACCATTCATTAACAGATTCGAAGTTGATTGTATTTTATTATTAAATATTGTTTGTGAGAGTGATTCTCGCCATATAATTAGCTTCAGTATTTGTTTTTCGTTTGAATGATTTACGTTACATAAATTGAATACGCACTACAAAACCGATATATATATATATGTGTGTGTGTGTGTGTGTGTTTGCATATGTATATATATATATATATATATATATATATATATATATATATATATATATATATATATATATATATATATATATATATAGTATTATTCCGTTTTTGTATTTGGTACATTGCATCTGCTTTTATTTTTACGTTCTTTGCTGCTGCAGTAGATGTATCATCGTTTATTTGGAAAATTTCCCCCACTTCAAACTATCTTTCTTTTGGCTTCCACCATTACCGAAGAAAATTTATTACTTCTGTCACATACTTAGACACAGATATTCATCGATTTTTCTGAAGTTTCCTGGTATCGTTGAAGATATACCGATTATGTGGTTCTGTTAGTCAGTTCTAGTTGAAATAATCCTCTGCCTCCTTCTGATCTTGTCACAAACATACGATCAGCATCAGCCTTACGATGATGCCTGTGAGGGACAGTGAGAAGCTTACTCGTTCTGGCATCGTTTAATGTCGGCTCTGATGCAATTAAGGATTTTGAAACTGTGAAGTTTCTGTGACTGATATTCTGTTTTGTGAATTCAGTTTGGTAATTAACGCTTGAAGCACATACATTAACATTTTCTTATTTTCGCCTTCATTCGTGTATGATGAATGACATCTACTTTGCTGACTCCGAGATATTTATAGGTTTCGTCTTGTTTCAGTTCCCTGGTCGTTTTGTAAAATCTAGATCTATCTGGTATGATTATGTAATTCTCTCTTTTTTAATGCTACTTTTACACATTTATCTCATCTGAAATCCATAGTGATGCCATGACTAAAACGTTTTACTATATTGAGGACAACCTTCAACTCATTGTCCTGTTTGATAAAGAGTTTGATATCATCCATGTAGAATATGTGATTGGACATTTTCTTTTTTAATTTGTATATATAGATAAATTTTTACAAGCGAAAAGGTTGATTAAGTACAGACAGAACAGAAGTCGAGACAGGGAGTTTTCTTAAATATTACTCGATGGATATACAAAGAAATGCAAGTGGTAGCATTGATTTAAGCATAATGTCATTTTCCATAGTTCTATGCTATATGTAAGGATATATACTATCACCCAGGAGGCAGTGTATATTTCCAAATACTTAAGGATCTATGAGTGTGGACACGATCAAATACTTTAGTGAAATTTATGCAAAGCCTGTCGTGATTTCTAAATTTATTTTGAAATTTTCCAGGGTCATTTTATTTATTAGTAATTAATCCTTGCAACCATAGTAAGCTCTTTGGCATCCCTTCTGTGCCGTGTTGTTTTCTTCGAGGAAAGCATATCTGCATTTCGTCAGGACAGACATGATCTATTTACATGTGGTGGACAGACATGTTATTGGCCTACAGTTATTGGAACATCGTTTTCACCAATTGCTGGTAGGAGCTATGTAATAGTTTAAGTGATTCATTCTGGAATTACATTGAGGTTATTAATTAGCATTGATAAATTTTGTACAAGAGATTTATGTAATGATGACAGATGATAGCACCAAATGTTTGGCACCTTGTCATTTCCTAAGAATTTTCATTTTTGACGTTTTCTTAGAGCTCGCCTAATTTCATACTTATGTAAATTTTTCCATTCTTGCATATGATTCTCTGCATTCTTTCTTGTTTTCATTTAATCCACTCTGCACTGAGATTATATTTTTGTGTTACTACCAAATATTCACCAATTTTTTTTTACTCCTTCAATAGATGATTGCTTTTTGACATCTACAGCTGCTTTTCAAAAAACCTCTGTAAGAATTATTGAGGTCCGTTTGGAATATCTTATTTTATCGATAGAACACAGAGGGTTTTTCATATCGTTTTATTCTCTATTCCTTTAATTGCTTTTTCTGTTATTGTTGAGATCTTGAGTGTTTCCACGTGCGTATATGGTAATAAGGAACAAACACAGTCATAGGGAAAAATACTGGTATATTCAGAGAGGTATTTACATCAGTGAGATTAGTAGTAGAACGAACGTAGGTTAGTAGTAACAATAAGTAATAGTAATAAAGTCCAACGGTATCTTCCGGTCGAGAAACGGAAGTGTAACTGATCACTACAGAAGTCTCACTCTGCACTGCACTACACTGCTACATTAGAACTATTGTTCTATTTATAATAATAGGATCAGTCTATTTTGGTTGTGAAGGTGGGTGAGCCCCAACAGTTATGTATTTTCTTGAGTGGTGGAATTTAATTTACTTCTTTAATTTTATATACCCGCTTGACTTTATTGCCTTTCCATGTTGAAAGATCTGGATTTCTCGAAATCTTAGCTAGTATCAGATAATTTGCATATTTCCTCAATGTATCGCTTTAATTTTAACATCCGACTGGGATTTCTGTCTCTTGTGTAATCTTTTGTATTGACATTATGTCTTTTCCGTAGCTGCTAATCTTTTTGCAGATATGAAATTATTTACTTCTGTGTTGTTTTGCAGTGATCTATCCGTTAAAAGTTTTTACAGAGTAGCGTTGGATATTTGCACAATGTGTTTATTGGACATTGTCATATGAATTTGTAGGTGTCGGTAACTATGTGACATTTTTCTGCGTGCTATTCTGTTGATTATCTGAACTAAGCGTTCTTTCGTTTCAGCTATTTCTAGTCTGTTATTTTCAAGTAATTCTGCTTTTATGTCGTTTGATTCATCTTCATTAGTGGAAAGTTCTGAATCAATGTTAGTACAAATGTTTACGTCTCAGCTCGATTTTGTTTTCTTTTTAGGGAGATCATTATTTTGTATCCCATTTATTTTATTTTGCATCTCTTTCCACTGATTTGTGTATGGATTATGTCTGATTTTACTTTAAATTTATCTATTTCTGTATTTTATTTCGCATGGTCTCCTGGCGGACATTGGTAAGCATATCTGAGTCGTGATAGGTTCTTATTTTCGTCCCTACCATATCGCTTCACCTTTTGTATGTCTGATCCGTGATATTCTTTGTTGATTTACGAGTGCAGTTAAAATTCATATCATAACTTGTTAATACTTTTCGCGATTCCATTTCATTCACATTCTTTCTATTAATTGACTGAGCATTAAGTCACCAGGTTCCATGTTGGAGTTAATACGGGATTGGTGACCGGGTCTCTCACTGTTTCAGTGGCAGATATTTTGACCTATTACTGATTCCTCCATGAAGGACGCAGACTTTGTTACCCGGATGACGCCCGATCCGTTATAAGTTTTTGTTTGTGAACAATGTATTATATATTAAATTTTTGATTTCATCCTTAGCCTCTGAGGGGCAAATTTCTTCAACATAACAATTCTAGGTGGTATCGACAAAAATTAAAGATGTCTACGTAGCCATATGTCACGACTGCCATATGTCACCTCAATACGTTTAGTGTTTTATGCATGCATTTATAATAATAATAATAATAATAATAATAATAATAATAATAATAATAATAATAATTATTATTATTATTATTATTATTATTATAAATATTATTATTATTGTTGTTGTTTGTATGTTATGCTTCCTGCATTGCATTCCATAGAGCCGCGTCCAAATTATGCTGTTTAGGCCCTATTGGAGAATTGTCATTTAATTGATAGTAATTGTCTTAGTGTATGGGACGTTCCGAGTAGGGTGACTTGCTAGGCAACCTGTATGTTGATCTTACCTCGGAACTGTTAGTAAAAGTGTCCAATTGTTTTCTCGCTAGTCCCAGAACTCCGATTACTATTGGTAGTCTCATTCTTCTTTCTCCACATCCTGTTAATCTCGATTTCCAGGTATTTGAATTTGGACAATTTCTCGATACTTTTTTCATGGAGGTCTTCCTCTCAGATGGTACTGCTATGTCAATAAGCATAGACTTCCCGAATTTCTTGTCTTTTAAGATAATATCAGATTTGTTGGCTTTTATTTCACTTTGTGTTTGAATAGACATGTCCCAGAGAATAGTTACATCGTTATTTTAGTAAACTATATCTGGCTGGTCCCCCCATACCATATCTCAGCGGTTTTGATTTTGTGCTTCTTGCATATATAACAGTGAACATATGTCGCTACCTTGTTATATCTGTGTGTATATTCATTTTTTGCCAGTTCTGGACATCCTGAGATAATATGGAAGACAGTTTCATCACATATTCCGCAGATCCTGCATTTCAGGTTAGTTCCATCCTTGATTATGTGACAGTGATATGATTTGGTGGCGAGGCTTTGGTACTGAGCTGCAGTAATTAGGCCTTCTCTCTCAGTTTTGAAACCGGTGCTCATCAGCCGCTGATCTGTTTTCTGTTGGTCCATATCTGCTTCTTTCGTTCTTTTTATGTATGTTATATGCAACACCTTATCCTCCTAGTTTTGTTGTAATTCCATTTGGCCAAGTTGTTTTGCTTTTTTAAGTTACACGTTTGCCACAGTTGTATTTGCTTGGTATTTGTTGGTAGGATTTCAGGTATATCACGCTGTTTCTTGAAGTTTTCATTTCCTTTTTTGGTGGAGTGGATTTAGTGTTTTACTATTTGTAGGAGAGTGTCATTGGTTTTTCTGAGCTGTAGGCTTCCCATCCGATTGTTGTAATTTTTAGAGTTAATTCATGTTGGATTAGACCTCGGCTTCCTGAAGCTCGTGGTCCATACAGCTTATCAACATTTGATTTCGGGTGGTGCATCCTCATTTGTGTAAGGAGTTTACCGCTCACGGCGTCCGATCCTTTAATGTCGTTCAGTATCAATTAAATAATGTTTAAATTGTATTTTTCTACGGATATAGCTAAAGTGTTAATGGCCTTAATTTTATTACCCCAATTAACTTCGATTTCTAGTAACAAACTCACACTTCTATAATATTCATTCGGATAATTTCCTTCATAATTGAAAGTAGTAATCCATCTCCTTAATTAATTACTAATTATATTTGTGTACCATTGTTGAGGGATCTCCCCTTTTTACACAAATGGACTCACCCAGGGTATACATATACTACTGCCAGTGAAAACCCAAAGAGAAGTAGTGGAACGTTGAGTCGGTCGGTAGAATAACGTAGCGGTAAGAGTCAAGGTCACGAGCACTTAGACTCAGTAAGAAGTCATACAGCAATACGTCGATTCCAAAGACCTTATATATATATATATATATATTTGGCTACTAACCCGCATTCATGGAACTACTAACCTGTATTACCAGTTTGTACTATTACGTTAATACATTTATTTTCCTAAATTCATTCTTGGCGTTTGTTATTATTTGATACCGGATTTCATCCCGGAATCCACAACAACTTGGCGACGAGGCATTCGAACTCACACGGAAGGAAAACGAAACAAAATTCTCCCTCGTTGTCCACAACAACTTGGCGACGAGGATATCGAACTCACACGGGAAGAAGGTAAAAAACAAACAAACAATTCTCCCTCATTGACCACAACGACTTAGCGACGAGGAATCCGAAAACACACGGGAAAGGAAAAAGAAAAAAGAAAAATTCTCTCTTGCTGGCAACAACAACTTGTTAACAAGGAATTGGGACCTACACGGAAAGAAAAAAATTATCTCCTTTCATCACAACAGCTTGGGCGACAAGAATTTGCACTTCTCGGAGACTCAAAAGAAAAAAAAATGCCTTTTTTTTGCCAGTATCCACAACAACTTGGCGACAAAGATTTACGAGGATAAAATACGAAAAATCGAGTTTTCCTAATACACTTATCATGGCGGATTTTAAAAGTATTTTCGTAGAACTTGTAAAATATCAAAATGAACAGCAATTACAACTCCAAGAAACACAAAATGAACAGCAATTCCAATTACAAAAAAGAATGGAAAAGAAGTGGCAAAAGCCATTACTACAAACGCAGAAGGAAAATTAAGAAAGACAAATGCAAAATGAAGAATAACAAATGAACTCCAGGAACTAATGTTCAAGGTAGTGGGTAACAAACAACAACTTATCGAAAAAGAGGCGACATTTTACCAAGAAGCAGTGTGGAATATGATAGAAATATTCAATTACTCCCTGGAAGAGGATACAAATTTCGGGGACTATTTCCGACGATACGAAGACATCTTCAACATCAATTGTCAAAACTGGACAGAAGCAAAGAAGCTACGTCTATTACTCAGAAAATTAGGAACAAATGAATAAACAAAATTTGTGGATTACATCTTGCCAAAAAAGACAGATGGGTTAACGTTTGACGAAGCAGTTACATGCCTTACAGAGCTTTTCAGTCCAAAGACGTCACTATTTCTCAAAAGGTGGAAATATCTTAACCTCGTAAAGGACGAAAAGGGGGACACCTCCACGTTCGCCGCAATCGTGAACAAACATTGCAACGACTTCAAGTTGGCAGAATTAACTCCGGATAATTTCAAGTGTCTTAGTTTTGTGTAAGGGTTAGTCTCAGCTAAGGAAAGTGAAATGCGCAAAAGAATGCTTTCAAAACTGCAATATGAGCCTGGATTTAAGCTTAATAGACTGACTATGATAAATACGCACAAAATTGCTAAGTCAGTTACAGGAAAGCGTATAAAATTCGAAGGAGAAGTGATCTTAAATGTGAAATTCCACGGAAAAAATAAAAACCTCAATATATTCGTAATGAAAGATATAGGAAATCTGGCGGGCACAGACTGGATACAAAAGTTCGACGTATGGGATTTACCTATCAATTATTTTTGTAAGAAGATAAAGTGCGAACCATCAGAAGCGACAAAGTTAAAGGAAGAATTACAAAATCAATGTCCCGAAGTATTTTCAAGTGGTTTGGGACGAGGTAATATGTTTGCGGCTAGAATTGAATTAAGAGAAAATGTCCAACCAGCAGTAAAAAAGAAGCAAAACGTAACGTTTGCCCGCAGAATACGGTCTGTGTGTGATAAGTTATTGCCGAACAAGAACAAAAAACGGAATACACCTATAGTACTCAAGAGATCATTCGAACCTGGTACAATAATTAACAGATTAGGAAATGTGATGTACACAGTACAAGGCGAAAATTCTACCCACAGAAGACATGTTGACCAAATACAAAAGGAGATTCAAAGACCTCAGGAAGACACAGAAATTAGAAGGTCAAACAGGAAGAGAAACTGTACCGAACCTCTGATTATCGACCATAAGAGAAAAATATTAACTCCCCCAAAAGGGATCTAAGGAGGGGGTGTTGAAGGATCTCCACTTTTTACACAAATGGACTCACCCTGTGTATACATATAATACCGCCAGTGAATACCCGAAGAGTAGTAGTGGAACGTTGAGTCGGTCGGTAGAATAACATAGCGGCAAGAGTCACAGTCACGAGCACTTAGAGACAGTAAGAAGTCATACAGCGATACGTCGATACCAAACACTATATATATATTTTCCTACTAACCCGCATTCCTGGAATTACTAAACTGTATTACCAGTTTGTATTATTACGTTAATACATTCATTTTCTTATACTCATTCTTGGCGTTTGTTATTATTTGATACCGGATTACATCCCGGAATCCACAACAACCATCTTAGTCTAGTTCCTTAATATTGTTGTTAATATCAAGGTCTAAATCCGTAGTTTTGCGTTAGTGTATCGCCCTTGAAGATATCTTTGGCCCATATATCGATTCCGAACTCCATCATAATAACTTCGCTGAAGGTTTTGTCAGTGGTGAGTAGGATTCTTCTGCTAGTTGTCATCCTAGACAATTTATGCCCCAGATGATGATGGCCTAGCAGCATCTGTTATGATTCTACCAGCCTAAACAAGATTGACAAACACAATTACCCAAAAATGTATGTGAAGATGTTTTTCCTTAATGCTGTCGAGTATTTTTCTAATTTTCGAGAAAGCTTCTCCCCAGTATAAATCGCGTCTCCAGCATGAGTCAATTTTGGCCACATCCTACCACCTCTCGATGCTCATCGTCTTCATGTCCCTTTTGCAGACATCCTTGAAGAGAAAATGATTTCCGCGTATGGAAGGATATAGGCAACATTATTTGTGAGATAGGCAATTGTCCAAGCAGTATGTCTCGCCACTCCATGTTGTCCAAGGGAAACGTATAGCCCAATACAACTTGGCATTAGCGTCGTCGGCGTAAGTGCCAGAAAGAAGCTGAACATAACATCGGACTGTCATAGAGAACCCGATTCCGGTTTTGTTCGTGGGGTTACCTCCCAAAGCCTTTCCCATGATTATATATATATATATATATATATACACACATATATATATATATATATATATATATATATATATATATATATATATATATATATATATATATATATACATACATATATATATATATATATATATATATATATATATATATATAAAATATTAATATTAATATACATATATACATATTATAAACATATATATATTATTAATGTATATATATATTACTTTTATTAATATATATATTATATTTTTAATAATATATGTATATATCATTATTAAATATATATGTATATATTATTAATAATATATATATATATTATTACTAATAATATTTTTTTAATAATGTTATATTTCTATTATTATCCTATCAGCTCTGAAACAAGACAAATAACAATAATAATAATTAATAATAATATTAACCATAATAATAACCTTTTTAATTCACTGTATCCATTTTGCGACATTGACTTCCTAGTAGACCAGCTAGGAACGGTGTTCGCTATTATTTACGAGATTATTTCGATATATATATATATATATATATATATATATATATATATATATATATATATATATATATATATATATATATATCTTTATATATATATATATCTTTATATTTATATATATATATATATCTTTATATATATATATATATATATATATATATATATATATATATATATATATATATATCGATTCTTATGCAAAACCCTATAAAAAAAATCAAGGGTAGACGTGATGGCGCGTTTCATATCCCTCGACCCGAATTTAACCTCGGTCCTCCAATCCAACTTACTTCTTCGAAAACAACTCAAAAAATAGAAATTTAATAAAAAAATTCAGGTGTAAGAAAAATGCGTTGTTTTTTAATTCACTCCACGATAATTATAATTCACCGGATTTAATACAAAGGGTGGTATTTTCTAAATAGACATTATCTCCATTACTGTGTGAAATTACAATGTTACCGCTAAATTATATTATGCAGGAAGAAATAGACATTTAGAAAAATTTAGTCAACTGGTATGTATGCATGAGAGTTAAATATTTGAAAAAATTTAAAAAAAAAATGAATTGGAAATATTGATCGAAATGGCCAAATATATTGGAAAAGTATTCAGAAACAACAAAAGTATATTGCTGGCGATGCAAAAACGAAAATTTTAAGAAGTGTTGAATGAATCCAAATATGGAGAAATAAATCATTTAAACATTGCACAAAGAATATTATAAATATTTCATAATATTGGAGGCAAATTCAAAATGCACTAAGGAGATTTATGCTGTTTCTGTTGTCATTTGCAACAGGATAAAGACATGATCAAGATAAACATAAGTTATACATGGGTTTATCAAATTGAACCAACAATTTAAAAAAATATTTGATGAAATATGACAAGTATTGTCCAATATAAACGGTATCTAACGTCCAGTAATAATGAAGCAATATTTAAATAGAAAAAAAGGACAATGTCTCTCTTGCGTCGTTTCGGTTGTACAAATACTGCGAAATTCATTGTGGTAATTTAGAATTCTGTACAATTAATAAATGAGAAGACGAGTAAACTATAATCTGAAAAAAGGTCGTGATCGCGTAAGGTTCACATGAATTATTGAAAAATCTTTATTAATTTCGGTCTAGCACATGTGTATTCGTACTAATTATGCTGAGAAACAATAGAAAAAAAAAATTAAATTAATAAACCTTAATGAAACTGTGAATCACATGTGGTGAGAAAGCATTTAAATGTCTCGGAAGGAACTGTTTTCTGACATTTAGCTGATAGGTTATTTGTTCTAAAATATCAAACCCTACATAATATGTTCTAATATTGAATCTGTGACGGTGGAGTAAAAAGATTTTCTGTGAAAAGATGAAAGGAGATAACGTCAAGTGTCTTCAGTGACTGTCTATATTTCTGAGATGAGGTATTATGTACACTATTGAATTTAATCGGGCTATTGTCCTCATCTTTTTTGTCATATTTATCACAACGTTTCGGCCGTTGTATTCTCCGGCATTCTTCAGGGGGTGGTTCAGTTCGACATTCCAACCACGTGAAGAAGACCGTAGCGTACAACGGCTGAAACATTATGAATAATATGGCAACAAAGATGAGGTAAATAGTGCGAATAATGTAAATAATGGCAATTATATTATCCTGAGTATTAAAAATAGCGCGAACAAAGAAACACGATATTCTTACCCTGCTTTGAAATTTAAAATAAATACATTCATATAATAATAATCTCCATTGCACAATTTAGAAAACAAGCCTTCTCAAAATGAGCCTTTGTGTGCATAACAGTTAGGCAAGATAACAAGTTCTAATGGCAAGTGTTTGACTGCATGAAAAACAATTAGAATTAGGAAGAAAATGTTCAGTGTTGTGCGGTTTTTTGTTTAAATAATATTTGTTTTAAAAAATGTAATGAATCTTGTACTTTCATAAAATTTAAAAATCATTTTTTTTACAATCTCACGCAATCTACAATATAACAATAAGTGTATATCACACTAAATTTGTTGATTTTTCTACTTCTTTTTTATTATGTTTCTTCTATTACTTTCTTTTCTTTTTTCCGTTTCTTTGTTTTCGTCGCCTGCGGCTGTTCGTTTTTCCTTTGTTCAAATCTGAGAAACAGCCGGTTCCTGTTTTTGTGATTACAGAAATCTTTCTGCCAGTCTGAAAAGTCATATATTTAAAATAGCCGTAAATCGGCTTGGATTCAATCACAAATCTGATCCTATATTTTCGTAACATACTTTCCCTATGGTTAAAAATGACAAAATATATCACTTTAAAACACATGTTTGTAAATTTTATTTAGGCGTGTCTTGAGACCTTCAGACTAAAAACAATCTATTTTTAATCATTGAAAACTAATTTTTTTAGATAGACTTTCATTTTCGTGGTTCTTTTACATAGACAAAATTTTACACGTCAAATTTTATTCCAGCCGTTTTGTAGGAACCGTCTGATTTCATTATAGCTGGGGGTTTTTAATTTAAAGAACATGTGTGAGTAAGTATCTCCTTTTAATAAATCTTTTAACAGTCTCCACAAAAGTAAGTGTAATAAAAAGAACCTAATCTTTGTATTATTTTTTTTGTTTACTCCTTAATTATTTTTGTATATCTTTACACATCTGCTTTCTTATATAAATACTAAGTTGTAACAATTGGGAATTTGTTTATGTTTTAATATATCAAATGGAAAAACAGAACATTAATTTTGTGATGGTTACCGAAACATGCAGAGACGTCTCGACTCCAAAGAATACTTGGGATGCTCAGAACGAATGACAAGTCACTGACCGACATAATGGCGTCCGTTTTCCTTGCCGACTTCTTGCTCTCGATTGATAAGGAAAAAATCTACTTTTACTAATACTAGTGTGTCAATTCATTGAAAGAAATCGAGAAAACATTCATCCCGCTTGTGATTAATCGCCTCTGTCTCCAAAAGTACTGATAAATCACCATAAGCCAGGGAAGAAACACAACGAAATAGACAATATAGCATCAATGCTGGTTCAGGAAAACGTGGAATACTGTAGGATGTTTTATTCAAAGAGATCACACAAACAGCATCAACAATCCAGAAAAAATGCAATGCTTTTTTTTTAGATAGTAGAGGTTCCAACCTGATTAGCTTATCTATCTAAACATAAATAGTTCTGTTAATTGTGTATGACAAACGGAAATATTTCTAAAAATATGACAAACTGGGAAGGTTTTTGTGAGGCGTTTCATCCGTTAGGATTTAATCGGACTAGGATTTGTAGCTGTCGACTCGTCTACATATGCGCATGAAACGAAAGACGCAGGTAGTTTCCAATTTTTTGAAAGAATATATTTGAGGGATTTTTTTCTCAATCTAACCGAAATCATATGTATTCTAATTCTTTTTCTCTTCTTCAACTTTGTTCAACTACAATAATTTTTCGGACAAGCTCTTACAATATCTGGCCATTGTTGCTAGATTTTATATTGACACAGTGCGGGACAGTCATGATCAAAGGGGATGGAGAAATAAAGCAAAATATTACAGACGATTTCGGCTATAGTGAGGAAAAATTCACTCAAAAATATTCTGTCAAATATTTAGAAACTTCATGCACTTGTGTAGACGTGCCAGCGTCAACAAAGCCCAGTTCGATTAAATCATACCGGATGAAATCCGTCACAAAAAATAAAATCGTTGATTTAAGATGCGACTTGTGCGGATACATCTTCGGCCGGTAATTTGATCAGATCCGGGGTTGAGCCGGGGTCCGTCGCCCGAGATGCAGAGATAAAAAAATTGTTAAATATTCTTCTCTTGCTGATATTTTTTTTTATTCCTGTGGCAGTGGAGACTTCTGGTGTTATTGGCCCTCGTTCGATGGTGTTCTTTCGGAGGATTGGCACGATTGCGTCTTGATTAAGGGATGGGCCTCGCGAAACGGTGTGCCTTTTGCAGCGTGTCTCACTGGCGATGGTTCGAGGTAATGCTTTCTCCATCATTGTGGCTGGCAGAGGATAGCAAAACAAAATAGTTTATAGTTACTTTGTTCAAACTTTCTTCAATAAATTGAAGAAAAAATATATCTAAAAATGAATGAAACATTCGAGTTTGTCATATTTTTCTAAACAATATTGTCATATCAAATTATACAAAATTATATATCGTTATATCAAACGGAAATATACTAAATCGCACATATGTGTGTTCTAGTTGACTACAGAATGAAAACAATATCAATTGAAAATTCTAGTAGAATAATAGAAAATATAATGCCTGAGTAATACTTTCAATAGCAGTAATGTCTAGGGATTTGAAAATATTCCCTGGATACGTCAAGATCAGTGAAAAATTAATCGGGATTCAACTATAAATATATTTAAATATAAATGAATAAAAGATTTGCAGCATCATACCATTACATCTAACTGTAAAATCCGATATTAATAATTACAAAATCAGTATAAGTATAGGTTTCTAAAGAATGTAATTAAACATTATATGATAATTACAAAAATATAGCACTTATCGTACGCTAACAAAATCGATTATTTATTACAGTTGTTTACCTATAAATCGAAACCCATCGAAAATTTAGTCGTATGCAGAAAATTAAATTAAATTCTGGTTTCAAAAATGTTTGTATATTTTGAAAGGCACCCATATTTGAGATGAAGATAAGAGTTGATTGTTTTCTACTCTTTTACCTAAACATGAAGACACACGAAGTCGATGACACCTGTTTTGTTTTTGGTTTTCTTTTGCATTACAATAAAAGCAAATAAATAAATAAATTACCTGAGACAATCAGCTACAAATATTGAACATTTTATTCGTCTGAAAGTCAGACATATTTTTCAAGAAAACTCTAGTGGAGACATAATGACTCTTATATATGCAGGTGTTACTTTTCTACGCAACTGAAACAAACAGCATCTCGGCTAAAGTATTAAGCCATATTATATATCCTTGGTTTTAGAAATCAAAAGAACAATACATCGGATCCTACTTTGGTACACAGGATTTGGCAGATAACCCTGCAATGACTCACTACGGGCTTACTGAGTCTTACATAATTACATATAGGGAAAACGTTTCTGGCCATTTCTTGTCTATTCGTCCAATCATGAGAAAATTTGTAACTACTAAAAATATAACAGTTAATCCTTGACTTTTACAGGTTACGGTTGTAATGATAGGGAAAACATATATTTGTGAGTCTGTTTTATAGAGTAGTGGTCCGCTGTAAGAAGCTGCTCGATTGAATTCACCCTTGGAATTGCAAGGGAACGACATATGTTTGTTACATTGACGGCTTCTTGCCGTGAAGGTGAGAAGTGGCAGAACCAAGGAATGCAGTTCGTTCGAGCAATTTCCATGGAAGTGGCGATAGAACGGTGAGAGGCTTGACACATCCCGTCTGTGAGAGAGTGGTTACAGGGTGGAAAATAGTTTTCCCCCCACAAGTGCTCGGAGACGCTTTTGGATTCAGTCGAGACTGTAACCTGTCTTCACAATTTATTTATTCAAATAATATTATGAGTTTTCTTATTTATTTGTATATACATGTGTCGACAAATTATTTCGAACATATCATATTGGCATTATAACGGTTACACGCGCCAAAAATGATATCATGGGACCGAATTCAAATTCTGTCTTCGGCTAATATAATTTTGAATGGCATAATTACATAGCTTCTCTTTACGGTTTTAGTTAAATAGCAGTTAGATTTGACCGTCCGCTATGGGTTGGCAGACGGTCTAAGATAAATATTACTATGAATCCCAAACAATAGAGAAGTAAATGCGAACACTTCACAAATCTCAGTGAGTGGAGAAAGTGTATCTGTGGAGAAGTATGATCAGGATCACCCATGTCTTGAAGGATACGTCATTAAAATATGCAAAGAGTAGCTGATACTAAGTTCAAGCAAATTGGGTAACATCATATTTCACAGAATATAACACTGAAATGTATTTGATATTTACTCATCTCATTGTTTCGAGATGTGATAAACAGTAAAGAATGAACTATTTGAAAATATGTGAAAACCAAATTAGAACATATCAATTGACGTTATATAAATGGATCATTTATATTTAATATTGCAACATTATGTAGCTAGCTTAGAAAATAACGATCGATTATTCTTACTTTTTTTAAAGCATTTCACTCCAAGCAAGGCGGGAGTGCTACAAGCACGCAAAGGGTTACAGAGAGTGGGAGCAAGAGTAAAGGGGCGTGATTCAGGAAAGGATAAATAGAAAGACGGGGAATTATATCAAGGTATCAAACGATGGCGATTGACATTACTTTTGTATATTTCAAAACTATAACTCACAGGGAGGCAGGTAAGAGGAAGGGAGTTCTACAGACAGTGCAATGCATTAGGTCATTAGAGTAGAAGAGATGGCTACATTTAACCGATTCGACAGTGAAAGGTTGGGACGGAGATGCCAACCTAGTAACACACTTAAAATCATGCAGATTAGGAATCAGGGAAAATATCTCGTGGAAGCAGTTACCGTGAAAATCAATGTAGAAAAGACAGAAGGAAGCAACGGCACGTCAGTGAGAAAGTAACTGTAGGCGAGATGACAGACCAGGAACAAACACATTGCATATGCCTCTCTGGATTTTGTCGAGAATCTTGAGACGAACAGCGTGGGTTCCAGACCATATGTGGTAGCAATATTCCATTGATTTATCGATTTGAAGAATGGACTCAGCCGAAAAAATCTTTCTGGCACGAGAGAAAGAAGCACTTTTCCTTGTGGTAGATAAAACTATTGATTCAATGAATTTGCCCCATCTTAAGTCAGCGGTCAGCGTGAATCCAAGCAGGCGCAGAGAGGCGCTCCGGTGTAGTTAAGCATCAGACATTCTAATGGCAGACAGGGAGGGTTCTCTGTGACGAGTAAATGAAAGCATTTTTGTTTTTGAGGCATTAAAATTTGCCAGCCATTTCTTGCCCCAGTCAATCACATATCGGAGGTCCTTTTCGAGACCAAACGCTAGGTTAGTTTTGTCAACGATACCAGATTTGCTATTGAGGCAGGAGTAAATAGTAGTGTCGTCAGCGTAGATGCCTACTTGGGAACTAATGACATCGGGGCGATGGTTAATGATGATCAGAAACAGTGTAAGAACCAGGATAGAGCCTGGGGAATACCAACGTTCTTGAAAAATGAACCCGATGAGAAACCGTTTTGGACCACTTCATTTCACGGTTTGACAGGAATTATAGCATTAAGTCAAATAATCGTCCCAAAATTCCGTATCGCTGAAGCTTATGAGGAAAGCCGGCATGCCAAACCCTATTTTAGAGCGTTGAAATGGATCAGAATTTCCGATCAAATCATTCAGCCTTATCAGGACCTCAAATTGATTGAATAAAGGAGATATTACGGATTTTCTGTTGTTCAGTGCGCTCTTGCAGAGACGCCAATAATCTTTAGAGACGAACTCTGCGAGATGCAATACGCTGTTTCATTCTTTCAGCAAATAGCGAACTTTCTTCATCGAGGATACGCTTGCACTCATCATGGGCTGAGACAAAAAGATGTCTGTTGCGATCTGACATGTCGCTACATAAGAGACGGAAGAAGTGTGTCATATGGGCAATAGCAGCTGTGCAAGCAGCTGACAACCAAGAGGATGAGAACGATTTTACTTCATATTTTCTATTCCACATTTTACACAGGAGGCCTACAAAGCACATTTTTGAACGGGGAGATGAAAAACCACATTCCAGAGGACATCTTGAAGGAAATCACGGAATGAGTCCCATTCAGCTCATTGATAACAAAAAGATGTTCTGTTTGTAAGAATTCCTTTGCTGGGGGAGGAGTAGTTCATGCATTAATATATTCTAGACAATGTGTTGCTGCAGATTGATTTCTTTAAGTAATAAAAATGCAACAAAGTCTATCAAGGTAATGAAATCTAATGTTTGTTTTGGTGTTTGATATTTCTAGTCAGTCTGTCTAAAGAATGGGTGCAACAAGCCACCACAGACTTGGGTTCGAAGTTCCTTATTGTCTAGCCTATTCTATTGACATTTTCAGATTCTTAAGTATCAACAAAAAGTCTTTGCCAGAAAATTTCAGAAATTCGAAGTTATCGAATTTTTTCAAGAAAATACTTCACACATAATCCAACAACTTGCATTTATGATGGATTAATAATTTCCCTGAACAGTCATAGTATAATGAAGTAACTATACATCTCAATAATTTGTCATTTACTTTCAGTCAGTATGGGAAACATGACTCACCGTCATCCCTGCACACGTACTATGTGATACATCAGTGAGATACCCAGAGACTGCTTACCCTTTCTCTCGACTGGTTCTTTATATATTCATCTGCATAACATTCACGTTCTCACGCTTACTATACTGCATAAAGTTATGGGTCATGTCTTTCTGCATTCTGTGGCTGGGAGTAACAAACCACTTCGACCCTGCAACTTAATTCCTTAGATTGTTTGGTGTGGAATATTAATATTTATTCCAAATTAATACGACTAGAGAAACGCAGAGAAACATACTTTGATCACTGAATAATAAACTGTTTAATTTATACGCGTTAGATTTATATAAATAAAATTTTTTTCAAACCCTGAAAATATTTAATAAAAAAAATGGAGGTGTTATTTATATTTTATGAGCGAACTAGGATCGCTGACCATTCCTATAGAGGAATAAGTTAAATTCTCAAAACCTGCCTGACATTTGCACGTTTCTGTTACACTAAGGTAAACTTAATAAATGACAAAGACTGCAAGCTTTACTCACGTTTATTACGCTAATGTTTGACTTCAGCAAGGATTTCTTTACTGTTGCATAACAGATATTCGATTAAAGAAGGGATACTTAAAATTAATTAGTGAGAGTTAAGGAGTTCCACATGGGAAATATAGATGGAAAGTAATTGATTTTGTCTCTAACACCATGTGTCCATGGCTAGCACACAGTAAACAAACCTGTATGCAATTTTGTCTACCGCGGAAGCAGAGAAATAAAATCAATATTTCTGAATACTATATTGAATTTCTTATAATACATGTTTTCTCAGAAGACTCCCTGAGTAATTATCTTGCATTATTTTTTCTCTGTCTTATCTTCCTGGTTCATGTTCTTTTATTCTCTTTTATCATCCCCAAAGTCTTCTCATGTTTCTTTCACATTCAGTAACCCCTGGCATCTTAGTGGTATTATTGCCTTACCTGGGATGAAATAATTCATATTGATTAGGGTGATTGGAATGTAATTCCCTATTATACGTATGATGGACACTCTAGACTAACTATATTCTTAAAAGGACGGTAGAGTCCATCGTACATAAAATAGGAGGTTTCTTTTCAATCACCCTATATATATTTCAAGGTGTACAACGGTTATATCATCTGATGAAAATGGTCAATAAATCACACATTTATGAACTCACCTCTGACCTCAATATGACTGCGAATATTCATACCCGCGCAAAATATGTTGGATCGATTGATTGTCTGTTTATATCTCTGAGATGCGGTATTATGATTACTTGCATTATTTACATTACTTAGACGCTTATCCTCATATTCATTGCCATATTCACAACGTTTCGGCGTTTGTACGTTCCGACCTTCTTCAGGTGATTGGAATTCCGATCGAACTCTTTATTTCATCCACCCGGGTAGATTGTTCTACTTCTCAATATGAATTTTATATTGATATATATTTTAATGGTTCCAGTGCACATTTATTTTATTAGGATAAATGAGTATATTTTTAAACTTCCTAAAATATATGTACGATTATTACGTACACGTTTTGTATGGATCTTTAGCAGAGAGCTCACTACTATGCATCAAAACGCATTTTAAGGTTCTGCAAATATTTATGTAACGTTTTATTTTTCCCGCCTCTTGCGGTTCGTGGATTTTCTACAAAGGCAGCAGCAGATTTGTATGCCTCACTGCCCTCACCGCTTCCGCTCGGCTTGCATTCACTGCTTCTAAAGTGTGTTTATTTCCTTTCTCATTCTTCATTCCTTTTCTGGTCACATATGAAAAACGGCACTCTTCCCGCCCAGATCTATTCCCTAACCAATCGCTGCACTTGTCTTCCTACAGCGTCGATGCGCATGAGCAGTGTTGAAGCAAGGCAGGCACGTTTGCCTGGCAGCCATTTTGTAATCACGTGACATTTAACAAAGAATTTTCCCCATTGTTTTATGTTGAACTTT
>OZ038481.1:107697093-107749593 GCA_964036315.1 Acanthosepion esculentum
TTAAGAAACAAAGAACCAAGTGTGTTTAACTGTATAATAAATGTGTCATAAGAGCTTCCTTTCATAGTTGACTTCATACTCTTTTTTGTAGGTAGGTGAAATATTCTTCAGTTTCAACCGAGGTGGGAGTGTGAAGCAAGGGTAATCCTTCTCCACAGGTTTATTCATCCTGTGCAGTGAAGTCACCCTGAGGGATTTACAAGTCCTAGTAGGATTCATTATTGACGACAAACGATCGTACCAACACGAGAACTACAGATCATACAGTGTTGATCTCAGCCCCGGCGAGGAAACTCCCAGTACTCCTAGAGAATGTAGCAATGAAAAACTAGAAGAAAGGAATAAATATTAATTGTTAAAAGAAAGAATGCATGTTAGTGAGCAAAAGAAACAGCACAACATATAAATTACGTAGATAACAAAATCCCCCAATTACAAAACATTTAACTCCTAGGAAGGTTTTTAACAGAGGAAGGAAAATGCGAAATCTTAAGATGCACTGGGACAGGAAAAGATACGTTCCAAAAGCAAAGGAAATCATTATGAAATAGGAAGATTCCGTTACGAGCAAAGTAGATACTACCGAAATGTTATGTAATATCAGTGCTTATATATGACACTGACTTTTGATAATCTCATAACAGATGAAGAAGAGACCTGAGGCGAGAGAAATGTGTTTCTACAGAAGGATTATGAGATTACCATGCGGTAAATATATGAGGAATGGCGCGTTTTAAGACACATTGGAAACAAAACGGGCACTTATCATCAATGAAAGACAGCCGGAATTGCTAGAAAATATAATGAGGAAAAAGGGCTTTGCAAAAGTAACACTCCCAGGACATACTGATGACAGAAATGATAACGGAAAACAGTGCATAAACTATTCAATGAGCTTGCGTAAATTGTTACCAGAACAGGGATGAGAAAAGATAGTAAAATGACTGACAAAAGGAAATTGTGGAGTGCCATAATTACCAACAACCTGAATCGACACAGCTCATTAATGAAGGAGACAAATATGAAATTCGATTAACCTATATTTCAGTGAATAAATGACAAATAAGGACACAAAGTTATAGTAATTGTTTAAAAGTTTATTTAATCAATAAAAGACGGCAAAATATGGAGTGCCCTAATTATACACGCACTGAAACCATACGTCATTAAAATTTGAGAAAAGTCATAAAAGTAAGCGGATTGGGTGTACTTTATGAGCTATGGTCGAAAAAGGGATAAGGGGATTGTGTTATCATCTAACATGATATCTTGAAACTATGTAACTGTAATTTTAGCCTTTGTTTCCCTCAGTGCGCGAGAAGAGACGAAAATTGTGACAGGATGATTCACCACAACCAAGCATCTGATCAAAACGTACTTAGCATCTGTTGAAACTTGATTAATGCATGGAATAATAATGAAACACAAAATGTACTTAGAACAAAATGTATTGAAACAAGAAAGTGTACACAATATTTACATATAGTCTTTTGTATATTCCTGGGAAGACCGTTCCTGGAGAATGTGTTGACTGAGTCGCAGTCGGGCAGAGTCTCTGGTTGAATCTCTTGATTCGTTCCTCTCTTCCCGGTACCAACCATATTTATATGGTCGGTACTCCACTATGCAAATTAGGTGGATCCTACCACAACAGCATCCAGCAGTCCCTGGACGAGAAGAGCATTCCCGGACTCGTACAACCTCTATACTTATATGATCTTTCTCGGTGTCTTGTGACTTTTCCATGAGCTTACGTGTCGCATCAACGGGACCCGTTCTGAACGTTCGGAGACCACCAATAAGGCGGTAACAAGAGTAACAACTTCCAGGAGTGAATGGAAACGTGGCAGAGAAGAATTAAAACGTTCATTAGCCACGAGGGGAATTGTTTTGAAATGGAAACCATATTCTTCCTAATTTGGAATTGAAAAATTTGTTAGGTAAATTTTCAGACAGGCCTCCTATGTTATAAACATGAAAACCACACCGAAAATCCAATGAAACCTTAATTAATTATGTTTAAATTTTAATTAAATAAGATTGAAATGAAACATATATCTATAAATAATTACTCAAATATAGTTAGCATAACACGATCAACAGCTTAATTGAAATAGACCCCTACAGTAAACATTGAACGACGCTAATTTTCTCGTAGCATTTTCATCTTATATGTAAATTATTGGCTTAAATGGTCGATTAGATCATGAGCTCCTCACACCTTATACAATGCTGACTCAAGTTCTGTCATTTGATATAGGAAGCCTTAGGAAATGATCGTTCTTGGCGCCAAGAAATGAAACATGAATATCTTGCCTAGTTAACAATATATTGAGAGTATATCTTAATTATATGCTAATTATACGAAATAATATTATGTATACAATTTTATGGCTGAAATTAACTGGTGCTTTTTTTTCTTCTGAACTAAATATAATTCAACAGTTAGATAATATCACGTAAATAGCATGCTTATTGATATTAAAAGATTCGAAATCAATTCATTTGTTCTAAAATCAAGAACAATTAAAAATAAGAATGAAAGAAATAACAATATTTAATTTCAGTTTCAGTTTCATATTTAGTCGTCAATACGTTTATATTAGGAACCTCCACAAAAAATGATACCAGGTTTAAAAAGATTTTTTAAATGAAAATTCTTTCTCGAAGATTTTTTCTAGTTACAATTTCAAACTAACAAATTAAATTTCATACTTTCATTAATCAAAATACTTTACCGTATTTCAAAAACTAATTTGAATCGACTGGGAGGAGGTTTTTTATTTTTACTTATATAACTGTATTATTGCGCAGTGAAATCACTGGACGACCGTTTCGACTTTCTGGGACTCCTCAGCAATAACCATCCACTACCTAGAATCAAACCCTGACAGTCACGATATTTAGTGTATAGGTGCGCCATATTGAGCCTATTTAGCTTCTTCGTCAGCGAGGTCCGTTAGTCTAGTGGTATGACGAAATGGCCGTTAGTGATTTTTGAATTCTGTTAAAGATTCTTCTAGACTTGATGAAATATTATTTAATCACCCCAAAATTTCTATCATATATCTCTCCTTGATCCAGGTTCTAATTCTGAAAGGAGTGTTCTCGTGAAAGAAATCGTTGCTCCTGCGGGCGTATCCGCTGGGTTATGCATAATTGGAGGAGTATCACCACCGGAATTAAGTGAGTAAGTACGCTATATTAAGTAGAGTTAGTTTCATCTGCGTCACCGAGCCCCGTAGGTCCAGTGGTATGTGGCTTACGTTGTATCATAAAGATCCAGTTTCGAATCTTGATAGTGGATGTACACTGCCGAGGCGTCCCAATAAAGGGCAAAAAGGCAGACTAGTGCTTTCCGCATTCTGTTGAGAAATCTTCTAGTTTTGATGAATTTTATTTATTTATTCATTCATATATATATATATATATATATATATATATATATATATATATATATATATATATATATATATATATATATATATAGAGAGAGAGAGAGAGAGAGAGAGAGAGAGAGAGAGAGAGAGATTTCTTACACCTACAATACTTTCTAAGATAATCCACAATATCTAGTAGGTAACACCTGTCAATAGACATATTCCTTTTAAACGTTACATTCTAGTCGTTATGTCTTTGGAACACGGATCCAAGTGATAACAATTTCCTTCAGGCTTTCCAAAAAAATACTAATTTTTGTGTTCTTTGAGACAAGTAATACAGGTAACAGAATATATCCCTACATCAAGTTTCGTTTTGAATTGAGCCCTTTATTGTTTTAGAAGTTGAAAGACAATTATATTGAGCTTAGATAAATTATTCTAAGTTATAGTTTTGATTGAAGTGGTGGATAGAAAATATTTCAAAACAGAAAAGAGGAGCCTTCTAAAAAAAAACTCAACGAATCAAAATATATTGTTCTACCCACGACAAGGTATACGAATGCAAAACCTCAAAGGATTTTAATAAAAAAAATATGATATGGACACAAAAGAACATTTTCACTAAATAACACGCTAAATACATGCGTTATTCACTGTAATGAGTCCGATTATAATTTCGAATTAGAAAATACTACTCTAATTAAAAGAGAAAGCATCTTACTAATACGAACATAGTTTGCTAAAATGACAATTGCATTTTTCTTATTCTTAGTGAATGAGGAAAAAAATCTAAATAAGTTTGTGAAAGAAAATAGAAACACGTTATTCGTTATTCATTGATCTATGCTGAAAACACTGTTAGTCAATTAGCGAAAAATGATTCCAGGAATTCATTCAGGAAATCTGCCAATGTCTGAAAATCGATGAGTTGGATATTATTCTCTAAGGATGATTTTTCAATCTGACGCCATTTTAATACTTAAATTCTTAGTATAGTAGAATTATCAATACAATGACACCTTTGACCAAAAACTTATTTTTATTCCTTGAACCGAATAGTCTTTATTTATTACTTTCTGAATATTTTCATCTGATCGACGATCGATGTACAACAGATTGTTCCCAGTTCAGCAATATATTAAAAGGGAAGTCCTGGTTCCAACTTGCATATAAGAGATTTTCGCTCGTCGTAAATATCCAAGTTGATGGCATTTATCGTATGAAGTTATGGAGTGATCACTACACTCGTCTTGGTTTAGAGACGAAATATTCATATATGTATCATATCAAAAGTAAACTATTTTTTACAATGTTACCTCGCAGAAAACGAATTGATATGAAGGAATCATTGATAAAAGAAATGGTTTGAAATTCTGTTTTATCTTTTAAAAATCCAGGTGGAATCGGTTCAAGTACCGGTAAGTATATTTCGTTTACTATGTTCACTTCCGTTGAAAGCGCATGAGTGAATTTCGACTCACGAATGATGAGTTAACATCGCTCCCTATATTCCAGTTTTAGTCGTGTACTCTACAGTAGGGATTAACTAAACGATACATCAGTTACATAATATAATAAAGATACATTACAAAACAGATCATATTCTAAGCAACAATATGTCAATGTTGGTTTTGATAAAAGCACTACACGCTAGTTCACTATTTGTAATTATTCGGACTATTGTCCACATGTTTGTCGTCATATTTATTAACAATTTCTGGTAGGATTTTTCAATTTGTCTCCATATTTTTGGTATATCGGATCCGTGCCGATCCTTCAGTATCTGTCTATATTTCTGAGACGAGGTATTACATACACCATTAATATGGCGACATGGATGAGGACAATAGTCAGAATAATGTAAATCGTGTACATAATACCTCATCTCAGAAATATAGACAGATACACGCTAGTTATTTAATGGCACATACATTTACCAGTGTCTTCAGAACATAGATATACGTCGAAAGCAGACTTCAATGCAAGTTAGATAAAAGCGTATATCTACGTTTACAGCAACATGAGAGTTTCAATTTCAACTTTAAAATCTACTGCATTCATGTAATCTGTCCTCTTTATGCCTATGACAATTTCGCTTTTTTATTTCAGTTCACCGAATACAAGAATTAAGTGTTACTCAATGTTAAGTGCTACAGAGTAGAGTTGCTGGAATGGTGCTGATTGTGATCTTTAATCTCTCGAGAACATTTTCCTAAAAGTAACTTCCGGAAAATAAAGCTGTTTCAGTGGGACGTAATTCTTAGCAAACTGATACGAATGGAATGATGATTTGATGCCTTGAACATCACATAGCGGGTCTTAGATATGAAGGGCTGATCTGGTGGAATGATGCAATTGTAATGAGCTATAGCAGAGAGCAAAGAGGCTTAGGGCTGCATTAATTTTTGACAATAGTCGTGAACAAGCATCACTTACCTCGAGATTGCGAACGGCAGAAAAATCTGCGTGTGAAGAGAAAAAAGGTAAAAGTGCCTTGATTTTCAAGCCGGTCTCCGGCGCCGGTGGCCAGGTTCTTTGGTGAAACACTAGTAGTTTATGTAATGCTCGGATTGGCTGGTTCTTTCGCTATACGGCGGCGGCCTGAGACAATATAAATCGCAACAGACAAGAGTAGAGGAGAATTCGTCTTAGTGTCAGTTATACTGTTGGTACGTTGATACGTTTTTAGGCCGGGCCTCAGCGCCGTTTGTCTCGTTCTTAGATCGATCTCTAGTAGTTTAATGTAATGCACGGATTGGCTGGTTCTTTGGCCAATCGGACGTGGCCTGAGAAAATAGAAATCTCAAAACACTAGAGTAGAAAAGAATTCGACTTGGTGTCAGTACTGCTGTTGCTACGTTGTACACAGTGGTGAAGTACGGCGAGGATCTGTGACAGTGTAGATTTTTATTTCTACAGCAATGCAGTTCCTTTAAAGATTTACCATATTAATAATGATAGAGTAGTGAGAGGCTAGCAATATTTCATCAGTGCGATAGAGGCCTCGAAATCTCTTTAGAACATTCTCAAGCCAAATAATGAGTACTGAGCAGCGTCAGCCCTAATCTAACAGCTATAGTTTATTCTTAGTCTGCTATGATTGTGTAGCAGCATAGCAGCATGGATTTGGTAGTCTCTGGGGCGATAAAAGGAACCGAATCTTCCAGCATTGTTGCGATGGAAGGATTTCAGGTCCTGTATGAGATTTAGACCCAATGGACATACGAAGCCACATACGACATTGTGAGTACAAACGTTTATCAAGGATGGAGTATATTCATAGTCATCTCAGTGATGTTAAACGTTACAATCTTTGTTTGGGATTCATTGAATTATACAAGCCCGTCTTTCCAACATTGAGCTGTGAGGGCAAGGTAAGAGAGATGAGCAGCAATACTCTGGTCATATTTTATATATTGTAGGTGCACCTACTCATGTGCATATATATTTAAAAAAAGGACCAAAAAATGTTAGTAGGCAGATCGTTAGTATGAAGCAGAAAAGTTGTAGGGACGACGAGAGAATCTTGTGGGACGTCAGAATCGATAGCATGTGCTTCGGAGCACTGGCAACTGAAAACAGCCTACACAGACCTAGCTGATAGAAACAGCGTTAAATGTAAGAAGAGCCTCTGGAGAGTTTCCATAGCTAAATGTTATGCCTCACATTGTTAAATGACTTTTAGATATCTAAGGTGATCGCTTTTAAAAAGTTTTTTTTTCTATTATTAAACGTTTCATTAATTCTATGAGTGATGATATTTGTGACAATAACAGTGAACCTAGAGTAGCGAAAAACATACAGAAGTTTGTTTCTTTTAAGATGATCAAACAACATTCTTGCTGATGTTAGATTTAAAATATTAGTGATAACTTTCGTGGTTGATGGAGTGATGTTTTGTCTGCATTACTTTAAACACACTGGCTTAAGATATATTTATTCTTCAGGCAGAACATAAAAATATTTCTAAACTTTGGAGATGGTCTGGATGTGTTTCTTGACAACAACTATCTGGACCAGTAGTTTTCGTGGAGACAAAGCTTTTAACTAATTTGGAAACTTCCCGAGTCAAGAAGAGATATCACAAAGATTGTGCTGCGTGTGACGAACGAATTCTGGTAAGGAATAGCCATTTTCCACGAACATGGATGCACTGACAAAGTTAATTGAAAAGAGCTTTGCCTGACGAGCATGAAATAACAACAGAACTATCAATAATGTGAGGCAGTGACGGTTTACCTCTTTTGAGATTTGTTTTTACAATTTTTCCGGACTCGAGGAATCCAAGTGTTTTGGTTTAATATTTAGGATTGGGCTGCCTGTTCACAGCTGCTTCTTTCATTTTCCAGTGCTGTTTTACAGATATTGCGCCCAAAGAAAGGAAAGAATTTAGTTACCAATTCCTACTGATGGTAGGTGCGGTTAAATTCTGATCTGGCCGCAAATCATTCAGAGTGAATAGGGGCTGGTTGTTTTGATTCTTTTTTTGTATCTGATGTGGGTGTGTAAATCATTCTATGCCCATTCGGAAATTAGTGATATATAGTGGGTGAAGACAATGAACAATTATGAAGGGGTACCACCCGGAACCACATGAAGTAAGCTGATGTACGACCGTTGTCTAGGTAGATTGTAGCCACTTTACCTTAGGGAAGGAAATGCAAAAGTTCAGTCTCTATTTTGTATGGATGATCTAGGTTCGGTTTCTTATGTGTAATTTCACCTTGCTCGAATTTTAGTTTATGTTGCTGAGGAGCCAATGTAATGGAACAGCAACCAAACAAGTTGCACATGTATAAAATAACCAAAACAAATCAATCATCAAAACGCACACCGTAAATTTTAATCACATTATTTTTTCAGGAATTCCACTGGAAACCGCTGCATCGTCCAGACCACATTCATAAAATCGCAGTAGTGCAGACCTGTTATTATGACATACTGATGGGATAGACTTCGTGAATTTAATCTAAATTTAGGATATGTAACTACCAGTCGGAAAACGACAGTCCGTAGTTGAAGAGGCAACGTATATAAAGTCGGGAAAAAATTAAGCGCATGCCAGCTGAAGTGAGACTATGAGGTTTACCCAGAAATCAAAGCATGAGAACTTCTCATTTGGTCAGAAGCATCTTATTAGCTGGGTTCAGACATCAATTTCGCTTGATCGTGTGCACTAAAGCACGCCTATTAGAAGGGAGTTACAAAGGCTTTTCGAAGACAAGCTGTTATCTTCAACCCCTTGAATTGCATATAGAATTACTTAAGGAATAGGACATTAGAATAAATCGATAGGGGGAGTAGCCACGACAAAGTATCCAAGCCAAGAGGGAATACGTTGCTAACAACATGCGTGTTTTTAGAGTTTTCAATAACGAAAGAATGTTTTCTACGTAATTGAAAGTCCGAACAATTCTTGACTCATTAATTTAAAACTGGACATGTTTTACAAAACAGAAACAGGTTGGACCACTAAGTCAACTTGGTGATGGACAATGATACATTGTACTAAGTTATGTGAAGTTTTGACTGTGTTGAGATCTACAAATAAAAGAAGGAAATTGACAATTTCTCTGTTCCTTTCTAAGAATATTACTATTAACAGATATGAGAAATAAAAGAAATGTAAAGACGCATAAAACAGTATCTTGTACGCCTGATTTTTGAAATTTGATTTACATTAAGTTTTTACGATACAATAGACCTATAATTAGCATTGTTATTGTTGTGGGAGGATCCACCTAATTTGCATAGTGGAGTACCCACCATATAGATATGGTTGGTACCGAGAAAAGAGGGGAGGAATCAGGAGATTCAACCAGAGACTCTGCCCGACTGCGACTCAGTCAACACATCCTCCAGGAACGGTCTTCTCAGGAATATACAAAAGACTATATGTAAATATTGTGTACACTTTCTTGTTTCAATACATTTTGGTCTACGTGCATTTTGTGTTGCATTATTATTCCAAGCATTAGTCAGGTTTCAACAGTTATGGTCAAGAATGATGATATTTCATAATTCCAAAAATACCGTTGCCATCAGTGATGATAAAAATGAAGGATATTTCATCATCCTACCCTCATCATTATAAAAACGATTCTTCCACCACGAGACAGTAGAGTAGAGTAGAGTAGAATAGAGTAGTGTAGTGTAGACTAGGGTACAGATAGTAAGTAGTAGAGTAGACAAGTCGTAGTAGTAGTATAGAAACTTACGTCTTTGCCACCACTCCGTAAACACCATCTTCACAAACGAAGCAAACTTTGACATTTAAACAAAAGATACATTGAGAACCTTTTATTTACACCCACCATACCAATATTCGGTAATTTACATAACACAATTTCTATACAAATTCTAGCTATTTATGTCAACATGTGTCTCATGTTTTTATTATTGTTTATGCTATATTGTTGGACGTTTTAATTCATTTCGTTTTCAATATAAAAAGAGATAAGGATTCCTCTTACCCTACAAATACATATAGCAACGAGATAAATAATTTAACACAATAGTAAGTCAGGTTTACTACTACATCAAACCCTATATTACCTACCCTAACAGTAGAGCAACTGAGAGTTCGATCATTCAGTTATGGAGACAGCGTCTTTCATGTTGTAAAATTGTCTACATTCTTTTTTAATTAACTGCTTCTGTTCGATTTGTGAATGCAACAGCTAGTCACCTGACTATAAGCATTAACTTTCTGGATAAATTAAAGGATTCCCTGGTGCTTTGGTGCGTCGTTCGTCATTAACATTCAGTAATAGGCTCATCTATATGACTGCAGATATTTACGGCTTTGGATCTATATCCAGATATTTCAAAAATCTAATCCATTTATTTTGTGAAACAAAGATTATGACAATTAATACACGATGCAAATATTCATAATGTAATAGGTAAAAAAAGATTTTATTGTATAATTTCGATTTGACGTGTATATTATTCATGGTACAAGACTTAGGTAATTTAATAAGCCATTCTTAACATATAGTTAAACAAGCACTCTGTAAAGGATAAGTGCTCAGAATGAGAAAACTGAGAGCCAATTTCGTATTCCAGTCAGGTTCGTTATATTTGTATCGGAAATGTATCAATCGATGTCTCAAACTATCGCTTGAATAGCAGGTTAAACTGCGTCCTGTGCAGAGAAATGGTAAGGTACTGCCGGAAAGCTTTTACATAGCCAGTCAGGAATCGAAAAAAGACATGATCGTCCAAGCCTGTATCACGTAGGGTACTTAGCAGACTGAGCAGGACTGACTTGATTCTGTAGCCTTTGGATGCAGTCAGTCTATGACAAGGGTAATATTCAGTTCGGAAAATTCGAGAAAATAACGAGAAAATATTTCGAGTCATGTCAATTTTCAGATAAGAAAAAAAAGCAAGAAGTGAAGATATCGGATCGCTGACGTCTTGATTTGATAAGTAATTTAATAATTATAAATAATTGATTCTAAAATTGATTCAGTGAAATATTGACATCCGCGCCGCGGCACAACAGTGTGCGACTTGTTCCTATTTAACTCTTCCTCGGCATGGACGTGTATATACGTTTTTACCCAAAGTGTCTTTCTTCAGACACGGATGAATAAGCAAGTTCAAAACATTACTTACAAAAACCAGCTACAGCCAAATTTATACGTCGACTTTAATTATTTTTATGCCCTTCTTATCTTCAAACTAGACAAATTTTCAACTCATATATCTAGTATAGATGTTAGCCATCACTCAGGTACTTCAAGGAGCGTCAGTTTCTTAGTTACTATATTAAATTCAAATTTTAAAAAAATCGTCTGAAAATGAATTTCTTTTCTTAAACTAAATGCCGGGTAAAGGGTTAAGGTTATTGAGAAATTTTATGACGACATACTTATACATGTGAGATTGAAATTAGTAATGGTACAGCGTTAGTATGTGAATTAATGAGTATGTATTAAACCTTTTTCAAATATTTTTTCATTATTCTATTCTTCGATTATGTTATTTTGATTACTTTGTATTAATATTTATAAAAAATATTTTGATTTTTTAAGTGCTCAAAGTAAATGATTTGGCAGTACACATTGATTTATTTTGGAGTTCCATAAAAAACGAATATCCCACATTAGCTAAAAAGGCTTGATCGTTTATTATTATAATTTTCTACTTCTTATTTATGGGAATTTGACTTCTCAACATCAACAAAAAAAAGCGGGGGAAAACGATTACGCACATCTGACAAAATGTGGGTCTGCTTATTGAACATACGACCAGACATGGAAGAAATCGCGAAAAACACTAGGCACAGGTTTTACACTAAATCAGCTGCACAAATAATAGAAGTGAATCATTGAAATAAATTTCACATTTGCATGTCCATTTGTTATAAAGCCATGATTTTATTTCATATCATTTAAATGTATTGCTTTTAAAAAACCGATACATGTGACGTAATATTTATATTTGATCCTAGCTGTACCTTTCCTCAAAAAGGTTGGGAAACTCTATTCTAAATCTATTCTGAATTATAATCTCCCTTGTCAGAAAAAATGATGAATTTTCTTCCAAACATAACGGGTATTAGTGTCTCTATTTGTGGGCGTTGAATCAAATTAATAAACAACTAAACTTAGTAGAATGAAGTAAGATAAAAATACTAGAAACACATGTAGAATATTAGTTACTTTCCTAAATTCATAAATCCTAGCAGAGGTTAATGGAAGATTGAAACTTCCATCTTCTTTAATGTCTAGTTAGAAAGATTGACTTTGTGTGGAGTGGTGGGAGAAATTGACGCGCGTTGTTTTTACTTGGGTCAAAAGAACAAATCCCTTCAACGTATCTGTGTATATGTGATAGCGCAATGTGTATTTTTCCCATTGCTATTGCACATTCTATTCAAACTTAACTACTTGTAAGAGAAAATGACCAATGTCATTTGTGTCTTTTGTCCACAAACAGCTGCTGCTGTTCAACTCTCCGACATTTAGTCGCCTGCGTATTGATCTCTGATTTGTCTACATCTGAATGGATCTCAATCCAACTGAACAGTACGTAACATTACATAGATTCATTTGGGTGATGTTTCCGATTAGATGTTATAAGAGCCCTGGATTTTGGCTCAGCATGGTGTATTTGCCTGATATTATTGGAAATATTACGTATACCTATTTTTATATCCTGTTTTGAATACATGTGCTTAATATTCTAGCAGAATAGATAGACTTATCAGTGTAGTCGAAAGATGTAAATGCTTTGTTACAATTTTTGATTTTTGCTCGTTTTATTATTCTGGAGAGATCATTAAATGGTACTTATGGACCATTAGTTGTTTATACTAAATTAGGGATCCTTAGTTGTTTCTTTACAAATAACCAAATATTCAGCTATTATTTTACTCTACAGACAGTACCTACAATCCAGATAAATGTTATATTCATATTAAATATCAGAAAATGAAAATAATAATCTGACTTCTTTGACACCCGATTAAATGATTCGTCAAAATATAAATTGGATTTATATATTTATATAAATAGCAATAATTTATACAGTGTCACCCCAAAGGAAATTAGACGAAGAAAATACGAATGGATGACAGGCAAAATTCTTCTCATGATGAAAATAATACAAAAAAAAATATAGGAAACTACACAAAGAAATATGGAACAAATACAGGCTGGTTAAACGGCTTAACGAGAAAAGTACAGAAATAACATGGATATGTAACAAAATTAAATCAGATATGTATAAAAAAAAAAACAAGAGAACTAACAGAACAAAAATTGTGTTCATCAATAGAATCCATAAACTCCAAGTAGGGAACACTGATATTAGAGAAAAAAAGCTACTTCAGAGATGGAACATATATTTCAGAGAACTCTTCCACGGCGAAAGAGAAAAAACTGACAATACAGAGAAATAACTGAGCCCGGAATTTTGAAAATCTAAAGTGGAATCTGCATTGGCCAAATTGAACAGAAACAAAGCAGCAGGTCCAGACAGAATTTTGATAGAGATACTGGCAGCCTTAGATGATTTCGGCATAAACAAGTCTACAAAAATAATAAATGAAATCTACAACAATGGTGATATACATGAATACGTAAGTATTTTTTTTTCATTATAATGACCGCTATAACAAATACAATCATTCGAATTCTTATGAATAGAGCACGTAGAAGAATCAGGTAGGACAGTGACATTGCGAATTCATCAAAGACACTGGAAAAAGAACTATTTATGCTCAGAATATTATCAGAAAGAGCAACAGAGATGCAAAATGGCGTGTATTTGTGCTTAGCAGATTACACAAAGGCTTTCGATAAATTAAAGCACAAAAACTATTAGAACTGCTCAGAAACCTTGATATATTTGGAAAGCATATTAGAATAATCAGGAACATATACTGGCAGAAAACCGCCTACCTCCGGACAGAAAATGATTTCGGCATATATACAAATATTGATAGTGTAATAAGACAAGGGTTTTTTTTTCTCTCGATAGACTTATTCTACTATACAGCGAGGTAATTCTGAGAGAATTAGAAGTCTTGACAGTATTTATTATTGGTGGTCACAGTCTAAACAATATAAGATATGCAGATGACACAGTGTTTATAGAAGACACAGAAAGACAACTACAAAATCTCCTAAAAACGGTGGTTAAGGAAATCGAGAAAAACGATTTAACATCAGCTGAAAGATGACTGAATGCATGCTTATTAGCAAAAGCGTCCACTCAAATGCGAACTGCAAATTGGAGATTCCAAAATCAAAAACGTGCGGAAATTTAAATAGCTCTGAAGTGTTTTAACAGAGAACGAAAAGTGTGACACATAAATATGAAGGGGCATTGCGATAGATAAATATGTATTCTGAATGCTATAAGCAGAGTACTAAAAATATATATAAAAAATCTTCGTTGAATTCAAGGAAAAACTATTAAACTGTTACTTGTTATCTGTCCGACTTTATAGCAATGAATATTTGACAATCTCCACATACATGAAGATGAGACCTGAGACAACAGAATTGTGGTTCTACAGAAGGATACTGACTATACAATAGACCGAACATATGAGTAACTAAGAAGGTTTAGAGAAAATTGATAGAAGAAGAAAACTTATAATTAACATCAGGAATAGACAACTGCAATTTCTAGCGAACATAATGAGATAAGAGTGCTTGGAAATCTGATACTCACAAGACAAAAGACACAATGTATTATGAAATACAAGAGAGGAATTTGTGGAGAGAAGTGATCGCCTCAATTCTGCGTGGACACGGCGCATTACGATGAATATAATATTTAACTGACGACTAAGTTTGTCACTAAATTGAATTAAAACATCTAAATAATTAACCTAAAGCTGTGAGGATAATATTACGTAATCCTCTCCTGAAATAAATGATCATATTAACATCTGAGAATGGGTTTAAGAATCAGAAATTTTGTAAACAAAAAACGAGATTAGTGTTTTATAATGCGAACATTATTCAGAGTTTCTCTTTTGAATATTTTGATGGAATCACTAATTGAACAATTCCAATACGTTCACATTCTAACTTTTCCGTCCTATTCCTGTAATCGAAGGTTTACGTTTAAGTTCATCTATTCAAATTCACTTATAAGGCTTGGGTCAAAAATGTATAAATTTCAAATACTTCCCAACTGTGAGGTCAGCAGGGATGATCTCCCTTTGTGATATTCAAATACAGCTCCATGCTTGGAACGCTATCGGTGTAAAAACACCGTTTATCGTAAGATATATCTTATAGGAAAATAAAAGAATGGGAATCCATGTTCTTAATCTCTACATTATTATGAGGTCAAATAACAGGGCCATTATTTTTAAAAGTATAATTACAGAAAATTGATGTAAAAATCGAGGTATTTCATTAATAACTGACATAACCATTTATTCACGGCCAAATATCAATAATCAACAGAGATCAAATATGCCTACGAGCATTGTTCTAGAGATACGTTATAATTTTCGTAGCTGCCTAAGCATCAAGTTATACTGAATAATAAAAGAAGTTTCAGAAAAAAATATAAGAAGCTTGAAATGCAAGGGCGTTCGAAACTTTCTAGTATTTCAATTATTGAAGCTTACTTGGCAGAAAGGGCAAGCGAGCAAACATTTTTCCCCGCAAATCGATCTACGCGAAAACGTTCTAGTTATGAAAAAAGGAGCTTTCAAAATTTAAAACAATTTTATTTTTAATCCTGTCTAATCCGATTTTTGTTCATTGCGTTTCTGCTCTTTTGTACTTTAAACTGACAGCTTCTGCCAAAACCAAAACTGAAAAATTATTTACGCATTATTTAGTTTTTAACATTTATATATTTATTACATCCGAACTAAAAGCAAGAAAAAATCAGAATCATGGCCACGAAACACATCTTGTTTTTTTTTCTTATGAGGCAATAGAATCAAATGGATTTAATCAGGAAAAGAAAACAAGCAATGCGTAAGATCCGTGATTGAAAATGATACATGGAAATGGATAAAGATATGCATTGGGTGAACTATTCATTATTTAATGCTGATTAGGATAAAGTCGACTCTTTATTTGCAATATTTATTGCATTTTTGATAAAATTCGGTACACATAGATGATCGTAGCGCAACGTTGTATTCGGCATAGACAAGTGTTTATTCTTGAAAAATGCTATCACCACTCAACGTTAGAATAAATGAACAATACTTTGTTTTGATTTGGTATTGTATTTAGTGTGACACTGCTCTTAAGGCTCTAGTAAATTGAAAAAAACTAAATTGCGATTCACTGAATATATACCGATGACCAGACGAAAGAAAATGAAGATATTTAATTTTAATTTCGAAGAAAAAGTATAAGAAGGTAATTAAATTTCTCGTCCGCCGGTAAAACAAAGAGACAATCTGCTTTCCATTAATAATTGTTATTAATTATATGAGTTATTCTGGAGATCCAAGAAATCACCCGGAAAGAAACAGATAATAGTTTTACGACATACAGCAACGGAGAGAAAGACGGACTCCTGGCCGCGAGTCCGGTTGATTGATAAAAAAATTAATTTTAAGAGCAGACGGTTCAAGGAAGACCAAATGTAAAAGAATGACAATTAAATTTTTTCGTCTGCCGAAACGCTATAAAACTTCCCAAAATCAAGCGATTGTTCCGTATTTTGCCACTTGTTGACAAAAAAGGGTTGGCGAGGGGATAAAATTGATAAATTCCAGATGGGAAAACGACTACACATAAAGGCATGATTAGAAAGAATTTTGAACGATAATTACAATTTGGACGTTTAGGCGAGACCACACATAGCTCATGGCGGACGGGTTTGACCAGGTGAACAAGAAGTTGAGGGTCCAGTTGGAATTTCAGGGAAGGCGAAGGACTTTCCACGCCCCCACCTGCAGTGATAGTGAGAGACACTCACACAAAGCAGGAAGGAGACGAGGTTGATTAGGTGACCAAAAGAAGGAGAATGCCCAATTAGAATTACAAGGATGGAGGAGGGACGTCCCCATATTTAGACATCTGTAGGGAGATTTCTGATTGATTGTTTAGGAAACACGGGCACTCCCAGAGTACATCAACCCCACGTCAGCCCTTGCACATGGATCCATAAAAACAGAACGCCGAGACACATGGCAGAGACGGTCGACAGACTACGACAGAGAGAAAACACAGAGAGCAGGGAACCCTCGCTTCACCTCGACCTCATGTAATTTGCTGCCCAGAAGAAAAAGCCTCCGAATTAAAGTCTTGTTCCAGAAGACTCGTTCCAAAATCATAAAAACAGTATGCCACGAAAACCGGGAAAACCGATAGTTATTGCATCGACAGTATAGCTTGCTTAAGCAATCAATGATTGTACCGTCAACTTTGTATCGAGGAATTTCATATAAATATTTTTTTTCTTTTATCTAACTTATTTATTTCTCACTATTTGCATTGTTTGGACTATCGTCCTCATCGTTGTTGCCATATTTATCACAACGTTTTAGTTTTTGTACGCCCCATCTTTCTTCAAATGGCGTAGAATGTCGAACTGAACACTTTATTCCGCTTGTTAGAGTAGACTGTTCTAATTCAACGTGCCATGTCTAATGGATGTCAGCTATCAATTATCTTCTGTTAATTTCCCTCCCCAAGTTATCCACCACCTTAACCAGGTATTGAACTTATATTCTTTGGGTCCTCTCACTGGATCTAACTAACTCCTTTATCCACTGTGCCATGTGTCCTTGAGTGAGCGAAATAAAGGGTTCAGTTCGACAATCCAACCACCTGAAGAAGGCCGGAGCGTACGACGGCCGAAACGCTGTGATAAATATGGCTACAAAGATGAGGACGATAGTCTGAACAATATAAATAGTGTACATAATACCTCATCTCAGACATATAGACAGTAATTATTTCTCGTTCGTGAGACTTTACTCTGACAGTACCATAGCAATTCATCGACTTCAGACGACCATTCGAAGCAAGTTGATCTTGCAATCAGTTGATCACGACTTAGGGCGAGCCAAAACGATCAACTATCCGGCCAGCTAATGGGATTGAACTAGAATACGGAGCGGCCGGGTTAGACGTCATATTAGATAGGCTGAGGACGATTCTCTCTTAGATGTTTGTCTGTGTGTGTGTGTGTGTGTGTGTGTGCGTGTGTGTGTGCGCGCGCGCCCGCGGCACAAAATATATGTTATAGCCGAAATCATTGCCGTTCGCCAACAAGGACTTATACAAAAGGGCTCAAAGCAGAAACAGCGAAAAACAGACGCCCAGAGCAAGCTCATGCAATAAAAAGAGCAGAATGATGAAATAAGAGAGGCAAAGCACTGTATACTACCGCACATTAACCACGGTAGTAAACGATGTTTTACCTCTTCTTACTATATATATATATATATATATATATATATATATATATATATATATATATATATATATATATATATATATATATATATAAGAAAAACAGACCACTTTCAGGTTCCATTGTAATAATTTTTTTCACCAGAGCCCTTTTAATGGACGCTGGATCATCAGATATCACTTCAAAAAGTGAAACGAAAAATGAAATGAAAATTCACACTTTTGACGGATAGTATTAAGTTTATGTAATTTAACAGAGAGGATAGAGAGGAGTGGTGTGAGAGACATGGTCGAGTTTAGAGAGGGTTTATTTTAATATTTCTTTCTATCATACTTAATATTGAGGAAGGAGGGTCCAGACATTCACATATTAAATCGGTTAACTTAACGGAAGTGATATATTGAAAGGGAATGAGAGAGCAGAGAAAAGGAAAAAGAAAAAAAGGAAGAAGGGGGAAGTAAAGAGAAAGGAGCTGTAATTAGGTTTTACGGAGGAAGAAGAGGGGTGGTATAGTTTTATCAATTTATGTAAAAAAAACAGATTTTAATGATTGATAGTAATTTAAATGTTTAAAATTATCCACGAAGAAATTAATTTGATGCTAGCTAGAAATTTAATTATTAACTCTTTTACAAATAATTTAGGGATTTAATATGAGTTAAATACTATATGTAACAACACATTCATAGAAAATACATTTAAAATATTATTTAAAATATAACAGTTTACAGATAGTAATCTTTTAATATTGAAAATGACTGGTAAGGTAACATCTTCATCAGTTTGAATCTAATTCATGAATGTAATTTGTAACTATTTTTAGATGTGTAATATTTCTTACTTAAAGTTTAGGTTTCAAATTAAGATGGAGTAATATTTGAAGGCAATATTAAAGATTTTGTTTTTGTCATATATATATACCACACATACACTTATGTAAATCTCATATACATACGTACATTTACATGTGCAATTACACACATAGGTACATACATATGTATCGATATACACAGGTACCCATGCATATTCATATATAAATACTTAAACATACATTTACAAATATTTACACATATTTATATTTATATCTGTTTAAATTTTTCCTTAAATTTCACAGTTAATGTTTGACATTAGGTGATGACTTAAGTGTTTAAATATGAAAACAAATATTTCTAATTTTAATATTTTACTATCAATAGTGATAGTTAAAGAGTAATATATTTAAATTTAAATTAAATTATCAATTTAAAATGAAATTACCTCCAGATGATAAAAGGAAAATATTAAAAGAAAAAATAAGATTAAACATAAATTCTTGAGAAATTCTTGAGAAATGTGTTTTGTAAAATTTGCCGCAAAGATTTATACAAACAACGTTGATCGTATACGATATGTACCATCAAAACTGATTCTGTGTTTTTTTTTCGAAATAGAACCCAAAACTCGCTACCCGCTGTTTTAAAATATTTGCCAAATATCAATGAATCCTCAGATTCCAAAATATATATATATGCTCCTGAAAAATAAAAATATATATATGCCCCTGAAAAATTTATTTCGGTTGAGCTCTCTGGGGAGGATGTGTGGGTTTGTAAACAGTGACTATTACGGCTAATAATGCAAGACTCTTCGGTAAATCGAATCGAGTTCTCTCAGTCACTGTGTGTTTATCTAAATATAAATACGCTTAAATGCACCTTCTTCTCTGTCGTGCGCCAACGGCTTCAGGGTAAAATTTCCGACTGACGCGAATTCAGCAGGTTTTCGATTCTAGCCAGAGGCAACCGGACGTCTAGCCACACTGATGAGCTGTGATACAACGAAACAGTCTGTATGTGGATGACACTATATATATATATATATATATATATATATATATATATATATATATATATATATATATATATATATATATATATGCACATACACACACTAACACACACACACACACACACACACACATACATATATATATATATATATATATATATATTGTGAGCACAGGATATACCTGGTGCTTTGCTTCGGGAATTAGTAGCCTGCTACACGATTCCTTGTCTCTTTTACAATAAACCTCTCTTCTTTCATATCCGCGCGTGATGCTGTTCCTTCACTCGAGTACCGCCTATGTTTGTTTGTAACCTCTTTAAATATACAACAATGTGCAAAATACACATAATTCTGATATCTCTATTTAACTAAGTACTATTCAATATTTTTTCTGAAGAGTATTATGATATTAATGTCATTTCATTTATTATGTTCTGTCAGTTTTTATCCCTTTAGAGATGAATAAAATTGCACTATTTCTACTTTGTGCCTTGATCTAACAGGTCACTCATTCTAAAATATAATGTTATTTTCATTCTGCTTTAGCTAATTGTCAAGCATTCATTTTAGAATATCCAGTTACTTAAGTTTAATCATCTATAGAACATATATTGGATTTTAAAGAGTATATTATGCATTTCTTTTTACATTTATCGTATACAATGGCGGCTCGATATGTGTCGGAAAATACTGAGAATGTTTTAAAATGCCTAGAAAGTTTTATTTATATACGGAAATTAATTTTCCTTTTAATTCGGATTTGCTTTAGTCCATAATATTTTAAGTAGACCTGTAATGTAAGTTAAAAGAAGATATTTAATTAATTTAAAATGCGTTTTTCGGATGGTTTTTAGAAGGTATATGGCGTTACCTGGAATATTAAGGTACATTATGCCGAATTAAGTACCTAAAGAAATAAACCAATGTTTAATTAAAGAACATTAATAGGGCTTTGTATTTAAATAATTGAAATATTGTCGTTTACTTATCTGTTACGTACATTTTTATAATTTTGAAAATTACATACATTTTAATTAATAAATTCGAATCTATTACCTTTCATTGAAAAACGTTTCCAACATTTTATTTGCATAGACAAGAGCACACTAATATTATAGACTTATAAACCGGACTTTTTATCATGTGAGATATTGTCTTCTTCTAACATCTTCTTTGAGAAGGTATTACTATAAATCAACCTGGGTCACTTCCCCGTTACGTAACTACCATGAAAAATACCGTGAATTCATTTAGAATAGGAGTGTACGTTATATTCACTTCCGTGCAAAGATGTTTGGTAAAGGTAGAAATCCTTTAGTCCCAGCTATATTTTAAATAGTAATATTTTATCTGGGGAAATCGTTGTTATTCTCAATCGTTAAGGCAATATTCACAGTTAAAAAAGAATAATGATTGCAATCCAAATTCTGTTTCAGCTTTAAAAAAAAAACACAAGGACTGATAAACGTTAAAATGCAAATAAATCAATCTTGTGGGATGTAATCCGCAAATGGAATTGATTTTCAATTTGACAGACATCTTGAACATTGACTGTCTCTTAAACTTCACATTAAGTGAACTTCATAATTAAAATGTGGATGTCTATACCAAACTGAAATCAATCATTTATCTGCATCCCGAAATTGGAAAAATTGCTCTAGCTCCATTACAAATTGTCCTTTTCGTTACGTTGTGAGTAGCAGATAACGAACCAACGCCCTACCGAAGGATAATTAAATCTGGGGGAAGGATTGAGCTAATAAAAATTTCAGGCAACCACGGTTGCAGAAAATTTTCTATGGTTGTCCACACACTATCAAGCAAGACAATTCAGTTTAATTTCGTATTTAGTTTTCACACTGCAGTAAAGAACGATTTCCAATATAGGTTTAAAGACGCACTGATTTATTCCCATCCACGGAAATCTTTACAAAAATGCAAAAGATTTATCCGCAAAGTGTGGTGGATTCCGGGATGAATCCGATATCAATGAATAACAACGCCTGGATTGGATAAGGAATATAAATGTATTAACGTAATAATACAAACTGGTAATACGGGTTAGTAGATCCAGGAATGCGGGTTAGTAGCAATAATATATATACAGTCTTGGCATTGAAGTATCGCTGTGTGAATCCTTACTGAGTCTACGTGCTCGCTAACTGTGACTCTTGTGCTATCGTCCTCTATTACAGACAGTATTTACTGCCCCATGAGTGATAGATGTGGCACAAGGCCGGGTTTAAAGTGGGGTATATTAGTCTTGGCCAAAAAAATGCCCGTAGATCCTGTATAAACGAGATCGGGTTGGTCAACCTCCCCGAACGAGGCTCTGCCCTTCGGCGGAGCCTCGTCCGGATTCCTCTCTGCACAGACACCAGTAGATATCTAGCTATATATATATGGAACAGATGATGTCCTTGTGTCTGTGTGATATCTTTCCTCTCGAGATTCATCCAATAGATTTTGACCAAATTTAACAGAGAGGATAGAGAGGAGTGGTGTGAGAGACATGGTCGAGTTTAGAGAGGGTTTATTTTAATATTTCTTTCTATCATACTTAATATTGAGGAAGGAGGGTCCAGACATTCACATATTAAATCGGTTAACTTAACGGAAGTGATATATTGAAAGGGAATGAGAGAGCAGAGAAAAGGAAAAAGAAAAAAAGGAAGAAGGGGGAAGTAAAGAGAAAGGAGCTGTAATTAGGTTTTACGGAGGAAGAAGAGGGGTGGTATAGTTTTATCAATTTATGTAAAAAAAACAGATTTTAATGATTGATAGTAATTTAAATGTTTAAAATTATCCACGAAGAAATTAATTTGATGCTAGCTAGAAATTTAATTATTAACTCTTTTACAAATAATTTAGGGATTTAATATGAGTTAAATACTATATGTAACAACACATTCATAGAAAATACATTTAAAATATTATTTAAAATATAACAGTTTACAGATAGTAATCTTTTAATATTGAAAATGACTGGTAAGGTAACATCTTCATCAGTTTGAATCTAATTCATGAATGTAATTTGTAACTATTTTTAGATGTGTAATATTTCTTACTTAAAGTTTAGGTTTCAAATTAAGATGGAGTAATATTTGAAGGCAATATTAAAGATTTTGTTTTTGTCATATATATATACCACACATACACTTATGTAAATCTCATATACATACGTACATTTACATGTGCAATTACACACATAGGTACATACATATGTATCGATATACACAGGTACCCATGCATATTCATATATAAATACTTAAACATACATTTACAAATATTTACACATATTTATATTTATATCTGTTTAAATTTTTCCTTAAATTTCACAGTTAATGTTTGACATTAGGTGATGACTTAAGTGTTTAAATATGAAAACAAATATTTCTAATTTTAATATTTTACTATCAATAGTGATAGTTAAAGAGTAATATATTTAAATTTAAATTAAATTATCAATTTAAAATGAAATTACCTCCAGATGATAAAAGGAAAATATTAAAAGAAAAAATAAGATTAAACATAAATTCTTGAGAAATTCTTGAGAAATGTGTTTTGTAAAATTTGCCGCAAAGATTTATACAAACAACGTTGATCGTATACGATATGTACCATCAAAACTGATTCTGTGTTTTTTTTTCGAAATAGAACCCAAAACTCGCTACCCGCTGTTTTAAAATATTTGCCAAATATCAATGAATCCTCAGATTCCAAAATATATATATATGCTCCTGAAAAATAAAAATATATATATGCCCCTGAAAAATTTATTTCGGTTGAGCTCTCTGGGGAGGATGTGTGGGTTTGTAAACAGTGACTATTACGGCTAATAATGCAAGACTCTTCGGTAAATCGAATCGAGTTCTCTCAGTCACTGTGTGTTTATCTAAATATAAATACGCTTAAATGCACCTTCTTCTCTGTCGTGCGCCAACGGCTTCAGGGTAAAATTTCCGACTGACGCGAATTCAGCAGGTTTTCGATTCTAGCCAGAGGCAACCGGACGTCTAGCCACACTGATGAGCTGTGATACAACGAAACAGTCTGTATGTGGATGACACTATATATATATATATATATATATATATATATATATATATATATATATATATATATATATATATATATGCACATACACACACTAACACACACACACACACACACACACACACACACATACATATATATATATATATATATATATATATATATTGTGAGCACAGGATATACCTGGTGCTTTGCTTCGGGAATTAGTAGCCTGCTACACGATTCCTTGTCTCTTTTACAATAAACCTCTCTTCTTTCATATCCGCGCGTGATGCTGTTCCTTCACTCGAGTACCGCCTATGTTTGTTTGTAACCTCTTTAAATATACAACAATGTGCAAAATACACATAATTCTGATATCTCTATTTAACTAAGTACTATTCAATATTTTTTCTGAAGAGTATTATGATATTAATGTCATTTCATTTATTATGTTCTGTCAGTTTTTATCCCTTTAGAGATGAATAAAATTGCACTATTTCTACTTTGTGCCTTGATCTAACAGGTCACTCATTCTAAAATATAATGTTATTTTCATTCTGCTTTAGCTAATTGTCAAGCATTCATTTTAGAATATCCAGTTACTTAAGTTTAATCATCTATAGAACATATATTGGATTTTAAAGAGTATATTATGCATTTCTTTTTACATTTATCGTATACAATGGCGGCTCGATATGTGTCGGAAAATACTGAGAATGTTTTAAAATGCCTAGAAAGTTTTATTTATATACGGAAATTAATTTTCCTTTTAATTCGGATTTGCTTTAGTCCATAATATTTTAAGTAGACCTGTAATGTAAGTTAAAAGAAGATATTTAATTAATTTAAAATGCGTTTTTCGGATGGTTTTTAGAAGGTATATGGCGTTACCTGGAATATTAAGGTACATTATGCCGAATTAAGTACCTAAAGAAATAAACCAATGTTTAATTAAAGAACATTAATAGGGCTTTGTATTTAAATAATTGAAATATTGTCGTTTACTTATCTGTTACGTACATTTTTATAATTTTGAAAATTACATACATTTTAATTAATAAATTCGAATCTATTACCTTTCATTGAAAAACGTTTCCAACATTTTATTTGCATAGACAAGAGCACACTAATATTATAGACTTATAAACCGGACTTTTTATCATGTGAGATATTGTCTTCTTCTAACATCTTCTTTGAGAAGGTATTACTATAAATCAACCTGGGTCACTTCCCCGTTACGTAACTACCATGAAAAATACCGTGAATTCATTTAGAATAGGAGTGTACGTTATATTCACTTCCGTGCAAAGATGTTTGGTAAAGGTAGAAATCCTTTAGTCCCAGCTATATTTTAAATAGTAATATTTTATCTGGGGAAATCGTTGTTATTCTCAATCGTTAAGGCAATATTCACAGTTAAAAAAGAATAATGATTGCAATCCAAATTCTGTTTCAGCTTTAAAAAAAAAACACAAGGACTGATAAACGTTAAAATGCAAATGAATCAATCTTGTGGGATGTAATCCGCAAATGGAATTGATTTTCAATTTGACAGACATCTTGAACATTGACTGTCTCTTAAACTTCACATTAAGTGAACTTCATAATTAAAATGTGGATGTCTATACCAAACTGAAATCAATCATTTATCTGCATCCCGAAATTGGAAAAATTGCTCTAGCTCCATTACAAATTGTCCTTTTCGTTACGTTGTGAGTAGCAGATAACGAACCAACGCCCTACCGAAGGATAATTAAATCTGGGGGAAGGATTGAGCTAATAAAAATTTCAGGCAACCACGGTTGCAGAAAATTTTCTATGGTTGTCCACACACTATCAAGCAAGACAATTCAGTTTAATTTCGTATTTAGTTTTCACACTGCAGTAAAGAACGATTTCCAATATAGGTTTAAAGACGCACTGATTTATTCCCATCCACGGAAATCTTTACAAAAATGCAAAAGATTTATCCGCAAAGTGTGGTGGATTCCGGGATGAATCCGATATCAATGAATAACAACGCCTGGATTGGATAAGGAATATAAATGTATTAACGTAATAATACAAACTGGTAATACGGGTTAGTAGATCCAGGAATGCGGGTTAGTAGCAATAATATATATACAGTCTTGGCATTGAAGTATCGCTGTGTGAATCCTTACTGAGTCTACGTGCTCGCTAACTGTGACTCTTGTGCTATCGTCCTCTATTACAGACAGTATTTACTGCCCCCATGAGTGATAGATGTGGCACAAGGCCGGGTTTAAAGTGGGGTATATTAGTCTTGGCCAAAAAAATGCCCGTAGATCCTGTATAAACGAGATCGGGTTGGTCAACCTCCCCGAACGAGGCTCTGCCCTTCGGCGGAGCCTCGTCCGGATTCCTCTCTGCACAGAGGCAGAGAGTTCTAACCGAGGAGACGGCGACGTCTCCTCTATTGCAGTCTTTCCGGGTATTCACTTGTAGTAGTATATGTATACCTCGGATGAGTCCATTTGTGTAAAAAGGGGAGACCCCTCAATACAAACAATGACCGGAAATAAACATAAATGAACGAGAGACGCCTCAGCAATTAGCCGGTTTGCATTCTGATATAATCATAATTATTAATTTACTCTACAATATCAAGAAACATTCCTACGCTTTTTTCATTTTCATTTATATTAGGCATGTTTGACATGATAAAATATCTACTTAATATTTGAAAACATTAAAATAAGAAAAGCTGTATACTACATACTGCTGGTTTCTAAGCAATCTGACATTCATCTTTCGTAAAAAGCAAGTTCCCAGCGGAAAGAATTGATAGTGTTCAACAGCAACTAGCAAATTACGACCGGAAATAAGTAAGCAACATTAATCCCGCACTCGGTGATTTCTTTTGATAGCCGAGGGTGTTTTTCAAATTATTCGCTTCTATTAAGAAATTATACGATTCTAGATGAATAATAACTTTACATTAACGTTTGTAATATTCCCAACGGTTTTTTTTGTGGGGGGAATTATTAAATAAATTTTTCATAAGGTGAAAATAAATCAAGGGAAACAACCATATGTGAAGACACCAGTAGATATCTAGCTATATATATATGGAACAGATGATGTCCTTGTGTCTGTGTGATATCTTTCCTCTCGAGATTCATCCAATAGATTTTGACCAAACTTAGTACATAGATTGTACAATGTAAAAGATGGATTCTTAGCGTAAAAAATTGGTAATTGTTAAAAAATCATAATCGATAAAGCCGATCAAATATCGATGAATTTAACTTTTTTCTCCGAGTTCGTTCTAACACGGTAGGTTACTTACATCATGTCGTGTTCAACGATACCTCATTTTTATTTCTACGACACTGCATTTAGCGAAAAACTGCGAAAAACGAAAACTCGATTGAATCTCAAATAGATTTCAAGAGAAATGTTAATCTAAAATCTCCCTCAATTCTCAAGCAATCTAACACAAACTTCCCTCAATTGTAACCAACAATAATGTGATTGTTTAACAGTCATTTAACTTGATAGTTCTGTAAATAGCGAACAAAAGCGTTTTTTACTGGTTTCCTTCTTAATGTTCGTTGATCTTTCAATTTCCATCAAACTTAATAATTGCTTTTCACATCTCTGACAAATTGAACTTCAAAACCCCCAAAACAATTGTGGCCTGAAGTGCGTCTTCCTGTTGCATCTTTACACACTCATGTCCCCGGCTAACTTCGATTGAATGGATAGAGACTGCTTCTGTTATATCAGTAACTGAATTAATTCAAAATATTTTTTAATGAAAGTACATTAAATTAATTGAAGGAGATAGACTCTCTTAATTCTAATCATGATGCTGTTTTTACTCCATTCTAATTGATCTCTTTTTTCTGGTCTTTGAGCTGGGTATGGCTGCTAGTATATATATATATATATATATATATATATATATATATATATATATGTGTGTGTGTGTGTGTGTGTGTGTGTGTGTGTGTGTGTGTATAATTTTTATAAGTCTGTCAAGATGATTGATTCTTTATCCCATATACTCGTACATACAACATAAATTTCGTATATATATATATATATATATATATATATATGTGTGTGTGTGTGTGTGTGTGTGTGTGTGTGTGTGTGTGTGTGTGTGTGTGTGTGTGTGTGTGTGTGTGCATATAGACAATATATTAAAGACAATATCTCAACCTCTTGCCATTTCTCTATCTCTACACCTGCTTTTCATCAGTAGAACACGAGCCATATTTTCTAGAAATCTCCAGGGATTATAACGAACATATATTTAATTCTTAACACACCGAGAAATAACCAAGAATCAACACACCCAAACACATGTAAAGGTTATGATAGATTTCTCCAAATAATAAAGTTGTCCTTTGTTAAACTAAAAACTCTGCATTTGTCATTTTTTATCAGCTGTTGTCACTTTATTTTGCTTGGTGATTGCGATAGTTTTATCGGCTCTCAAGAAATGTTAGTATAAGTGTTTTTTTGTTTTTTTTTTATTTTGTTCTTTCTCTGTGAACTTTCAGGATTAGTGTTCGTGAAGAGGCTTGATCCACCCGCTTTAACTAAAAATTACTTATTTATATTTTTAGAAATAAATAAGAATAACCAGTAATGTATTAATCTAAATCTCTGAAAATTCCTCACTTTTATTGGGGAAATACTACTACCGTAAGCAAATAAAACTTTATTTTCTTTCAGTTTTAAGTAAACTGTAAGCATTTGATTAAGTCTGCAATTCCCTAGTATAATTCGAAAGACATTGCAAGTCACATATTTGACTTTAAAGAGAATTTTAAATAAGTTGCTTAAATTATTTGTTAAAAAAATGGCTGCCCGATGAGTGCATAAAAATATGCGAATGTATTTAAAATATCTCAAATCTTTATATATATATATGTAAATTAACAATTCTTTTCATTCTGATTAATTAAAGGCGATGTTCTTTAAAAGTAGAAACGGAATGTAAATTCAAAGAAGGCATTTCATTTATTTAAGTAATAAATTCGTATCCATTACTTGATTTTTAAGGTGTCATCAACATTTTATTTATGTATCACATAGTACTCAAGTATTATATATATATATATATATATATATATATATATATATATATATATATATATATATATATATATATATATATATATATATATATGTTTGTGTGTGTGTGTGTGTGTATTTATATATGTGTTAATAAATAAATTGTTTTGACTTTCTTGATTGGCTCATATGTATAAGCTCTAATGATATTATACAGTGTGCGATGGATGAATTGTCGACTAAAACACGCAAAATTGAAAGTAACACTTTAATAACATTTTAACAGATATATATACCGAAATTACAAAGAAAAATCTTGGAATAAAAAATAGTAAATTTATTCAGCAAATCTGCCATTGGCTACATTCTAGGCCTCCAGACGACTTGGAAATCTCCTGCACCTCTTTTGGGCAGTCTCCTTGGTTAATTTCCTGAATGCTGCCATAATCCTTGCTGTCAGTTCATTTTTGGTGATACAAGGAATTTTGTTGATCTCCCTCTCAACTACTCCCCATTCATAATAATCAAGTTTTGGATGCATTCTGGGGAGTTAGGAAAGCCAGGTATAAACGGAGACGTAGTCGCATAAATTGTCGAACAGTCAGCAAAAATGTCAACTCATTGTGTGGCATGATGCATAATCCTGTTGTCAGACATAGGTTTTTCAAGCAGCCACAGTCTTGACCCTGTTAAGCACTACCTCGTTAAGACAATTGATGTAGGCGTCTGTGTTGAGTCTGAGGCCTTGTGGGAAGATGAATGGAGGCATAACGTCGTCATCACTGGTGATCCCTCTAATCAACTTTGTACCACTATCCGAATCCTCTGCACTGTCCTCAGCTTACACCCAAACACTGTGAAATGCTCATATTGGAGCTTCCATCGTGAATGCCAACCAGTATAGCGTAACTTTTCCAAATTTTGACGGAGTGTATTGCGTCATGGTGCTGTTCTTCTTACAGTCGGTGCCAAACTAAAACTACTATACAATGCCGTCAATAAAATCAAAAACAAACAAAGCGCATGCGCGAAAGTAAGAATATAATACAGCAACAATTTGCCCATCGCTCTGTGTAGAAATATCTTATTCTATTTGACATTTTTATGGCTACCGATATTTGGAATATGACATTCATAAAATTGTTTGAGTTTGTATTTTCATAATCACCAGTTTTTTCCGAATATTTATCAATTAAAATTGATTGTCATATATTGTTTGTTTTGAAGAATCCTTATGAAGCCCATTTCGGTCTGCAACGAGGCATTATTAAATCCAAACAAATAGCAGTATGGAATAAATTTATTGTAATAATTATATATTTGTATTGTCAGTAACGACTGTTTGTATGCAAATATTTGTATATAATTATAGAAGATAGCAATTTTATTCAGAGACAGAATAATTATCTTATATACACATTATCATTTGCTTGCTTAATTCTAAAGAAAATTATATATATATATATATATATATATATATATATATATATATATATATATATATATATATATATATATATATATATATATATAAAGTCACACATAATTAAATGGACAAAGTCCGACTATTATTTTAAGTTATTTTAAATCATTTTTTTATGTTTATACGTTCTTTTTTTATCGATTCAAATATTTAACCAATTAGTGGGGAATTGTAGCTTAAAAACGTCATTTGCTTACATTTGGATACGCATCGAGCAGATATGAATGTACGAGAGAAAATTATGGAGAACTGTAGTTTAAAAACACTAAAATTGACCTTGCTAACCGAAACGCTCCTCTGTGGCTAAATCAGTAAATCACGTCGGTTCATTATAGGATACAGGTTCGATTCCTGTCGGAGGACGCATATTTTCTATGAAAATTTCTCGGACATTCATGACGTTAATACTGTTTATTATAAACAAAGCATTTACTTAAATATTTGTATCTACAAAAATTTATATTTATATTTATAAAAAATGTCTTTTATATATATATATATATATATATATATATATATATATATATATATATATATATATACGGTTTACGGTATACGGATATCTTGAACCCATTCTCTGTTGGAGATATTAGAACATCCAGGAATGGGTGTGTGTCGTTACTCTCTTTCTCCATCGTGAAATGTATCGAAGGTCTTATTGAGTTTACATAGTCCAGTAGAACCTGAACATCTTCCTGGTGTGGCCAGAGTATGAAGGTGCCATCTACGTACCTTAAACATAGAGTTGGCTATAGAAATATAAATTCTAATTCCATTTCCTCAAAGTATTCCATGTATATATTCGCCATTGTTGTTGATAATGGCGAGCCCATTGCTAAGCCCTCATCATGTCGATATATGTGTGAAACCTTTCGGAAGTGTGTTGTTTGTGTACAGATAGTCAACATTTCCATCCGATTATCTATTGGAATACTGGTCTGTTCTTCTAGGGATGAGTCCTAGGCCAGTCTCTCTCTGACTACTGAGAGTGCCCCCGCTTTGAGCTCTGGTAAAAAAAGGAAATGATAACAGCTAAAATTGCAATATGAAAACTGTTAAAAAAATTTTTTGCTGAAGATTTTAACTTTATATTACCCAGAAATTCGTACACAGATGTCCCCAAGGACATATGGCACAGTGGATAAAGGCGTTAGTTAAACCAGTGACAGAAGCAAAGAGTGTGAGTTGAATACCTAGTTAAGGCGGTGGAGAAATTGGTCATGGGAATTAACAGGAAATAACTGATAACTGACATTCATTAGATATGGCACGTGGAACTAGTCTACCGCAGTGAGCGAAATAAAGGGTTTACTTTGACATTCCAACCACCAAAAAAATGTCGGAGCGTACAACGGCCGAATCGTTGTAATAAATATGGCGACAAAGATGAGAAAATAGTCCGAATAATGTAAATATTGTACATAATGCTTCATCTCAGAAATATAGACACACACACACACACACACACACACACACACACACACACACACACACACACACATATATATATATATATATATATATATATATATATATATATATATATATATATATATATGTTATAGCGCTTTCAGTATTTATGGAGGCTTCCTTGCTCACTGTTTGTTTGCAATAATGGGAAATGTCAATGTCTTCATTATATCGTCGTCTGCTTCGAGTTACATATATTTACAAATTTATTTGTACGGCAGTTGAAAAGCCATCAATTCATGGGGTACTTTTTTTTTTTGGTATATATCTGTACCGTCAGTCCACAAAGTTCGATGAAGAATGGTCCTCACTAAGCGCTACACGTTTCTCTATGCCGTAGCCATTTTAAATCATTGATCTGAGAATGCGGTCGTATACTGCTGTCATTTTGGGTTTGGCGCCATGCGTTGCATTTGTATAAAAGTTTTGATCCGACGAGGCTATTTATGAACATGATAAGAATGTAACGTTTCGGCTTTGTAATATCTTGTGATGTAGGAAAGTGACTGTAGTGGAGCTTATTCTATGATCAATTTCTCTATCTCTCATACTAAATATCTTATAAATGATCTACACATCGATGTATTTGAAGTGTTTCATATTTAGTAATTCTACATCCTTAATTTGTATGATGTATTCAGTGTACTGACATCACTGCTTTAATTACATATCATAGTTTCTGTTTGAAACTGTTTTATCTTGAGTTATTTTAACAATAATAGAAACTGCATTACTTGAAGACTTCTGACAATAGTAAAAACTAAAAGGTGCACCACAGGGCAATAGAAAGAAAAAAATAATAGTGAAGATGGTGAATTTCCACATGACCCGAAACAAAATGTTAGGAAGTAAACCAGGCGGAGAGAGAGGTAAACAGGAGTGACTAGAGTTACTGTGCGTGATAATTCTATTTTCTTGAAAAACTGTTTAATAAAATGATTTTTAAAAATTTCAAAAGTCACGTTGACTTTCTACACAACAATATGAAAGGAAATTTCTATCAATAGCAGAAGGAGAGAGTCCAGTATGTAGACTTTACAATTGTATATTCTTGAAAAACTGATGTGACAAAAGTCATCTTATATATATAAAGTACACGGTATGTGTTTGTGTCTTTGTGTGTCCCCGTCCCAGTAACTCCTCCGCTAACACTGGTTCAATTTCAGTGATTCATAACTCATTCAAAAGCCCTAGAAAGTTAGGCGCAAGGAACGATTTTCAAGGTAGCCAGAGTATGCGATGTTAATATATATATATATATATATATATATATATATATATATATATATATATATATATATATATATATATATATATATATATATATATATTATACTAGCCATTATCGTCGTTTTCGTAGTTCAAGTGAAGGAACACTTATTTTCCTTTCGTATCCAAATTGCAGCGGGCTTAAAATTTTAAGGTGGCTAAAATTTTAAGGTGGCTAAAATTTTAAGTTAGTTTCAAAGCCGTCCTATCGGGTGACATTTAAGATAGCTTCTTTAAATAACTCTTGGTTTGGCCATCATCATAATATCTAGGGCGGAGTAGATTGGATATACATCAATAAACTACAGAAGAACTCAAAATTGATCGCTGCATTTAAGTATTGTATAAGCTTATCTTTTAAAAGTTCAACGATAATTCTTCTGCTGCCAATTTAAGGACGATTTGTTAAACGTAGGTCCTTATTTTCCTGACAAACAATTTTTTTTATTTCATGGGTGGCATAACATGGGGAAATTTCTAAGATAAAATTAATACAGTGTAAATATGGACCAATAGAATTTAGAATCAGTTATACATTGAACATTTGAAAAGTTAGAGAAACGTAAGACATAATTAAGTAAAACCTATATTATGAAATCTATATGAATAAATGTTCAATTTTCCCAGAAATTCTGAGACTAAATACCCCCCCCCAGATCTAATTTATAGTAATTAGGTATTTACTCGATGCTCCACGAATTCGAGTTGTGTAACCTCTCGGTATAATTTTTCTCAGTTGTGACTTTGCCCTTCGATGGAACCGCCCCTGAGCGCACTCTGCACAAAAACAGACACCCAACTAAGATGTGATAACAACTACTATATATTAATTTGGTATTTACTCGACACCCCAAAGAGTCGCGCGTTGTGATATAAGGTCGGTTTAATTGGGGAGACCTAGCGAGTACATCAGGGCTAGGAACAGAATTTCCCCGCAACCGTGCATTGAGAGAGAGAGAGAGAGAGAGAGAGAGAGAGAGAGAGAGAGAGAGAGAGAGAGAGAGAGAGAGAGAGAGAGAGAGAGAGGGAGGGAGGGAGAGAGAGAGAGAGAGAGAGAGGGAGGGAAGCTGTCCCCCATGACTGGGAACTTCTCAATATAATTTTAGTCAGTTGCGAGTCTGTTCACTCGGACTAAGAACAAACATCCTCAACATCCCAATGAGTCAGGTTGTGACATAATATCAGTTATTAATGTAGGGACTCCGGCCAACTTATCCAAGCTTGTCAGAGCTGGTCTAAGCTAGTCATAGATGGTCTCAGCTGGTTCAGGCTGGTCAAAGCTTGTCCAACCTAGTCATAGCCGTGATACTACCAGACAGAGACGCATCTGAGAGATGATAAATAGGGTGTTACAAACTACTCGAGCGAGCAGTTTGCACGCTAGATATTTACTCTGTCTCCCCACTAAGACGTGTTGCGACACAAGGCCAGGTTCAGGGGCTGGGGGCCAGAGCGCGTACAACCCGGCTAGGAATAAAAATTACCCGCAGCTGCCGCAGACGTCGGTTGGGCTGGCCTATATGCGAGCAACGATCCCTCTCTATTGTGCAATGAAATGGCGCGATCTAGGGATGCTGTTCCCCTGTCTGGGCACCTCACAGTATAAAACTTTCCTCAGTTGCGTCTCTGTTATTTAACGGAGCTGCCCCTGAGCGCAATCTACCTAAAGACAGAGACGCAAATGAGAGATGATAAATAATGAGTTACAAACTTCTCGAGAGAGGATTTTACACACTAGGTATTTACACTGTCTCCACACTAAGACGAGTTGTGACACAAGTTCAGCTTTTTAATGTGGGGGCCCGAGCGCGTACACCTGGGCTAGGAACAAAATTTGCTCGCAGCCCCTGCAAACGTCAGTTGCGCTGGCGTCGGTGCAAGCATCGATCCTTCCCTCTTGGTGCAATGAGAAGACGCGGCTTCGGGTAGGTTTTCGCCATGACTAGTCATCTCTCATTATAATTTTCCTCAGTTGCATCTTTGTCCTTTGACGGAGTCGCCTCTGTGCGCACTCTGCCCAAAGACAGAGACACGAATTATAGACGATAAAAATGTGTAACATATCTCTCAATAGAGGTTTTGATTTACTCCCCACTGGGTCAGGTTGTGACACATGGTATGTTTTAAGGTGGAGAACCGTGTGTCTTTCCACCGGTTGCTGGATTTAGCTGGTTATGGCTGGTTCAAGCCGGTCGAAGGTAGTCATAACTGTGATACTACCATCAGAATGTGTATACCATTCGAGGGAGGAGATTACACACTAAAAAACTGAATATATATATTATATATTATCTAATTCTAGGACATATCACTCTTCATGTGTAATTAATTTGCATACTGGTTTTAAAAAGTTTATTCCATTAATTATCTGCCCTTCATTACTTTTCTTTTATTCGGATTGTTTCATATCAAAAGTAGTTTTGTTTAGGAATATCATATTATATACTGCAGAAAACTGTTTGAAATTTACATCCTATTTGGCCTTCAACAAGTTGGCATCTATTTGTAAAACTTTCCTTAACTTTAAGAAACCAATTTATGAATGAAATATTCATTTAAATTATTTCTCTCAAAATTTCAGGTAATGAATATATCTTACTTGCTAGTATTTTATAAAACTGAGCCGACGGTGATGCTATATGTGCGCTTCATGAATGCCGAATATTTTCTATACTGAAATGGTTAATTTTCCATTAGCCTTTTTTTGTTTAGCAGTAAAAAATGTGAATAGAGTATTTTTTTCAAACTCTGCATTTTTCCTGATATGTTCCCCATACTGTTATCTTCCATTTCAATCAAACATTCAGTTTTAGATTATTTTTATTTTATTTCTGTCCTTTTCTATATTTTGTTTAATATCCGTTTACCCACTTTTCATCAGTCCTAGTGTAGACTTAGTTGACTTGCAATTTTTTTCGTTTGCTTTGTGTCACATTTCTGTTGATTCTTCTATTAAAACTGTCAAATGACTCCTCTTATTTTCCCTGTTGTATGTATGCAACATTTCCAACAGCTAGACATATGTTATTAATACGTAATTGAAATTATCTGATAATCTCAACGATCTATATTGTTTTTTTCAATAATTGTTTTATTTATCTCAATTTCAAATTAAAAAAAAGAAAGATTTTCCATCCCATCATAATCATGTAAATATATATTGTATTTATTTTGGGCTAAATATTTTATATAGATTTATTCGAAACGGTTAATTTAATTTTCCACCTCCATATACAGCTTTTTCGATTTACTTAAAATTGTCTACTTAATTCTCATTTTCTATTCTCGGAGAACTTTAATAAGATTTTCTCATTCATATGTCCTTCCCGATATCGTTGTACATAAACCAGATTGTACATGTGTCAAATCACTCCCGTATACAATAAAGTTAACTACGGGATTAGTTTAATTGTTATTATATTTGCTCATAAATTTCTGATGTCATCATAAAACTATTCGTACACTGGAGGCTATTTTCATCAAGCTGGATTATTTATATTCACAGAACACTTAAATAAGTACGCAATAATAGATGAACTTTATTGCAAATTTCTAATTGGTAAATTTAATGGATATATGCGTTAAAATATTCACAGTAACCTGTTGGAGTTAACTTCATACATTGACATATAAGATGTTATATGACGTTGAAGACGGCATTCCCGTTGGTATACGGAGTGTGGCTAGTTTGGTTTGGTTTAGTTTGGTTTGGTTTACGACATGTCAGGCTCAATAGGTTATTTAATGCCGACAAAAATTTTTATTGCTGGTAATATTTTGTTTTGTCAAAAATCTGTTTCTGGTAATATTTTTCCTTCAAAAATGTATTACTGGTAATATTTTTTTTCAAAAAAGTATTGCTAGTAATATTTTTTTCAAAAATGTATTGCTGGTAATAGTTAACTATTTGGCCATAGCTTGGACCCTAACAGGTGCTACCACCGCTGGTCAGGGTGGTCCTGGGAACACCATCAATTAAGAGGTGGTTCCGCGCTACTCAAAACCTCCTGATCGACGGCCTTGCTGCTGGACGTAGTTTATCATCTTACCCAGGACGGGGAGTGTAGGTGATTACTTATAAAACGCTGACATACAAGTTAAACACACTGTAGGGTTTAAAATAAAGAGTTGAAACAGAAAACAACCAAGAAGAAGGCAAGTCTATGGGCGGAAATTCCTTGTTGATAAAAGAGTTCAGAGGAGAATACATAGACTGGTTCAAGCTGGTAAATTGAAAAAAATGCCTCAAATCAACACTAGATAAGTAGAGATATGCAGAAGAGCTTTTTTGAATGAACAACACGTAGAGGTATGAATGAGTTGTAGCTGTTGCCAGATAATTAGAAGTTGATGCCACAAATCGCAATGTTTAAAGAATATAGAACAATAGAAGATTGGGAAATGTTACCTAGTTTGATATGTCTTGGTTCTGCTGAGACATTCGGATGGTAGGGAGATATTTGTCACCAGATGTATGGATGCATCCTGCCTTGCTTCAATGGTTCAGGCGGCTGATAATGTTATAATGATAACAGTAATAGTTTCCTGGCATATACTGGAATACATGTTATGATTATATAATCGATTAAATGTAGCGGCCTCCCTATGTAATTTAACTGACGACGTGATTCAAATTATAATTTCAGTGTCTACATCCCTTGCAACACCATGTGAACAAATCAAACATAGTGACGGTTGACATCACAATCCACGGATCTCAATCCAATTGAGTACCATTAGAATGTGTTCGAAAGACGGAATCGAACCGTGGACGCTAAACGACAACAATCTATAGAAATGAAATAATAAAATAATTTATCCAAATTTCGAAAATTTTGCCAGATCATTGTCAAATCTGCGGCAAAAACCGAGGTGATTCTAAAGGCAAAACGAAATTAAAACGGCGACTCTAAGTGTATACATAATAGTACGACTGTATTATGCTAAATTCTAAGAGTATTTTTTGCTTAAATCAACGACAAGACTACCACGGTGGACTAATGTATTATGTATTGAGGAACAAAATGGCCGTGTTCAAATTCCAGTAGAATTTATTATATTCAATTGCGAGCTAATAACCATTGAAAATGCATTAATACATCACTTATCCCTCAACTATGGGTAAATAGCACGACAAACTGGGTTATATAGCCTTAGTTGGCAACCAGTCTAGGCGAAGGAAAACCCTGAATTCAAACCAGCCAGGAGAGAGTTTGGTTCCATCAGGCTATCTTCCCCGACAGACACATTCTACTGCAGCTGGAGTACATGTGGTGCCCCTTCGACTCTAATGAGTCACGGGATTCGTGAACATGAGCCTACCTTTTATGACTTTTAATAAATCGAAATTTAATTTGTCTACCAAGTTCCTATTTATATTAGCCATGCCTGCCACGGTGTAGTTGACCATAATTCCCTATAGATATCTTTTCTTTAGTATATTGGAATTTCTTTGGTTTATTGGGCAAATAAAATTATACGATGTCTCGTTTCTTCGTCACAGATTCGGAAGTTTTGATTTTCTTCGTGTGTTTGCTACATTATCTGCAGAACAATTTCAACCTTGATTATGATCCTATAGCTGTGGATTGAAAGGAAGCATTCATGGCATAACCAAAGCATTAATATGAAACGGAACGCAAAACTTGAACTCGGAACAACGATTACACATTTCGAATCAATAACCAATGAACTACACTATTCTCATATCCTTAATTAATATTTGTTCGCTTCTCAAATTTTCATGAAACTGTTATCAAGGATACACATAGTAATACGTAAAAAGACTATATAAGTGACTAAACACTGAGAGAGACAGAATATGAGACGCAATAGTAACGACTCCCGGGGTACTGAGAATATACGAAGGAAATCCCATTATATAACAATAATTAAACTATTATTCACAAACGGGCATCAAAAAACATCAATGTGGAACATTACCAAATGGTCAGAAAATATTTACTGTAAATGAGTCCACTAAAAGTGTCAAAAATGAGTTTAACTTTTAACTTTTAACTTTTTTTTCCAAACTCGAATATTTATCATATTAAAACTGACTTCAACACTCGAGTTTTATTTTACATTTCGAATAACCTGTTGAAAATATATAACAATACAGTTATTTTTCAACTACACAAAGGCTCAATTAAGAATAAGCGGGAAGTAAGTCAGATCATATGTCGCCTAAATAGTTTAACTATTCTTTGACATAGGCTTCTGGAAAATGAACTGAGAATGAATGTGAGTAAAAAATAAATTGTGAGTAGTTTAACCATCTACGACTATATGAGAATACTATACCCATTTAGAATCATTGGCTGAATTTCTAAAAATATCCGGCATCAGGAACCTCATCGTAGATTAAAAACAACCAAATATATTCATATTTAATCTTAAAATGTCTTATGAAATATCAGAGAAATGTGAGGATGATGTTCGAAATTATATCAATAAAAGCAACAGTTTATGTCAAACGATGATATTACATAACAAAAACATAGATATATAAAGAAAAACGTATAACGGTGCCAGAAAAAAGCATTTATAAAAACAGAGCAATAATCAAACTAACAGCGCATTGAGTTTAAATGTGCAACGTCAAGGTAGATGTGAGTGTGTGACGCATGAAACGTAACTGATATACATGTAAAAAGAGTCAGAAATCCAGAAAAAAATCTACAAAAATCGTATTCTTCTCTAGTATAACACACTAAATATATGTTGGGTAATACACGTCACATGTTGTCAAGAATGCTGCCTTGTAATGATAACTTCAAGAAAAAATTATAGCAACCATCCAACATGACTGCCGCTAGGTTCCTTATTTACCAAATTATTATTTTCTTTTTGGTTTCTCTGAAAACGGCACACACGGACCAATATTTTACACGTAAATTCTCCAAGATGCATATTTGTGAACGAAGCGAACAATGTGCTCATTTTGAATCCATAGCCTAAACAATCTTCGGATACTATGTGCACGCTTCTCGGTACATTTATGCTTCGCTGAGTTTATTATTCATGCACGTTAAATTGAAATAAATTACGTAGACAAAATGAATATTCGCTGTGCTATACTTCACAAGAAACACACACACACACACACACACACACACAGACACACACACACACACACACACACACACACACACACACACACACACACACACACACACACACATATATATATATATATATATATATATATATATATATATATATATATATATATATATATATACGTGTAAGTGTGTATGTGTGGACATACTGAGTGCGCGAGTGTGATTTTTTTAGGAGTGGAGATTAAAATATTGAGGAGTGTTTATCGGGAAATAAGCACTGTCAATAGTGAAATGAATTATTTTTCTCTTATTTTTTATTTTATGCATTTTTTTTAATTTTCTATATTTATTATTTTTATATTATTCGATTGTCTCGTACATACTGCATTTGTAAATGTAGGTATTTGTTATAAAGTATTTCTGGTTGAATTTTCTTATTTCTTATTGGGCTAAAAAAAATGAATCACTTTATAAAACACACACAAACTATTTCTAATTCTAACAGTTGAAATACAATCCTTGATAATGGCTAAAAGTATAGCCGAAAGCGCTCGGAAAAGAACATTCGGACAATTTTTATATAATTTATCCTCTGAAAAGAAAAACTTTATTAGATCGCACGAGAAATTATATAAAAAACTAAATAAAAGCACCTTGTCAGTCGTTTTTAATGAAAAAAAAAAAAAAGAATATATATATATATATATATATATATATATATATATATATATATATATATATATATATATATATATATATATATATACATACGTGTGGGTGTGTGTTTGTGTGTGAAGAAAAACTTAAATATAGGATTATAATTTTCGAAACAAACCATTAATGATATTATTTTTTTAACCGTAACGAGACTGAACACAATTTTGATTTTGGAAATGCTACTCTAATTATAAGAGAAAAAAATTGCTGAGACGAAAATGCTTAGAAAGAGTTTTAATCGCTATATCATTAACAGTAAATGCATATCTTTTTTCTTATATCGTTTACCTTATCTTGTTAGATTTTCTCTTCTAATGTAGGACATTTTATAACAAAAATGACAGTATCGTAAACAAAAATAAAAAGACTATAAATGAAGTAGACGTGTTTATAGACCCAAAATGTGGAAAAATATATAATTTTTCAGGGCCTCATTTACTTTTTCCATATGTGTAGTCGCATCATCGGACACATAAATTTAGTTCGCTGAAGTCGTAAAGGCTTCACATCCTTCGGTGCATATGGTGCATGCTATATACAGCAATGTTTTTGCACGGGGTTGATTCCCTCTGGCAAAAGAATGCATTGCACACGCGTTGTTTCTCGACGATGCAATACCGTATTAAGGAGTTCATACTCCTGACATCGTTGCTCCCTGCCATTCGACTGCTCAATTTTATGCTGCGCGCCTATTCGTACTCGACATCTCATGTGCACATGTCGTCTTGGCCTTCAGCGCCTCCATTTTTATTCTACCGTTGAAATTAAATGACGCAAACTAAATGTCACGGTTAGATCAAAATTTATGTTTCTTTTAATAGTAAAAAATACTACAAATACTAAATTGGTCTTTCCTTGACGATGAACATATAATATAGAGAAAGAAAGCGAAAATATGTCTAATTATAAAATTATTTCTTAGATATATATTTTTTTTTTAAAATAATCTATTTCTGAATAATCTAAAAAATCCTGTCATAAAATTTCTGTTTTAGCTAGTAGAAATTTCTTCAAGCATTCAGAAGTGTTTATAGAAATTAATGAAATTACTTTCACTGAATGTAAAGTTATTAAGGAGAAGGTTCAGTAGAGTTAATAGCAAAATATTCAAGAAAAAAGTGTAATGAATAAGAGAATGAATATGCAGTGGAAATTTAGAAGTAATTACAAGGTGACTGAAAACTAACTCTTTACTTTATGTATGTTAGAGTCTCCCCTGTTGTGAAAATTATAGTGTTATATATGAATAAAATGTCGCTGACGACACTTGAGTTTGAAAATAGATCACCAGTGAACAAACACAGGCGATCCCATTATTGAAGTAAGTGGATCACGTGGCCATAGAAGAAAAGAATATATAGGAAACCGCGTGACGTTTAGATTAATTCGCATTTATGTTCTATCCTCTATAATATACGGCCCGCTATTCTCTATTCTCTATACTCTTCCGATATTTAGATCACTATACTGATTACTGAGTATTATCGAGCAAGTACTATTAGTGCGAGATTATTCGATTCAACGCGTACTATAATCATATCTGCGATTACAAAGTTTCTACACCGACGAGCATTAAGAATGTGACTACGAGTATTCGTTGACATCACTGTATTCGTTGACATCATTGTCAAACAATTGTTCGTTGACATCAGAAAATTCAGTCAGACGAGAGAATACATCATACATAAAATAGGTAGTTAATTATCAGTCACCCTGTATAATGTAGAAGTTTATGTCAAATGGCAGGAATATAAATTCTGACTTCTATGTAAGCTCATTATATAAACTCAGAGCAATAATTCTTCCAGGTAAGTCATATTTGAAGATGAGTGATGTACTGTTGCCACAATTGAATAAGCCACCTTTCTAACAAGATAGGAATGGACCGATCACGTTAGTACATGGATGTTGCACCCCTGATTTGGAACGTCCAAATTTTCATCGCTTTGGAGCAGGAAGGATGTACTCAAAAGACATTGCTTCTCCATGTGGCAAAACTAAGAAATTAGCCAAAGCATTCTGGTTTTCATAGCCCCCTTCAAAAGTTAAATACATCTTCTGATGAACAAAGTTGTTAACTGAGGCGGTGTTTTTTAAATTTGAGTTTATTTTATTCACATTATCATGCTTTGGGTGAAACTGGTATTACATATATTTTAATTAGAAATCAGATAACGCTTTTTGCTCGATTCAGGATTTTTAATCAAAATTTGATGATAGCTTTTTTGAAGGTATTAAATTTTAGAATATAGTATTTGGGCACACAATAATAAAAAAAAAGATAAAATAGTAGTTTTTTTTAATTACCGAGTTTATCGAAGATTCATTAATAATTCTTTATACAGGCACGAATTGGTATGCATATGTGCATTGAAATTTTTGTATAGAATTTCTGTATTCTAAGTTAGCATTAATGAATATATTAGTGGTAACATCAAAAGATATTCTATATTTTAGTGAATATCTTGAAACTGCATAAGTTCCTTATATGAATATATTAATGATTTTATATGTTGAACATGTCTGATTAGTTTCATGCATGAATGATACAATCTGTATCATTGCATCTCGCAAAATGCAATATCTTAACATATAATGTTCTATATATTTCTATCGTTGTTAGAGCTATTTTGAATCTAAGATGTTACAGACCTATATTTTATTTCAAGTACAACGTGTTTATGCAAAAGAGTATCTAGTATTAAGTACACTTATAACAAAACTACTCGAAAACATTCGATTTTTATTAACTGCTTTAATCTAGATTAAGAGAGAACTTGCAAGAAGCTTTTATCCGGGAGCAAATTAAGTAATATTTCATCAATATGGCATCACATATCGACAGTCCAATGGTTGAATTAAATAGATCTCAACGTAATTTAATCTCCACGATAACGGAATCTAGGTGACTATATTTATGAATACCGTTGGTTAATTTGATTTAGAGAGCATAAGCTATTAAACATATATTTTAAAATGTGGACCACAATGAAGAAATTTAATACATAGACTTTTGGTGTATATTGCATAATATATTGAGAATGTGCATTCTTCCAGCATCCGTGGATTGGGGAGTTATCCAATATACTTTCTTACAGGTAATTGATTCCAAAATGACAATGTATGATTGCAAGCAAAAGTAGCAAACCATCATGCAAGTTGCAAAAAAGACATACAGAAACCATTCAAGTGCAACATTTTAATTATCTAGGAAGTGTTTTAAAATATACAAATCCAACGAATCACAGGAGAATTTTCACCGCACCGACACTATCAAAACTAAAATTGAAAATACGTTATCTGAACACAAAATAAATTCGTCACAACAAAGTCTAAAATAATAAGTCTTAATTAATACATAATGGAATAATATTGTACAACTTGAATAAGTAATTTACTTTATTAAATGCAATAATTGCCAAAAACATTATATAAATACAAATGGGATCTTTTACAAACACATTAAGCGCATTACTTTGTTTAGCATATCTACAAGTTTATAAGAAATTTGCTCTCTCATCTATAATAATAGTCACAATGAACCTATAAAAGAAACCACAAGGAATTTAAAAAAATATTAAATGAACCTGAAAGGGATCTTTTACAAAACAATACATTAAATGCTTTCGTTGCTCGACGGAACGAGACAATCCATAATTTTGATTTAGAAAATGCTACTCTAATTAAAAGAGAAAAAATTTACCAAGGTATAAATGTTTAGAAAGTGCTTTATTCGCTAGATTATCTACAGTTAATTTGCTATAGTTTCATACAAGATTCCACCATTCTTTCAGATCTTCTGTTATTATAATGTTCGATATTTAATAAAAAATGATGGAAGCATAAACAAAAAGAAAAATGATTTAATGAAGCCTACTAGATTATACAGAGACAACATTTAAAAATTCATCTCCTCGGGTTTCACCTTTTCTTCTTGTGCGTGTGTAATCGCAGCAACATAAACATGAGTGTGTGCGTGTATATATGTGTGTGTAAGGTACAAATTACTTCAAGTGTGTTTTGTTAAATTCAAAGGATGAGTTCTATCTATTTAATTATTTGCTGCATCTGTCAATGTTTTCATTAATATATTTTACATATTGATATCTTTCTTGACACCGTCCTGGGAAAGATGTTAAACTACATGCGCGTCCTGGGTAAGACAATAAAATACATCCAGCAGTAAGGACTCTGATCAGGAGGTTTTGAGGAGAGTGGAACAATCTCTTAATGGCTGGTGTTCCCAGGACAACCCTGACCAGGGGTGGTAGCACCTGTTAGGGTCTCAGCTATGGGAAAATAGTTAACTATTACCAGCAATACTATTTTTGAAAATAAATTATTACCAGCAATAGAATTTTGAAGGAAAAATATTAGAGGAAACAGATTTTTGACAAAACAAAATGTTACCTGCTATAAAAATTTTATCGGCATTAAATAACCCATTGAGGTTGATATGCCGTAAAACAACATAAGCCAAATCAACCTAAACCAAAGAATACCTATTTTATTCATACGAATCTATCCTAAAACGTCTCCATTACATACCCCATTGAGGTTGATATGCCGTAAAACAAAATTAATTTCAGTAAACGATCTTTATATATATATATATATATATATATATATATATATATATATATATATATATATATATATATATATATAAGGCAGCGTGCGTGAGTGTGTTTAACGAATGCACGGCCGCAATTTTCGACGGATTTGAACCAAAATTGCCATGCACATGTCCCAAGTTAGCGATAAGGCCAATACCGACTTTGAATTTCCCAACGCCCATCGATAGTGGAAATAATCGATATGTTCATGCTTCTACGGCAGTTTTCATGTAGTTTGCGGCCATTTTCTACTGGCCAGAGTGAGAGCCTATAGCTGGCTGCCACGAATAGGCAGGAAGATTCTATTGGCCAGCGTGAGAGCGAACAGCTGACTGACACGAATATAAACTAACATGCTAGCATGCAAAAAAATCGATCGCTGCATTCGTCACAAGTGGGAAAAATTTAGATCTGCATGGCACTTTACTCCAATTGGCTCATTCGCTTGCTTAAACTCAACGTTGATTCTGATTCCGCAGAACTGTGTTGGTTGTGTAAATGTATTTGTTGTTAACATTATTTTTCCATTCGGTTTTTCCAGTTACGAGTCCTTTTTAAAGATGATCGTTTTGTGTTCATTTTGTTTAGTTCTTTTTTCGTAACAGATTTAGTGTTCAGTGTGAGATAGGCAAGAAGTAAGGCATGTAGCAACATCAGCACGGCAAAGGGGAGTCCTTTAAAGGCAAGGAAGGGCAAAAATATTTTACGTCAAGTGATAGCGATTGCTGTATGAGTCGTACGTTCTTTAAGCAAGCACGGGCAACGCCGGGCCATGCTGCTAGTACATATATATATATATATATATATATATATATATATATATATATATATATATATATATATATATATATATATGTATATATATGTGTGTGTGTGGGTGTGTGTGTGTGTGTGTGTGTGTGTGTGTGTGTGTGTGTGTGTGTGTCTGTGTCTTCGGAAGACTTAATGAGGAAAAACTTCTTAAAGAGGAAATAAATTTTAGATATTTACGATTAGCTTAATCACTAATGTCAATTAGATTTAATGAGATATACTATGTTCTGACAAGTTTCTTTTTCTCATTGTCTTTAAGTAAACAATTCTTTTCTCTTCATTTTCAATTGCGTATTTACAGAAAGTAATTATTTTCAAAAAAGTCCTTCTCTATTCTTCCTCGGCATGCCATATATATATATATATATATTGATTCGAGAAAGCGAAACCACTTTTCATTCTTTCTTAGCCAAACACTAATCGCCTCAGTGAAAATGACATGTTCAGTCATGAAGAAATCCTATTTCGAATTTCTTTGCTATTTTCTTCCTTTCGTCCTTTCTTTCATCATGAGACATAATTTCGCCGTAAAATTCATAGTATCCAAAGTCTTGCAAGACTCTGGACATGAAGAATGAACTTCTTTGTGCCATTTGCACTGCCGTCTGCTCCGTGATGCATCTCCTTGCATCCTGACGCAAAGCTCTTTCACTTTCTTTGAAATTCCCATTGTGTTTCTTATCTTTTTTTCCTCAGCAATGGTGTGTATCTAATACATTGAAAGCCTATATATATATATATATATATATATATATATATATATATATATATATATATATATATAAAGGTGAACATTAATGTTAAAATTTAGAGGCGAGAGGCTGTTTTATGCTACGCAATCGTCAGGCCACGAGTGTTGTTTTTCTTTTTTTTCTCGGTTCTTTATATATACGAATCAGTGGTGAATTTTGGGTAGTCAATTTTGGTGGTTATTTTGCCGAAAGTTATTTAATCGTTTATTTATTTATTTGGGTTAAATTATATTGCTTGTTTTTATTTTTTATTTTTATTTTTTTTACTTCTTATCTTATATATTTATTTATTTATATTTTAACCGGTGTTTTATTAACGTAGTAAAAATTTGTTTATATCGCTTAATAGTTTTGTTTTGGTTTAGGAAGATAATTATAGCTATTTATTCAATTTTGTGTTTGATGGCTGTAGTTTATTCTAACTATTATATTGACGAGAGCAGTTTTTAATTTGCTTATTACTTCATTTATTTATTATGTTTGATTATATTTACTTGTTTCTTTCTAACGGTTAATTTATCGAGATCCGCTTGTTAGATTGTTTATTCGTTTGGATTTATTTAGATTAATTTACGTGTTTTTATTATTTATTTATTATTTATATTATTATTATTTACTCTTTTCGGTTTTAGATTTTTATGTAACCTAGTATATTTTATCCTTATATAACAGTTATATCTATGTTTTTCGTCCGATTTTTATAGTCTAACTAATATTTTAGTCATAATGTTTTGTTAATTTGTTTATTATTTACTTTATTTATTTTGGTTCATTGATTTTTTTTGATTTTTTATTTATTTATTCTATTTCGTCTATTCAAACGGGTGTGATTTGGTAACTTTGTCTAATTTATTTTATGAATTTTATTCCCATTTTATTTATTTATTTTATTTTACTTTTTTCAGTTTTCGATTTTTAAGTGACGTAGTAAGATTTGTTTTCATGTCTGCATTTTTAGATGATCTCGGATCGTTTATTTAATAATTTATTTTGGTCTGGGAAGGTAATAATAGTTATTTTTCCTCCAAGCAAAGTTTGCAAATTTTGGATTGGTTGTTGTAGGCTGATGATCTTTGCCTTATTTTCCAAGATATTTTTGGTGTGATGTGCGTTTCTTTTCAATTTCCCAGATATAATTAAAAGCATTGTGCTGTTCGCGTATTTACTATTTGTGAAAAATATTTTTTGTGCATAATTTCTTTGTTTCCAGGGTCATTCAGTTATTTCTATGTATAATATATCTTCATTATATGGTGATTTTATCGATGCTTTGTATATTACGTTGTTTTGTAAGCAATTACTGTTTAAGTGACATTTATTCATTATTCTGCATTTACACGTGGTTTTCATTTGTTCGTGTGGTTTGTTGATAGTTTGCCTGTTGTGCTTTTTATTATTTGTGCCATGTTCTCGGTGCAACTGTAACTGATTTTTACTGTGTTTTTGTTGAATATTTTGTGTAGGGTGCTTGATTACGATAGGTATATGTGTAATAGTTTGAAGAATATTTTTCCTAAGTTTTTTATTTAAGTTTTCTCTGTATGGTGGTTTGAACTGTTGGCCATTTTGTGTCCTGTGCTGAGTATGTGTTTATATATTTACACACGCTCTATCTCTGATATTGAGCACATTATCGCATAAATATAGCACAAATCAAGAGTATATTTCTTCATATATATATATATATATATATATATTATTGTTATGATATTTATTTATTTGTATAATTTATGCACCTGGATTTTCTTCTTCACAATGGCGATGCCTTGTATTTTCTTACTGTCCCGAAATTAAGGAATTGTAGTCCTCTATGCCCGAGACCCAAAAAATCATTACATTATACCAGTCCGTCAATTCACCTTTGAAATCAGTTCCCTGTAACACGTGCCATATATATATATATATATATATATATATATATATATATATATATATATATATATATATATATATATATATATATATATATATATGTCATTCACAGACAGTACTGTTTTGCTGTATCACAGCTCCTCAGTGCGACTAGACTTCCGAATGCTTCAAGCCCGTATTGAAACACATCTAATTTGGTGTCAGACAGAGCTATCTTCACTCGGTAGAGTTACACAACTAAATCTAGCGTATTGTTTTTACAAATGTAAACAAATGCCAATCAGCCAACGTTCTCCATTCATTTTACTGAAGAGCTTTGCATTAGTGCAGGTGGCTGTTGTTTATAGAATTAGCTTATCACTCAACAGTGCTCAATTGAAATGTATTTTCCAGAGCTAAATTATGTTATTCACAGACAGTACTGTTTCGCTGTATCACAGCTCCTCAGTGCGACTAGACTTCCGAATGCCTCCAACCCGGATTGAAACACAACTAATTTGGTGTCAGCCAGAGCTATCTTCACTCGGTATTTATATATATATATATATATATGTATATATATATATATATATATATAGATAGATAGATAGATAGATAGGGATATATATATATATATATATATATATATATATATATATATATATATATATATATATTACTATTATTATTATTTATTTATTTGTAGAATTTATGCACCTGCACTTCCTTCTTCACAATGGCAATGCCTTGTATTTTTCTTACTGTCCGGAAATCAAGGAATTTTAGTCGTCTATGCCGGAGACCCAAAAAATCATTACGTTATATCAGTCCGTCAATTCAACTTTCAAATCAATTCCATGTAACACCTGCCATATGGAAATCTTACTGGTAGACGTTAAACGTATCTCCACTATCAAACGAATCCTCGGAAACCTCTCGCCATTCTAAGGTACTTCGCCTTAACAGAATAATTCCATTCGCCAACTGCAGATGGTCATCACTTTATACGACGATTATACCTCCATAACACACAGCTCTTGGGAAATTAGTGCACACACACATAGTGATTTCAAGCTTTTGTGTTCAATCATCAGTTTCTCCTCAGGAAATGAATTTGGACAAAGACTATTCGTTCGGGCACATGTAAATGACTTGGGTCTAGTTTAGTCACCAGTATTTCTGATGTTACTATTTTATTTCGGTTTGCTATATTTAATCACTTCTGTGCACAACTTAATGTTTGAGATATCAGCTTAGTTGTCTCTGTCACAAGTGAACGAAGTTCAACCCCAGGTGAGGCTTAGCGTTTCGAATTCTTATTTTGATAGCGTTTACATGAATAAAATTTTTGTTTAAATGCAGTCTTCCTATATGCACATATCATGAGATTCATACCTATGCGTGTTAACATAAGCCTTCTACATAAGAAAAAACGTGCTAAGAATTTTGCTTCTGAGATAATTTATTTACTCTTTCATTTAGTATATATTAAAAAATACAGTTACCGTAATTCCCCTTCATCCATAATACGCACACCTAAAATTGTGCTGAAAGTGTAGAAAAATGCTTCTAATCACGCATAATACGCACCCTTATTTGGTAATCAAACACTATAAATTGTACTCACCAATTTTATTATGTCCAGCGTTTCGTACTCTAATTTTTAAAAATGGTTTTAAACATAGAACAATATTATTCTAATTTATTTTTATGATAATTCTTATTTTATTTTACGGAAATTTCTTAAAGATTTTTTGTACCTGAGCATAATAAGCCCCCCCCGCCTGATTTTGTTCATTATTCCATAGAAAAAATGCGTATTATATATGGAGAATTACGGTTTGTGAAATCTTAATATTTTCAATGAATTTTGGTGATAAATTTATATTACCTTTTTAGAAAATCTAACGGAAATCTTTTTTTTTTCTGATAACATTCTCAATGAATATATCGTCGATATTTATTTATTTACACTACTACTACTAATACTAATACTACTACTACTACTACTACTACTACTACTAGGGTCATAATTATTCACAAGTTGCTCCGAAAAGTTAGTGTTAGAGACATAGTCCGATAAATTAAAAGTCACACAGATAAAGAACCATTGTGATATCTAGAGACAGAGATACAAAACAAATGATCAAGATATAAACTATATAAACTGAGAAATTCCGAAAAATTGAGAGAGAAAGAGGGAGCGAGAGTGAGAGAGATTTACGGAGATATACATGTAGATAATAGGAGAAAGTTACTAAGCAAGAGAGCGATGGGTAAAAATGTATAGAAATGTTATAGCCTATAGCATCTTAGTTTAAATCTTAGGAATGATTACTAAAAATTATACCCACTGGAAATTTATAGACAAATTGTACGTGAAAGCTCAGATTTCATTCTAAACCATAAGATGAGCCATTTCTCCGTCCCTTCCGCCATATATTTGTTCTTTCTTGTCTTGATGTCAAAACTATACAATAACTTCACTATATCGCTTTTTCATGTTAACACAATTCTCAGTTTGTGTATTTTTGCCATATTACTGTTGCTTAGCCTACATTTATCTTGCATGTATATTCTGTGATTAGCATTATTTTATCCTGTTCTTTTTCTTTCCTTTGTTATTGTTTATTGGAAACATTGCAAATTCATTTTGTTGGGCATTTTTCCAATTACACTTAACCATGGTCAATTACTCCGCAAGTAGAATATGAAATAAATGCAACAGTGTCGGTCAAAAATAAAAGTAATTAAGATGAAAAATAGTTTAACTTTATAAACAATATTTCAACCTGAAGATATAAAAAAATGAAAAAAATTACTCTGACGAAAGAGATGAATTATTTTCCGTTATTTTTTCCTTTTGCTGAAAAAAATCTCGAAACGATTTTTTAGATTGAAAACTTGTTTTTTTTTTTGTAAACTTTTTCGTTTTCATATAATCTTAAAACCAGAAAAATGTAATACTGCTTTTTTCACTGTCAGAATCAAAAAAGTGATCTACTTTTATAAATTTGTTTGAGTATATGAACAAATGCTAAAAAATCCAAACTATTACTAATACTACTAACAGCAACAACCAGAAGGAAGAGGGGAAAGAATGACAGAAAGAAAAAAAAGTCAAGTTGACGACTGGAAAATAGAAGGAATTTTGTATGAGATCTTACATGTAATAATACATAAGGTACTTATTTTTATTAATATTCTCATGTCAAATTTTCTTCGAGCGTCTTAAACTAGTAATACATAACAGTTATAATGCTTGCTAAATTCAAAATGGCTGGCTGGCTAGAGACTGATTAT
>OZ038481.1:107754593-107759593 GCA_964036315.1 Acanthosepion esculentum
GTGTCAAATTTTCGAACCACTCTTTTTTCATCATATCCCCTAAAAAGTTCAAACGATTCCTTCTGATGTTAAGCATAAGTGCCTTTTACGTTTTCTTTTTCTTTAAATCTTCGTAGTTGCTCACATGTTCCGTCCACCGTATTTACGGTATTCTTCTAGGCAGTACAAAAAGAAAATAGGAATTGTCAGCGGAACGAAATCGATCTAACACTGTAGATAGAATAAAGGTTTCAGTTCGATATTTCTTGAAGAAGATTACACGGATTGACAAGTACCTGATATAGGCCGGAGAGAAGAACGAACGAGCCATTTTGATAATGACATCAAAACGTTTAAATAATAAAAAATATAATAACGCAATGAAGGCTGTGAATTCCGAAAGTGGAGAACACAAAAGAAAACAACACCACAGCATTAGAAGTTAAGGTAGAATTAAAAACAGAACGAATAAAAAAAGAGCTTTTGGGGATACCAGGATCGCCTATGTCTTAGTATTTCAATCATGGTACAGACATGAATTTTAAATACAACCCCCCCCCCCCAGACATATCGGAGCGGACACTGTGGTCAACAGCGAGTGGCGACAGTTTGTTTCATGCTTTGTAGCAATATTCAGGCCATGTGTTTGGGCGACTATTTTTTATATGTTTATCAGTAGGGCATTACAGGTAGAAAAGCCAGGTATTACACCTATATTTTCTTAACACAAAAACGGTTGAGACACTAAATGTGAAAAAAAAACTTAAATTCTATATCAATTTATAATACTCTTGTCTATTACTCATTAAATCATTTTCGTATATATTTTTATATATGTATGGATTTATTTTGAATTTTTTTCTGTCTTTTTCGCCTTTTCCCCCCTTTTTATCTTTGCTTCTGTTTAATCTTGTTTTAGTTTCTTTGCATGATCTAAACACACGTTATATTCTTTTCTTTCTTTCTTTCATTATTCCTTTCTTTCATTCTTTCTTTCTTTCATTCTTTCTTTCTTTCTTCTTTATTTCTTTCTGCTGACTCATGTTTTAATTATTCTTTATAATCTTTCCGTTTTCTTTTAGTCGTTTGAAAAGTTGTTCATTTATCATTAGTTCTACAAAATGTTCATTCATCCTTTATTCTACTTCTCTAGGCTTTCACTATGTTTTCCTTTTATCCCCAAGGAGTTTCCATTATTTTCTCTTCGGTTGTCTCCGTTTATTTGTTTTTTCTTTCATTTTCCATCTCTATTTTCATTCATTCTCTAGTCCCCACTTATTACTACGCGTCTCCATTTTCTTTTCTTTTGCCGATAGTCGTTTCTTCTTCATTTACATCACTGTTCCATGTGAATTAATTTTTGTTATTTCATTTGTTTCAAGTTTTTCGCCTTTATTCATTATTTATTTATATTTTCCTTCTTCTTTTCTGAATATTTTACGTTTAAAATCTACTGTCTTTATTTTCATATTTGTATCTCCGTCTATTCACCATCTCTTCAATTTCCCCACGAATTTGTTTTATTTTTTTTCTAAGAAGTTTCACTTATTTACATTTCAGCTAATTTCGTTGTAAAACTTTTCTATATTGTTTGCCATAATGTATGAGTTTTAGTCTAATGACTAAATAAAAAAAATAAACAGAATATTGAAGTGTGTGTGAATAGAAACAATAAAAATACACAGTGAAATCGGCATTAATTCAAGTTGTAAATATTGTTTTGAACAGAAGTTTAAGTAACACATTGTTAAAATATTCTTTTGTTTTTAAACGTATTTTTGTTAGCATTCTAGTCGTATAAATACATATACATACACAGACTTGCACACACATCAATCTATCTCTCTCTTTATATATATATATATATATATATATATATATATATATATATATATATATACCATAATGTGAAGTCACGTATGCTTTCTTAATATGTATATATACAAAAAACAAGTAAAATGTTGTAAATTAAAGAAAATATAATGTTTTTATGAAAGTATGTATTTATATTTTGTTTATATATATATATATATATATATATATATATATATATATATATATATATATATATATATATATATATATATATATATATATATATGTGTGTGTGTGTGTGTGTAATTTGATATTTCAGAACGACCTCGATCATTCGTTAGAAATAATTGTTTTTTGAGGTTTGTTTACAAGTAGCGTCCGTCGCGAGCCGCGGACGTCACGTGATAAGGAATAAAACTGTGTTCGAATATTTTTAACGTTAATCTAAGTGTAATAATATTTTCAGATGTTGTGTAAAAATTTTTTTTAACTGTATCTAAAAAAATGTTTAAGCATTGAAATATTTATAAAGATTTAAAATAACCCAGTCTTTATTTAACCCTAGTTTACATGTATTTAAGTTTAATTTTAAAATCCAACTTTATATATATATATATATATATATATATATATATATATATATATATATATATATATATATATATATATATATATATATATATATATATATGGAGAGAGAGACAGGCAGACAGATACCTATATACAAACTGGAAACTGATATTGTGACGTGTTTAAGTATTCATTCGTTAGGATTTCATTGAACTGGACACATGCGCACGAGAAGAGAGATGCAGGTAGTTTCAAAATTCAACGTTAAAAAAGCCATTTTCGATTAAATACAAAACTGATGTGATGTGTCACAAAAACAGCTTCCAGTATGTCATTATTTTTATACATACTGTTTTTTGATATATGAAATTGTACAAAATTATATATCGTTATATCTTGCGTTTATACATATAAGCAAAAAATAAACACACACACACATACATATATATATATATATATATATATATATATATATATATATATATATATATATATATATATAAAACTACATTAAATTCAACACTCAAACGTCAGACGATTGCGTTTAGCATGGAGCAGACTGTCACTTCTGTATGTTGATTAACCCATAAATACAGCATATCTTCAAAATATGTTTTAATAATATATGTATGCCGATGGACGACAATTTACGTCGAAAATATATATGGATGACCATCAAAGCTGCAGAAGAGGCAGAAATTTGACAGATTTCCTGACTGATACGGTTTTTGAAATTATCCGTCGAAATGGCGCTCATGTGGTCAAATATTTCATTATGTCAATAAATCATTTAATGATATTATGGTTTAATCTTAAATGTATACCCAAGGTTTGCTTAAGAGGTATCATCATGCTTCATTTTCTCCCCAAAATGTCTAGATGGGCTATATTCATTTACATAGCTATTAGCAGGGTTCTCCCAAACTTGTCGAATCTGAAATAGAAAAATAAAGGGCATTACGCTGTATAGTGAAAACCTAAAAATAGTTTTGGCATATTGTGCAAATCAGTGAGAGAAAGTTTCATCAAATGAATTCTCAGAAAACCGAGATATCTTATCAAGATTTAGCGTGGTTCTGGGTGGACTATCCATTATAATAGCATTTGAAGCAGTAAAATTGTCTAATTCAAAAAAACAAATCTGTTAAATCGTCAGAAAATAAATCTCGCGCATCTAAACACACGCAAGCACGCATACACACACATCTATCTATCTATCTATATATATATATATATAAATACATATATATATATATATATATATATATATATATATATATATATATATATATATATATAAATACATATATATATATATATATATACAGTTAGTATGACGTTTGCTTGATAAATTAACTGTCCGGATTTCACTTCTCGGTAGTGGATGTGAACTGCGGGTGAGTCCCAAAATAGGACGAAACGGCCGTCCAGTCCTTTCTGTATTCTCTTGAGGTTTCTTCTAGACTTGATGAATTACTTATAATTATCTTCAATCCACCTAATAATTTCTATCACTTGTATATCCTTTCTTGAACCGGCTCCTAAAGCTCTGGATGAAGCGGCTTGGGTATAGTAGTCGTAGCTCGTGGTGGCACAGTCCTATGGGTAAGGAGAAACTCTGATGAGTTCTCCCACGGAATATGTGATCGAACGGCACTATATTGAGTCAAATTCGCTACGTCTTCTTTACCGAGGCCAGTTTGTAGAGTTGGTACGACGTTTGCCTGATAAGTCGGCATCTACGCGGATGACACCACAATTTACTCCTGCCTCAGAAACAAATCTAGTGTTGCTTTACAAAATTATCCTGGCCGTTCGTCTCGAAAAGGCCCTTCAATCGGCTGTGAACTGGGAGAGGAATTGGCTGGTTAACTTTAACGCCTCCAAAAAATGCTCTCTATTAATCGCCACAGGGATCCTTCCCTGCATCCCATTAGAATGTCTGAAGCTCAAATTCACGAGAGCTCTTCTCTGCCGCTGCTCGGTCTCACGTCTCACGTCTGCTTACCTGAGATGGAACAAATACATTGAGTCAATTGCTTCAACCACCGCAAAGAAAAGTTGGCTACCTGTGTCGGGCCAGGAATTTTTTCTCCCCGCAATCGATCCTCCAAATTTACAAATCAAACATCCGCCCTTGCATGGAATATTGCTGCCATATATGGTCTGGGGCCCCTTCTGTTTGCCTCGGGGTTCTTTATAAGATCCAGAGAAGGGTATGCAATGTAATTGACCCTGATCTGGCTTCTTGTCTGCAGTCTCACTCTCACTGACGCGCCGTCGCCTCTCTCTGTCTCGTTTACAAATACTTCCATGGTAATTGCGCCGATGAGTTGATATAGCTGGTTCCCAGGCTCCATGAATTCAAGCGTCCTACGAGGCTGGCATCCGGTTCCTACCCTTTCACTGTTGAAACTGTTAAATGTAGACGTCTCTTCTACTCCAATAGCTTCATATCTCGCACCTCTTTTTTTTCTTTATGTGCAGAAATAATTCAATCTTTAAGACCTTTCGACAGATCTCTTTGCTTTTGCATCCTGCAGTACTGATAGTACGACGTCTTGGGGTGAACTGACGATCAAGATAGCTAACACCTTTAAGTAAATGCACGTTCTAGACTATTCCATATAATTCTA
>OZ038481.1:107764593-107767093 GCA_964036315.1 Acanthosepion esculentum
AAAGGGCTGTGGTGAAATAATTTATTATATGGAACCTTAAACTGGTCTGTTTTTATTTTTAATATATATATATATATATATATATATATATATATATATATATATATATATATATAAACTGTTCGCTTCAAACAAGAAATAATTCTCGGGAAATGGTATATCAGAACACTAATCAATGTGGCCATTTAGAAAATATAGAACAGCAAATGAATAGATTAAATGATTATATTTTAGGGGATGCGAAACAAACGTTCATAGACGACATAACTGGCAACACAGGGTCATATATGCACGCGTCTATAAATCATATTTCATATATATCTATTTCAAATCAGTGTCAAATGGTTTATGGTTTGGTTTATTTTGCCTAACGGCAAATCAACCTTAATGGATTATTTATGACGACAAACATTTTAGTTTAGTTTCGTATGAATAGAATATGTATTCTTTGTAAGAATCAGTTTGTAGACCAGGTTTCATTAATATAATTTTTAGAAGCGGGTTTTCTCCAGAGTCAAATTTATTTCTGGGAATATTTTATTTTCCAATGATATTTTGCTAGTAATATATTTTGAAAAATGTATTGCAGGTAATATTTTTTTTTCAAAAAATGTATTGCTGAAATTTTGTATAGAAACCGATTTGACACTTTCATCCGAGTCAGGATGGATTTGGGAACAACAGAAATTAAGATTAATAGGGTTAGCACATGAAGGAAAATCTGTTTTAGAATAAACCAAACGAAGACATTGGCAGACACGTTATTATCAAAATCAGACTTCAGTCTTCCACTTTGGGTCTCCTGTTAAAACATTCACATAAATTTAAATTGCTGTATTTGTTTTTTGCAATCTCCATTTTATTATTTGCTTGCTGGTTCTTCTACCAATTATCTCCACCTTTGACAGATGTTACCTGTCATCATTAAATAAAAATAATAACGGTTATCATCTATCTATAATTAATATTTATAAAAAAATACCTTTTTTTCCTAGAATGTTCACACCTTACAAGGCCCAGGAACCACTCGAGTTAAGGTATTAAGGAATAAGAGGAAGTGTCTATGGGAATATGCGTTAAATCTAACGTTGAACAAATCAAGATTGTAATAATCAGGGTAGCATCCTCATGACAGTTGCTTACAAAAGAAACGTTTCCTGGGGTAGTTCCTAGAAGAGATATTACCTCTCAGCTGTGAAATACGATGGAAATGAGGGTGGTTCTCTATATGCTTCGTATTAGCCGTAATGTTTATAATTTGTTGAGCTAAGGAGTGTAGTTCGTTTGAACACTTTCCAATGGAAAAAAAACGATAGAGCAGCGAGAGGCTTGCACAGTTTCTTCTGTAGTAAACGTGTTGTTGGGTAGGGAATAATTCATCGCACACAAGTATCCCTAGACGCTTATGAAATCTATGAAAACTGGAATGTGAAGACTGAGTAACTTCTGTCTATATATGTCAGCGGTATTTGATTGTTATTTTTTAAAAATTAATTCCATATTTTACGATGGACATTAATGGGTTTAAAAGATTTTAGTTTCTACACAAACAGAAATTGAGATATATATTTACTTTATTATGTAAATTAATCTTGCGTAAAATAACAGGTTTACTGTTTTCATATTTGAACTAGAGATGTTTGCTTTCTGCATGTATTTGTTTTTCAATTTTTGATATTTTCTCTTCTCTCAGTAGACATTTTGGTATTATTGTAAAATGTCACTTTAATTATGTTAATATATATTTTTCCAACAAACGCACATGCACATCGCCAATGATGCTGAGTTATGAAAATAATATTAAAATTTTTAAGCCACTGTCATCGATAATGATCCACGTACACTTCCGGGAGTCGTGACATCTTACAGAAAACTAATGATACGTACGGTTGCGTAAATAAAACAAATAACTACTATATATGTATATATATATATATATATATATATATATATATATATATATATATATATATATATAACTACTAAAAAAACAAAAAAAAACGCAAGAGTAAGTATTTTCTTTGAACGTCTACTCTTTCTCTATTCTAATTTAAGATTTCTTTTACTTTCGCAGTGGTTCATATAAATTGTAGCAATTGAATAAAGCAAATAGTATATATTCCTGTAGGTTGAGCATATACGTTTATTTCAATAAAGAAAAAAAGTCATTTTTTAAAGGGGATATTTAGTAAGTTTAGTTTAGCTTCAACTGTCCTCCTGTGAAAATAAATTGTGTTTTAAATGAATTTACTTTGGGAATCCCCACCTTGCCTCGGAAAATGATCTTGGATGTAGTTGATAATTATAAACATTATTTTGATGCATTGCTAATTAAAGCACAATATGAAAACTTTTGTAATTCATATCACTGTTTATTTTATATTGAAAATCGTCAAATACCCTCACCGTTTTGGCTTTGGGACATTCTTCGAACATGGATTGTAGATTGTCGTCTGGGCGTTAAGGAGTCCATCTTCTATTTTTGTCTCAGGGTAGATAT
>OZ038481.1:107772093-107809593 GCA_964036315.1 Acanthosepion esculentum
AAAAATAAATCAATGATCATATGGTTCTTTAATTGCAGTTGTAAATAATCTCAAAAAGATATGTCTGAATAGAAAAACCAAACATTTAAATACATCTGTATTTATTCACGCTATTTACATTATTCAGACTATTGTCCCCATTATTGTTGCCATATTTATTACAACATTTCGGGTGTTGTACGCTCCTGCCTTATTCAGGTGTTTGGAATGTCTAACTGAATCTTTTATTTCGCTCACTGGGGTAGACTGTTCTAGTTCCACGTGCCATATCTAATGGATGTCAGTTACCAGTTATATCCTGTTAATTCTCCTCAGCAAGTTCTCCACCGCCTTAACCAGATATTGAATTCACACTCTTTGGGTCATGTCACTGGATCAATCTAACGGGTTTATCCATTGTGCCATTCTTGTCACTATGTAGTTTACGACATTCTACAGTAAAATTTGCATCTCTTCACACTTTCCCAGTTGACGATACATTGGATTGTAAGTGTCATAGACAACTTGAGGACGATTACTTTTGAAAATAATTTCGCCAATTTTAATACAGATTTAGTCCCAACTAATTCAAAACAATAATAAACTTAATTAATGTAAGGGAAAATATCAACCATATTAATACTAAAGAAGAATTAAACAAAAAAGACGATATTAAAAAAAATCCCAGAAAAATACTGGTAAAATATGTAGACATTTAGATGAGACATTATATGAACATTTTGTAATCGTTTGACCCCCAAGAAAGAGGATAATGTCACGAAGACATACCGGTTACTTAGAATGAAAGAAAATGAGAAATCGTTATTAAGGTGTAAGGACAGCAAAAGTCCAGAATCTGAGAGGAGAGAAGATGGTGATTAATGTTGGATACAGTTTTTTCATGATCGCAGGAAGCAAGAAAACGGAAGAGCGCTCCACATGCAAGAATTGTGAGAAAAGATTTACCTAGTGTGTATCCCAGAAATTTCACCCAATTCTTTGTGATTGCAAATATAATAGTCTGATGAATCCTATTTTTCTTATGTTTTCTTTTATCTTATCTTCGAACAGCTCCATTTTAACTTTTTAGTTATTTTTCCAAGGGAGTTAATAATCTTGCTATGATGCCAGGGGTACTGCGGAACGAACGAGGTGACATTAGCGACGAGGATTTTCAATAATAGAACATGGTCCAGGAAAAGGGACAAGACAAAAGCTGATGATTGGCGTTGAATTAAAAATTTTCAATATTGTGGGTACCAGGAATTGAAAACCTGAGAGAGAGAGAGAGATCCACATACGTGAAGCGCGAGTGAAAATGCTATCAGAATAGAATATACGGTTGCAGCAAACTATTTCAACCGTAAAACGGTGAGACCTTGCTGCCAATTTAGTACGGTTCTTTAGTTCATGCGGCTGACGTACCAAGGAAGAAAGCAATATTTATTTTGTTTTAATACAAAGTGTGGGACGAGTCCAGAATCAAGAGGAAGGCTGGTCTTCACTCTGTCTTAGCTGACCAAAACATAGCACAGTATTCCTTACATCAAAACAGCACATTCTTACTTACCATTCTTACTGCAGCCACCGTGGTACCTCAAATTCTATATGTAGTCCTAACTACTTTCCACATGTTAAATTTGTCTGAATTTGAATGAAATAGCAACATTAAAAATGAATATTTACAATGAGTACCATTTATATACAATAAAGTAAACAAAAGAGTGTTAGTAATAAAATCGCCACACTACTTAAATATTACAGAAAAAAGAAGTTAACTGGACGGAATTTATGCTGGACTAGTTAATTAATCATTCGACCAATCATTCGCTGAAACAAACACCCATCCAAATATTAAAAAAAATACGAAAGACACACTCAAATATCACGACTCTCTTAACGCTTAGGAATCAAAAGAACTCATAGTGCTCAGCCATAGTCATATTGTTTTATGTTAAATCGTTTTCCACAAACTCTTGAACCTGGTTTTCACGAGATCATTTTTTTCAGTGACAAATAATTTGTATCGGTGGAATTAGTTGGCGTAATATAATTTCTCCGCTCAGACAAAAAAATGCGGATGAAGGAGGGCAGACCAACCAAGTTCAATCTGTTTTCCTGTGTTATTCCTGATGTATGTTTCTTTGCAATCTCGTTAGGGAATCGTCTTTGTTTTCATTAAGCCATTGTGTACGCTGCCAGAGACGGGTGATATCTAAAATATTATTAATAATTGTCACGTAATGATATTTTATGATGATAGATTCGTCATTACAATTGTTTCCACAAAACGGTAATAACATATTACTCAGACTAATAAGATAGAAGCTCTAAAGCCTTATTTATTAATCTAATTTCTCAAGCATATAATATTATACTGGGTTCGTTCTTCACGTTTTCACGGTTTCAAGAATATTGAAATTTATTAAACGCATGCAGAAAGCATAGGAACAGCAAATCATGTTTTTTATTTTTAAATAGGGAAGTAATTTCCTGAACAGACAGATAAATTTCAGAGTTTTATAGCAAGTTGTATCTTCAATGAAACTGAAAAAACATAGCCACAATTCTAAAGAACATGCATAGGAATTTACTGGCCATAAATAACTTCAATTTATTCCGTAAGCTTAACGCAGAATGTTGAATGCGCGTATTTGAAAATTTTTATTATCAAATTCACCTAATCCCATATTCTTCGGCTTTTGTATTATCTTCCTTGTTAGAGTAATCCGAATTTCCAGTAATGTTTATGAAAATAGATTTTCAGTATCTGGCTACATTGCTGACATGAGGAATTATGTACACTATTTATATTATTCGGACTCATCTTTGTCGCAATGTTTATTACAACTTACGCTCCGGTTTTTTCAGGTAGTAAACGTAAGGAATCAGCACATGCCACAAGAATCTCCTGAGCCGACCAAGCATAGAAATGAATACAATATGGGAACCAGTTATAATGAGTGCCAGAGAGAAGAAATAACAACAACAAAAACTGCAATATGTCTTCTGGTAAAAAAAAGTGCAATGATAACAGAAATTCAATATGAGCACTGGTAAAAAATGCTGGGTGAAAACATTAGGTTTATAATACCCAGAATTTCATTCAGAGATTTTCTCAAGAACACATGGCACAGTGGATAAAGGCGTTAGTTATATCCAGTAACATGATCAAAAGAGTGCAAGCTCACTACCTGTTTAAGGCGGTGGATAATTTTGAGAGGGGAATTAACAGGAGATAACTGTCGTCCATTAGACATGGCACGTAGAAGTAGAACAGTCTCCCCCAGTGAGCAAAATAAAGGGTTCAGTTCGGCATTCCAACCACCTGAAGACGGCCGGTGTGTACAAAGGCTGAAACGTTGTAATAAATATGGCGAAAAAGATGAGGACAATAGTCCGAATACTGTAAATATGGTATTTTCTGTATGCCAACTGTTGGGCAATATCTCAGTCGCTTCAAGTCTCATATTCAATTGCTAAGAAATGTTCTCTCATTCATCGTCATAAAGAAGGACAATCACGATGCAGAAGTTCAGCAGTCATTATTGGAGATGAGGAAATCAAATCTAGAATAGGCTGCATTAAATAACGATGTTTTCCTATTTATATTATTTACAAGTGGGTTAATTTCCCCATCTGTAGTGTTATTATCACATATTACCACATCGTTTCGACCGTTGTGCCCACCGGCCTTTAGCAGGTGTATGAAGATCCGGTTAATCTACAGTGAATTCCGTACTGAACACTTTATATTATCTACAGGGTAAATATGTCTCTTTCCACTGATGAATGTTAAGTTCTCAAAGCACTTTTCTTCATAATCGTCCAGGAATTCCATTTGTATTTGAATGTTAAATTCCTTATGATTCTCATGTTCTGTCCATGGTATTCTCAGTATACATCTGTTGGGCAATATCTCTACACATGTCTTCGAATATATAGTTCTCATTTTACAACTGCTAAGTTATTGCTCTCCACATTTCCAAGAAGAGACAGCCATAGAGTGAACTCACAATTAATATGTCACCAAATTTATGGAACAATGCTTGAATCCACTAGTCTATTACCACTAGTTATTTAGTGAGTTATCCCTATTTATTTTATTTACGGTAGAGTAATGGATAGCAGCTCTGGTTGAGAAACCGGAGAGCCGAGTTCAAATTCCAGTCGAATCAATTACTTGCACTTACGTGCTAACACTCTTGAGAAAGGGATGAATATTCTTCTTCTCCCTACAGCTGTGGGTTAAATAGCAAAACAAATCGGGTTCTATAGCCTTGGATGGCAACTGGTCTACCGCAGAAATAAATGGCAACCTACTGCGGGGAAAATATGCCTCGTCAGTTATGTATCGAAAGACACATGTTCGCATATGTGTGTATGACGCATGGCTCATAACTGACTTTATTTACATGCTATCTCTTAATAATTATCTTAATTTCTGAAAGGAAAAAAGTCGATATCAATATGTACGTTCGGAATACAATTGCCCATTTCTGATTATAAATTTTATTTTCGTTCCTGTTTTCCTTAAAGCTTTCTCACAGCCCACATACTTTATCCATACCCTATACAGTATTCATCAGTAGAATCATATAATATATACATATAAATATATATATATATATATATATATATATATATATATATATATATATATATATATATATATATATATATATATATATATCAGGTCATCCCATAAGTTCTGTCCGAATTTTGAATAAAGAAAACAAGTGACCAAATGTTACATTTAATTACAGATTCAATCAACAATGTATTTTCCCTGATTATCTATGACTCCCTTCCATCTATTAACAAGCTTACTAATTCCATTACTGTAAAAGTATTTTGGCTTTGATTCGAAGAACTCACAAATGTCAGTTTTAACCTCTTCCTGTGTTACAAAAGCTGTTTCTTCCAAAATGTTTCTATAACCTACGAAAAAAATGGTAGTCTGAAGGAGCAAGATCGGGAGAATAAGGTGGATGAGGAATTTTCTCCCAACCAAGTTCTTCGATCTTTTGTGACGGGATTCTTACTGTGTGTGGTCGTGCATTGTCCTGAAGAAACATCACCCGTTGTCGATTCACTAGAGCAGGTCTTTTTTTCCTCAAAGCTTGGTTCAAACGCTCTAAATTCTGACAGTATATTTGAGCATTAATTGTCGCATTAGGTGGTAAGAATTCAAAGTGGATTATTCCTTGGCAATCCCACCAGATTGAAAGAAGAACTTTTGCCCATGAAGTTCCTTTCTCGGCTGTGGCTGGGGTCCTTCCCCTTTACCAAGTCACTGTCTACGACGCTTAACTTTTCGATAAAAGATCCATTTTTCGTCGCCACTCACAAGTCTATCCAAAAAAGTTGAAACAATGTGGCGAGAATGGAGAGAAGAGCAGATGTCAACTCGGGATTTGAGGTTGTTTTCAGACAATTCACGAGGCAACCATTTTCCAAGTTTAGGAACTTTTTCAAGTTGTTGAAGATGACGATGAACAGTTCTGTGGTTTGAACTGAGAACCATCTACCAATTCCTCAACTGATGAAGTAGGATTTTCTTCAAGGGCTGCTTCAAGAAGCTTTTCATCAAACTCAACTGGACGTCCGGTTCGATGTTTATCTTCAAGGATGAAATCTCCTCCTCTGAATTTTGCAAACCATCTTCTGAAAATTCTTTCATTCACATATTCCTCTCCATAAACTGAGTGAATGTTTCTAGCCGCTTCGGCTGCTGAGTTTCCTTTCGTGAACTCATAAAGTATTATGTGCCTCAAATGATTCTTGGGCACTTCCATGTTATCAGGGTTTTACTCAAACAAAATTTAATTTTAATGTTCTCTGAAATAAAATTTGATCAGTTTAAATGAATCTAAACATAAAAATAATGTTCAGCTCCATTAGACATTATAAAATACTCTTTAAATTTCGTTCATTTTAACAAAAAGTTAAAATTCGGACAGAACATATGGGATGACCTAATATTTATTCGAAAATGATAAGATAAATATGTTATAAAATCATAGATTCCATATATATATATATATTTATATATATATATATATATATATATATATATATATATATATATATATATATATATATATATATATATATATATGATAGCTGGCCACACGTATTCGAGGATACCCGTCCATTAGGGCGCCTAGTCAATCCCTATGGCAGACTCTCGCTCAAGCACATTTGTGTTTTGTTCAACAAATACAGATCCCACCTATGGTTTGTACTGCTACTATGCTGAGCAGACCGTAGTTACAGTCTCTGGAAGAGAGCGTGTTATCTAGTCTGAACAATAATCTGAACAAGGCCAGCACACTCAAAACCTTGGTCAATATGACATGTGACTTCGTGCTAACACAGCTATCGAAGGCCCCCAAATGTTCCGTCTACCCAATTTCACTCACAAGGCTTGCGTCAACTTTCCAGACCACTAACAATCATCTATGTATCTAAAATAAGAAGTATATTGTCGTAGTTATCATTCTTATCATCCTATTTTCATAGATAATAGCTCCTTTTCTTACATATTCACATTTTTTATCCTCATTCTTATTATTATGGTAGTAATTATTATTCAGCCATCTTGTTCTACACGGTTTTCCATTTACAACCAATGATGTTGTATTAGGAGAATTCTTCATCAAACCCTCTGACAAATGGCGTATTTCTCCGAATATCTGCAGCACCAAACAAACAATACTTGTGAAATGATGGGATAGAGGCTGTATTTCAATTGTCTTCACCTACATCTAATTTTGGTGATTTAGTTTCCAACGCATCAATGATAACTGGCACAATATTAATGAATCTACTAATAGAAAATAGAGTTCTTGTTTTATTATTATTATTTTTAAACGTTTCACTCCAAGCAAGGCGGGAAGTCACTAGCGCGCAAAGGGTTACAGTGAGTTGGAGTGAGAACAAAGAGGAGTGAGGGAGGAAAGGACTAAGTGAACTATAGGGGATAGATCAAGGCATATGGAGACGTCGATTGACATTACATTTGAATAGTTTGAGATTATAGCTATCAGGGAAACAAGAAAAGGGGAGGGAGTTCACAGGAGAGAGGCGATAGACATGAAGCTATTGGGGCTTAAGAGACGGCTACATTTAACAGTTTCGACAATAAAAGGGTGAGAGCGAAATGCTTAAATTCATGAAGTCTGGGAACCAGGAAAGTAGCTCATCGCAGCAGTTACCGTGAAAGCATTTGTAAAAAGGAGAAAGGGAAACGAGGGCACGTCTGTGAGAGAGCGACTGCAGACGAGATGCCAGATCAGGGCCAATTACATTTCATATCAGTCTCAAAGTAGAATGTACTCATGATACAGGGTGTTATGTTAATAATATCAGTACTTTTACAAATAGATTCACCCTAGATAATGCTATTAATTTGACAGAACTTGCTGAGAATGAAAGTGAATGAGAAGACTTTAGTGAGAAAGGACATAAGAAAACAGTTTTCCAGAAGGCAGAATGTGATTGACTACTACTCCAATTATTGTAATCGCCACACAACGAATCTGCAGTTTTATCTTTTAGGATGGTTTGTCTAATTATCATATTTTTCTATTATTATAAATGTTACTCCGATGATGACTATCTCGATAGAAGCACTGAATTATCGAAGTAACTGTCAACAAGACGAAGCTTGTATAATTGGTTTCAATATCAGAAGATGCATAGAGATGTGAAAACGTCTGGATCTGTGAGAGCAACGTATCTACTAAATAATACTCAGTGTGCCAGGTCCTACTATGTGGTTAGGTTATCAGTTTTAAACTGTTTGCATTTCGACTTCCATTTGAATCATTAAGAGAACATATACATTAACTCAGTGTCGATTTGTTTTGTAAACAAAAGGCATAGTCGCTAGGTATTCATATGAATTATTTATGATCTATATGCATATATAGGTATATTAATAATATAAATATATAACCTAACCTAATCTAGAATAAAGCTCTTAATTATTTCTGCTGATTAGTTTTATTTCCTCATTCGAGCGCTGAAAAGAGAATGATTCCAGACCCGGGCCAATACAAACAAAATTGAAAAGATCCTTATTTAAAAGTATAGTGATTTATCTAGAGTTATCTGTTAGTGATTAAAGTGTTTTATCATTGATGTTCAATTTAATAATAATTGCAATTTGCTTGAGGATCTATCGACTGTCTTCTTATTGAAAGCAAGTTGTTATTGTTTTCGTTACAAAGATAAATTCTCCCCGTAAGACATCAATTATCTTTTTAAGTACTCGATTAATTATATCCGCTATATTGATCTGTTATTGTTTCTGGTATGTTTGTTGTGCTTAACGTCACATGTTTATTATATCGCGTATCTTTGTCGTTCATGCGCGTTTACTTACATATTCATGAATGACACTTTTCAAAAACTATTATATATTTCCTCTCGAGATACACACACAGACAAAAAGTGTGGATTTATTCTTTAAGTTTTATCAGCTATCTACGGGTTACTTAAAGTCAGGCAGTGTTTTTATATTGTAGGAGTTTTATAGATAATAATGATTTACTATAAAATTTCTGCTAACTGACCCATAACTGAGAGTAGAAGTGGTGTATTCATATCTTTCGCATGGATATTTGCGACTAAGTGAATATAATGAAGACGATTGGAATTGTAGCTCGACTTTTCGATTTTCAATTCTGTGCTGTTATAAATTAAAACGCCCGCAAATCAGACCTTATAACACGTGGTATTCGAAAGCAAACACCTTTCTAGGTACTGATCGGGCTCGATTTTCTCAACTTCGGAAATCGTACGGGAAAGTTTTTCAACGTTATAATGCCGAACTTTATATATATATATAATTTAAAGATGGGCCCAAAAACTCCAAAAACTTCATAGTCATAAACTTAACTTTTGATCGAATTATTTTATAACAGATCAATTACATGTAGGCAATGTTTAAGTTCCTAAGAAAAGACAGATTGCAAATCTTGTGCAAGTGATATGGTGTCAAATATATGATTTCTTCGTTCAAAAACATATCTATGTCATAACTCTAAACACTCTCCATCACACTCTCCCATACACATCTATCTATCTATCTATCTATCTATCTATCTATCTATCTATCTATCTATCTATCTATCTATCTATCCATATATATATATATATATATATATATATATATTTGGTTTTGAAATTGTAATTAAATAAAACGGATTCTAACCTAAACATCTTTTAAAATTGTAATGAAATAAAACGTACTCTAACCTTAACACCTCTCTCAAAGCAATTCAAACACTTAAAAGAATCCAATAGAACACTTAAAATCAAATGTAATTAATATGATAAGTTAGAATATATTGGACATTAAATGGCCCATGTCCTTTGTACATACATGGGAAAATTTATATGACTAAATTTATGAAAAATAAAAGTTTACTGAATTAGTGAAATAATTTAGCGATCTTTGCCGTCATTGTCATAAAGTTTAGATAAATATATATATATATATATATATATATATATATATATATATATATATATATATATATATATATATATATAATCTGGTAATATACATACTTATACTCGATAAGAAAAAATAATTTACATACTGTAAGTAATTCTAATACATTTACTTGTTTTTTAAAAAGAAATATAGTGTATTAAATATTGAAAATAATTTTTTTTAGAAATGTGGTTTAAACACATTAGAGCTTAAACAGCCTCCTAAAATTTTTAAATATACAAATAGAAAAAACATCGTAAGAATTTTTGCCGTTAAAAATAAAATTTATAAAAAAAAAGTTTTAAAAAAACCCAGACGCATTTAGCGAATGTCTGAATTTGTTGAAAAATACATCCCTACCCATCCCTAAACATCGAATGTAACTATTAACTGAAAAAACGAAATGGAACTATTAACTGATACAAAGAAAATTAAAAAATTGAACCCCCTACCACCCCTTGTCTAGATGAATGGATTTCTCGGTATCCTTGGAAACCCTCAATTATGAATTTTATTTCGTGCCTTTAATAACTGTAAATCTAAAAAAATAAGTTATTCCAAAATACGCTTGATGAGGAAATGTAACTAATGTCTTTGGTTTAATAACAAAATTAAATTTGAAAGCTTTAGCTTCCATTTCTGAAACATGGTTATCACTATGTAGCGAAAAACCCATATTTTAAATCAATTAATTTATAATATTAATGCTCTGTAAATTTACATTGAGTACTATTGTGTAAAAATAAAAATATCTATAAGAACACCGGATTTTATATCTTACTGTTCTTTCTTTTTATTTATATATACATATTAGAGAGTGCTCTCTCGAATCGCCGGACCATTCGTACTTGTGTCTCCGGCTATCTCTTCTCAATGCTGTAAGCTATCTTTTCTTCCTCTATCGCTCTCCATCCTCTCAGGACTGTGGAATACTCGATGTCATTTCTGACAGCATAGACAAGGCCCTCTCTCTCCATCCGTTCGCTCACATATTTGTGTTTGGCGATTTTAACGCAAATCGCAACAAGTAGCTTAAGAATGCTACTACCGACCTCGCAGGCATTCATACTCTCAACTTTTCAGTCTATCAATCCCTCACACAGATAACTGATTTCCCCACGCGTTTTGCTTACAACCGGGATTGTAAGGCCTCACTCCTCGACCTGTGATTTACCTCCATCCCTGAGTCTTTAGTGACACGCAGCTCTGTCCTATCGGTAACTCCTATCATGCTGTAGTGTCTGTTAGTATCTCCTTCAGAACCACCCCCTGCAAGGAGCCTCCTACCACCAGAACCTCATTCTGCTACCAACGGGCTGACTCGGACTCGTTTCGTGATTTCCTCGGTGATGTCCCCTGGGATGCTGTATTTAAGCTCCCCATTCAAGAATGTGCTTCAGAGGTCTCTTCCTGGGTTAAAGCTGGAATCGACGCTTTCGTCCCTTCAAAGAAATTCAAGGTCAAACCGCGCTCCTCCCGTTTGTTCACAGCTGCTTGCTCATCCGCCATTGGCCATAGGAACCACTTCTTCCACCGTTTTCGTAGTGATATGTCTGACTGCAATAGACGCCTATTTACCTCTGCCCGTAAATAGTGTAAGCGTATGCTCAACGAAGCTAAGTCATTATTTGCTGCTCGGATGAAGGAACGTATTGCATCTCGCAAATTCGGTTCCAAAGATTATTGGCGCCTCTGCAAGAGCTTTCTGAACAATAGCAAACCCTCCATTCCTCCCCTGTTCAATCGGTTTGATGACCTGACCATATCTGCCGACATGGCTGAATGTTTTGCTCGGAAGTTTTCTTCCAATTCAACGTTAGACTCTTCCGTGGTACCCATGTCCGATTTCCCTCCCAGAAGCGAGGCCCTTTTGAGCGGAATGCACATATCCCCGTCGTTGGTATTGGGCATTATTTCTAACTTAGATCACCACAAGGCTACTGGTGGTGACGGGATACCAGCCATTGTCCTGAAGAAATGCGCGCCTGAACTGGCGCCTGCCCTCTCTAAATTATACAACCACTGCCTCAAGGAGTCTTGTTTTCCTGACTGCTGGAAGTCCTCAACCATTGTTCCTCTCTTTAAAAACTCTGGTGACCCCTGCGACCCTTCTAATTACCGTCCTATTAGTCTCCTACCCCTCTTCGACAAAGTCTTCGAAGCCCTTATCAATACCGGAGTGATTAATCACGTGATGTCCCATGATCTCCTCTCAGACAAGCAGTATGGTTTCCGCTTTGCCCGATCCAGAGCCGATGTGCTTACGGCCATCACTGAATTTGTCTACCAAGATATTCATAATAACGGTGAAGCTCGTGCCGTGGCCCGAGACATCTCTAAAGCGTTTGATAGAGTTTGGCATGCTGGCCTTCTTCGCAAGCTCCAGGGTTATGGTATCACTGGTCGATTGTTTGACCTGGCAAACCGTGAATTGAAGGTCGTTCTCAATGGATTCATCTCCAGCTCCTATCCCAATAATGCAGGTGTTCCTCAAGGCTCCATCCAAGGCCTTACTCTGTTCCTCATATTCATAAACGACCTTCCTGACGCCATAGATTCCCAAGTCGGCATCTATGCGGACGACACCACAATTTACTCCTGCCTCAAACACAAATCTAGTGATGCTGACAAAATTAACCTGGCAGTTCGAATAGAAAAGGACCTCCAATCGGTTGTGAACTGGGGCTAGAAATGGATGATTAACTTTAACGGTTCTAAAACAAAACTGCTCTCTATTAACAACCACAAGGATCCATCCTTGCATCCCATTAGAATGTATGAAGACCAATTTCTCGAGAGCTCCTCTCTGCGGCTGCTCGGTCTCACGCTGTCCGCTGATCTGAGATGGAACAAATACATCGAGTCAATTGCATCATCCACCGCAAGGAAAGTTGGCTCCCTGTGCCGAGCCAGGCTATTTTTCCCCCCGGAATCGATCCTCCAAATCTATAAATCGACCATTCGCCCTTGCATGGAGTATTGCTGCCATATATGGTCTGGAGCCCCTGCTGTTTGCCTCAGGGTTCTTGATAAGATCCAGAAACGGATATGCAATATAATTGGCCCTGACCTGTCATCTCGTCTGCAGTCACTCTCTGAAAACGCGACGTTGCCTCGCTCTGTATTTTTTACAAATACTTTCACGGTAATTGCTCCGAGGAGCTGCTTTCGCTGGTTCCTAGGCCTCATGAATTTAAACGACCTACGAGGCTGGCATTCCGTTCCCACCCCTTCACCGTTGAAACTGTTAGATGTAGACGTCTCTTCTACTCCAATAGCTTCATGTCTCGCACATTTCGTCTGTGGAACTCCCTTCGTTATTCCTGTTTTCCTGACAAATACAATCTCCAACTATTTAAGTGTAACGTCAATCGACATCTCCAGTTGCCTTGATCTATCCACTTCCCTTCTCCACATCCTTTTACCTTTCATTCGTATCTGCTCTCGCACCAAAACTTCTGTAATCCCCTTGCCTTGATCGCTCCACTATCTTTCTCCACATCCTCTCCTTTACCACTCCTATCTGCTCTTCCTCCAAACCTTCTGTAACCCCTTGCGTGCTAGTGGCTTCCAGCCTTGCTTGGGGTGATAAGCTTAATATATATATATATATATATATATATATATATATATATATATATATATATATATATATATATATATATATATATATATATATATATGTATGTATCTTCATTATTATTAATACAACACATTTTGTCCTACATAAAAATTATTTTTAGTCAACTAGCTTATTACAAAATACCAACATTGTATATCAAATTAAATATACATTGGGATGTTACATCTCTAATAAAATGTTATTACGTATGTTCGTTTTACAAGAACGCCGACGATGAGATGAAGGCTTACATTTCACTTGAGCGATCGCAGTTCAATCTCAAAACAAGTAAAATAACACTCATGTTCACATTCACATTTTCGACAGATATTAGTCGAAAATACATCAGTACTTCATCAATATAATAACAACAATTTTCAATTCTCGTAGCCCTTTATATAAGAGAACTGCGGCCAAAATGAAATAAACTCAACTACGATAATAGCAACAATGTTCTTAAATGATTGTAGCAGCAAAGTGTTATATAAAACATGCTAATTAGAAATACCACAATTTAAATATCTTTTTAAAAAATTACATAAGTTACCTCCCTTTCTTAGCAGAAGTGAGGTAATTTGTGTCAGGTAAAAGTATTTTGAATTTACGGTGTTAACGCATAACAGATCCATAGATATTCAACCCTTGAAGATGGTCTCAGATGAGACTATTTGAAAGGAAATTTAAGAATTCTTCTTGGTGAATGTTCTACAGTCACTAAGAAATTAATTCGTAGGCTTGGAATGATGATAAATAAAATAAATTGCGATAATATATCTAAATTATTTAACCAATCATGATTGAAAATATGCTGCCAATACACACACACACACACACACACACACACACACACACACACACACACACACACACACACATATATATATATATATATATATATATATATATATATATATATATATATATATATACACACATAAACGCCATTGTGCGTGTGTATGTGTGTGCAAATATAGGCAAATTTAAGCAGCGTGGTACCTACGAATGTGTATACATATATAAGTGCAAGAATAACATTCATATTATTGTTTTAATATATACAGAATGTGAGTGCAATTGAAGAGTCGAAGTCCTCCTACTCTTGTAGAAATGATATGTGAGATAAACTATAAAACATCGCTCTTTACTGAGACGTAAATATATGTGCGCCTGTCTGTGTCATTGTATTAGATTCCTAGGTACTGCTTTTATGATATCAATATATTTAATGTGTAACCCAGTATATTTTTTTGACATTTTTTTTGAATCAATATATTTATTTCATATTTTTTCTGCTCAGAACAAATATACGTAAATTCCAAAGTATTTACAAAATTCTATCAAGTAAGTTAAAAAGAAAATGGAAATTTCCTCAAAGTAAGCTTTCTAAAATTTTCAGCAATTTTCTCAGAAAAAAAAAATGCATAAAATAGTCTAAGCCAACAACGTACTCTGTTCATCAATACGCGGAAGGCAAAAAGCCGAGACATATGCCTAGCAAAATCAATGTTGTAAAATTAATGTTCAACCAAAAGTATTTTTGAAAAGTGCACGTTGAATGTCAAGTCTATGTCTAGAAGACGAGTTAAAACGGCGAGACATTGGTTCCTTTTGTGATCCTAAGATGAACCATTTGAATTGGATGTCTGCTTTATCGACATCTTCTTCGATAAACAACATTGTAATATACAGTTTACGGTAATGCCAATATTTTTTAGTTGGAATCTGTTACTTATCGGTCTATATTGCATAGGTGTATATGTTTCGAAGTTTTATAAATTCGTATTTACAAAAATCATTCTCTGTAATAGGTGAAAAACATTTAGTAAAATTTATATTTACTTATCTTTACTGAAGAAAATAAATTTATTTATTACGCTGTAAAACGATCCAAGCACAATACAGCGAAAATATTACATTTTTTTCCGTTTACTAACTTAAAATTAGATCGAAGATATCTATCATGGAGTCATTGCTTGAAGCAACTTCCAATACTAAAATACAACATTTACGGTATTCTCATCTGGAGACTGCAACACACACACGCGCGCGCGCACACACGCACACACACACACACACACACACACACACACACATATGTATATATATATATATGTATATATGTGTCTGCGTGTTTATGTTTGTGTGTGTATGCTACTAACAATATTTTTTCCCGATGATGATGTCTATGCTGGCCGTAATTAATCGAGGAACTTAAATGAGATAATAAAACTTAAAAAAGCATAACTTTTCAATATATTCAATTGTTGAAAACATATATATATATATATATATATATATATATATATATATATATATATATTCAATATATTCAATTTTTGAAAACACATATATATATATATATGTGTGTGTGTGTGTGTGTATATATCACCTATTATTTCCATGATCTTCTCTATGTCGAAGTCGTCTAAATCTGCCAGTATCTCTATTACAATTCCGTCTGGCCTTACCGCTCTGTTTCTGTTCTGGACAAGTGGAATTTCTACTTCGGTTTTTAAAATTTCAAGTCCCTCGGTATTTCTGTGTATTGCCGTTTTTTCTCTTTCGTCCTGGAAGTGTTCTCCTATACCGTCCTACCATTTCTAAAGTGTGTTCACCTTCTCTAATATGATGGTTTCGTTCTTGGATTTATGCAGTTTCTTGATGAGCATGACATTTGTCTTGTTAGTTCTCTTATTGTTTATGCATATCTTCTTTATCTGCGATGCTCTTTTTTCAGTTACTGCACATTTTTCGTCGAGCTTTTGTTCTGTTTGAAATTTTTCCTTATTTCATTGAGAAGAATTTGTATTCCGTTTTAGGAATTGTTTTCTATCTTTTTTACATCATGTCGAGAAACTCATATGTCATGCATTCGTTTTTCGTTGTCTATTTTCCTTCGGCATGTTCTCGTTTGATGATGACACTAAAGCTTCTCTTAGTGCACCCCGCATCGAGATTTAACTACCAGTACGTTCCTCCTATCTTCTTTTCACAGTGTCCACATATTTTTTCTTCAGGTCCTGGTCGTTCTTGAATCCGTTGTATTGCAGTATTGGTGCTGCGTTAGGCTTCTTCAATGTCCGTACTTTCATTCTTTGTTTACATGTAAGAGGGACGTACTCATTCCGTAGTCAGCACTTGTATATCTTTTGCAATGAACAACTGCTTTTTTGAATCGCTTATTGATAGTTATATAGTCCATTTAGATTTTACTTTCTCCTCCTATGTTTCCCCATATCTATAATCTTTTTGGATGTCCTTGAAACCATGTGTTGGCAATTATCTTGTCATTCGCCGTGCAACAATGGACCCATTTATCTTCGCGGTTATTGCGAGTTCCTAGTCCGAATTTGCCAGTTATTTTACCATCCCTTTCCTTGACTACTTAGGCATTCAAGGCTTCAATTATAATTATAATTTCATTTTATTTACATTTAGCCTAAGCATTGCCTAGCATCCAGTAGAAGAATTCGATTTCTCCTTCCTTATTCTGTGCTGTCGTGGCATACACAATTATAATAGATATGTTGTGAGGGTTTCCTTTTATTTTAACGGCAAGTATTCTTTAACATAACTGACAATAACCTACAACGCATTTCTTCATGTTTTCATCTAGTATTAATCCAACTACTTTTACATTTTTCTCTCTGCCTGAATATATAATGCTGCGGTTGTGACTAGCAAAATCTCGGTTGTTTGGCTAACTATTTTCACTTACGTCTAAAATTTTGGAATTTAACTTATTGATCTCCTGTTTTACATTTTCCTATGGCCACAGTTGTTTAACGTTATAACGTTCCGTGTACGGAGATTTAATATTTGGTTGATGCGAACAGTCACCGGATGACGGTCATTTGAATCTTTCTGGGCGATGGATCATTTCAAGGATTTTATCTCCTTTATCTTGTTTATGCCCTTGTCACTCCTCACAGGGCGAAGAGTCAATTCCCATAGACGTATCCCCCTTCAGGCCGTTAGGTTTGGTATTTTGATTCATAAATGCTATAATATTTCGTGGGATTGTTGGTGCAGTAGTTGCCCGATGTCTTCTCCAATGTGGTTTACTGAGACACGGCTACTATTTAGCAGGACTTTGACTCGTCGAGAATTCAGCCCATTATTAGGTCATAGGTCTCATCATACATGTTTGCTATAAACAAGCATCATTCGCAAGAGCATGTAGGTAACCAGGTGAGCCACCGACCCTTGAACAAAAAATGTTGAAAAATTAAAAAATTCAGACACGCTGGGTTAGTTTCCTCGACTAGTTTCGGCCAGCATGGCCATCATATTGTGGATGAAAATTCCTGCTTGTTTATATATATATATATATATATATATATATATATATATATATATAGGGGTCCAGGTGTGTTGTGTGTGTCTGTGCGTGTGTGAGTGTGTGTGTGTGTGTTGGAGCAAAGGTGAGAACAGATGGGGAACCAATTTAAAACACTAATGTCCTTAATACATGGTGTCCATAATGTTCGTGTGCACTTTAAAAAAATTATAACTTTATTTGTATTTGCGATAGAAATAATTTGTAAAAAGGATTAGAAAGAAGTAAATCTATATATTTTTAAGGTTTTATTGAAATTTTATTTAAGTTTCCACATGTCCTCCATCATTAGCAATACAAAGGGTAATACGATTTTGCAGTTCACCGAAAACATTTGCTAACTGATTTACAGTAATACCTCAAATCACATTAGTTGTTTTGGCTATACTTAAAACTACGTACATTAAACTTTATAACATTTTTTACAGATTATTTCTATCGCAAATTAAATGTTTCTCTAATTAAATAATGCCATATGTTATAGAATTTTGTATTTTATGATTGAGATATTTTCGGTAGATGGTGTTTCTGTTTGACAAAAACATATTGATAATGGAAATCATCCAAGCAGGTCTGCTTTTAACTCGTATGATCCGGGAATTAAGTAAGTGTATGTTAACAGATTTAAAATAATATTTTTACCAAGATATTTCATTCATTTGTGAAAAAGTCCAGATAATTTCATGAACGTCTGACAATTATTTGACTTTTGGAAAAACTTTCAAAATAATATATTTTTAACGCAAGAAAGACGCTACATTTGCCCTAATAATAATTCTCCCAACAGAAGACAAAGAAAAAATATTTTAAAGGAACATTTCGAAAGTGCTAGAAAGGATTTAAAATTTACTAATCAAAAATACTTCGATCGTTCCACTTTATAATAAAATTAATATTTTGATGATTTGGGACTTTTTCATCATTCTACGTTTTTTGAAGAAATTTTTTGAGGGAACCTAAACTAAACTGTTAGATGTGTATCACAGCTTTCTCAGATCTATTGCAAAAAATTATTACAACGAGTGAAGCCTTTGTCTTAGCTTGTTCGAATTTTGTGGACTGGTTCTACATATAATAGAAAGTCAGAATCACTTGCAGATAGTCAACATCAGTAAAATCTAAAATACTTATCAGATGTATTCCGAAGAGAACATAAGGGCATCATCAATATGTAGACATTATTTCAATACTGGAAAGTCTGACAATATCTTCTACACTTGCGAAAACTATATACCTGAACAATTGTTTCATAGAAAAAATTCAACGGATATTATTGCTGGCTGCTGGAAAAATGAATACTGGCATATCAAACTAATATCAACATTACCATTACTACTTCCATGGTTGTCAGGAAAAGATAAAGCTCTATGTGACAGCTATATATTGGGAACAGGATTTCAAACGAGTGCAGCAATTTAATTATCAATGTAGTACAGTAATAGATGACTGAAAAGGTGACATAGAGATCCGAAAGCACAAATCAATAGAGAAATAAAAATCGCATAAACTCGGTACATAATAATTAATAAGAGTATTCTGTTAGAAACAAAGAATGTATTCCTGAACACACACACACACACAGAGACACACAGAGACACACACACACACACACATATATATATATATATATATATATATATATATATATATATATATATATATATATATATATATATATATATATATATATATATATGATGGAATCTCCCATCGAGTTCGATGTATGAGCTTGCGACGACCACGAACTAATTAACTGCATGCCTATGAACAAAAGACCACAAAAAGAACAGGAGAATGGATCGTATCCAAGTGCAACAGGAACACTGTTAGCTGCCTTTTCTTCTTTCGTGCTTAACTAAAATAAGACAGCTAACATTCAAATGTTCATTACCTCTTCACGGGGCATTATTTTTAAATGACAGCTAGAACGTTACTCTGATCTCTTCATAGTTACCTCTTCAAAGTTCTTGAATGGAATGTTGACGCAAGATTAGTTCCTTTTTTGTTTATATATATATATATATATATATATATATATATATATATATATATATATATATATATATATATATATATATGTGTGTGTGTGTGTGTGAAAAAATATAGTCTTAAATTGTGCTATATTTATGGGATAAAGTGCTCAATATCAGAGATAGAGCGTGTGTAAATATAAAAGTGGACATGGAAGTCAGCACTTAGAGGCGACAGTCTGTTTCACTAGCATGAAACAGACTCTCGCCTCTAAGTGCTGACTTCCATATCCACTTATATATATATATATATATATATATATATATATATATATATATATATATATATATATATAGAATAAATTAACAATTACATCATTCAGGTATAGTCTATTTCAGACCGCCGCACTTCATTTCGATGATCATCATCAGCCCTCGATTTCCTGTCTGGAATTGGGGTTTTGAATTTATTTTAGATAGTAATCCAACTCAAATACACCCTTTTCTTTGATAAAGAGCTTATGTGGGTGACAAGGGGAAGGCATATATACATATATATATATATATATATGTATATATATATATATATATATATATATATATATATATATATATATATATATATATATATATATATCTTACTGTTCTTTCTTTGTATTTATATATATATATATATATATATATATATATATATATATATATATATATATATATTTATATATATAAGAGGATATATAGTCTTAAGATGTGCTATATTTAAGGGATAAAGTGATCAATATCAGAGATATAGCGTGTGTAGCCTGACGATTACATCTATTATGAAACGGACTGTCGCCTCTAAGTGTTGACTTCTATGTTCATTTATATATATATATATATATATATATATATATATATATATATATATATATATATATATATATATATATATATATACTCGACTCTCCCGTCGAATTTGTTCTATGAGGGTCAAGCAGATCGGTTCCAAGGAAACGGTCAGACCGATAACAGCACATGCTGTTTGATAATATTGGTGAAGTTTTCGTTTCGTGCAGGACTTTTTGAAGGACCGAATACAGTGACCTGGAGCACTAAGTGCCACAAGGTCCCCAAACGACCCTCCACAACCTTGCGGAACCTTGTCTGTCTTGCTATTTACTCATAGCTGGAGGGAGAAGAAGAGGATTCACCCCTTTCCCAAGGGTATTAGCACGTAAGTGAATGTAATACATTCGACTGGAAGTCGAACTCGGCTCTCCGATTCCTCAATCCAAGCCGAAATAATATATATATATATATATATATATATATATATATATATATATATATATATATATATATATATATATATATATATATATATATATATATAATTTATTATCTCCGATTTTCAAGTGAAGATTGTAGATCCTTTTCAGAAGAAACTTGAAACGACAGCGATGTGCTTCTGTCGGTCAGTGCGTTTGTTCTGACGAGACTTCCTCATTTGTGACTCGACTGCATGAAAGTAATCTTGTATCTAGATAGGCACTTAGATCTCAAATTTACAATACTCCTGCGGTTGTATGTTTTCTGGCCACCTGCAATTTTCAAGCGTTTAAATGCAAGGGCAATCGCTATCTTCTTCCTTCCCAATAAGACGCTTCCGTCTTTTTTATCTCTTCCGAAAACTCGTTGTTTTATTCCCCTTTATCCTAACAAACGTCGTATCTGTCTCTTTCACTCTCAATAATCTGTTCCGTCTTAGTGGTATCATCACTATGCTCGTGGTAGAATGAATGGAAAATGAATGGATTGAACATTAGAAAAATAGTAACAATCAAAATATATTATATTTACACTCATAAGGAATCAGCTGAAACTTCTTGGACACAGGCTAAGAAAATCTCTTTTCGACAATATAGAATACTCAAGTCACATTGACATGAAGATTATGTAAGATGACACAGTGACTGATCTATTCAATTTGGTGGTAAATCAAGAATAAAAATGGAGACAATATAACAATGTTTCTTTTAGTGCCTTCGCGGTCATGGCTCTCCACAATGTTCTGTCCTTTGTATCACTTAGTAAATTTTGTGTTTTTGTTATCTCTCGTAAACTTTTTCCGTCATCAATTTACTCAAGCTCGATAGGTAGGTTGTAATTTTTTTTTTACCCTCTTGCTTTCATTCATGTGACTATCACGTTTACCAAGGCATGCTTTGCACATTAAGTGACCTAGAACTTTCAAATGTTCCCTCCGGGTCTTAATTACAATTGTCCATTATGTTCCCATTTACTATAAAATATCATGGGTATGGCGATAAACTAAATCCTGCGGGAAGGCCTCGGCTCAGGGGATTGAAAGTTTTGAGAAGCATGGGTACACCTTTTAATTGCTGATGATCTCATGTCCAACTGGACCCCAGGGTAGTAGTAGTAGTAGTAGTAGTAGTAGTAGTAGTAGCTGTTTGTATCCCATCTTTTGGGACATAGTGAACCCCCAACAAAAATAGATCAGTATGAAAGTATAATTATAAAAATTAATAATAAAAATGGCAACAATATATATATATATATATATATATATATATATATATATATATATATACTTATTTAAAATATGTTTCCATCGCTACACAGGAATTACCATGTTTCAAAGTCAGAAGCTATAACCTTATAGAATTAAATCAAAGTCCCTAGTTATGTTTCCTTTTCAACCAAAATTCGGTATAACTTATTTTGAAACTTAATAAATTTTAGACGCACATTCATACATAGTATTAGTTGCTATGGATATGGCGAAAACCAATCAGTTGAAGGGGTGGTAGGTTATTCTTCTTCACTGACAAGTATTATATCAACATATTAGTTACTTTCGAAAAGAGGTTAAGTCAAGGTAGGTGAGGGTGCCTTTTTTTTCAAACCAATTTCGACATCCGTTCACCGCATGTCGTCTGGTCAATTTCAACGACAAAAATTATTTCGGCATTTTTTTCACCGTTAAATTTGTACTTGTTTTTTTTTGTAAAAGATTTGTTTTATAAGAATATGTCATATTGAAATAAATTTTAAAATATTATTCTTAATTTTAATAATGGACTACACATCTTCTAAAACAAATAAATGTAATAGAATTACGTATATTATTTAAAAATTATTATTTAAATATTAAATATAAAAGTGTATATTTCATTTATCTGTTTTTAGTTTTATTTTATTTAATTGTTTTTAAATAATACCTAAGGAAAACTTTTGACAATGTCGGCACAGAATAACTATTTGATTTAATTTATTAAGTATTTTTTTATCTTTTTATAAACCTAGTAATATATAGTTTCTCATGCTTTCACAAAGGACACAGGTCATTTAAATACCTACATATTCTAGCTTGTAAAAAAATAAAATATGTTATATATATATTACCCATCTAAAAATAGATACAAATTACTGATAAAGATATTACCTTCACAGTCATTCACAATATTAAAATATTACTATTAATATTTTTTTCATTTTTTCATTATTGTTGTTTATTAATATAATATTCGACTTATATTAAATCCCTAATTTATTTGTGAGAAGTTGAATATTTAAATTGCTAACAAGCATTATATTTAATTTCTTTTTGAAGTTTTAAACATTTAAATTACTATAAAAATTTATCTAAATTGCTAAAGCTATACCACCCCTCTTCTTCCTCCAAAAACCTACATACACCTCTTATCTGTTCTCCTTCTTTTTTTTTCCCTTTTTCTTCTTTTCCTTTTCCTAAATCATTTCCGTTGAGTTGACCGATTAAACAGGTCAATGTCTGATCGTTATTCCCGCCTTCCACAATATTAAGTATTATAATAAAAATAAATATAAATATTAATTTTAAAACTCTTCCTTCCCTCTCTAAACTCGACCATGTATCTCATAACATTCATCACCACACTCTGTGACAACTTATATAAGCTTAATACTGCCCGTCAAAAGTGTAAATTTTGAATTCATTTTTCGTTTCACCTTTTGAAAGTGAAGTCTGAAGATCCAGAGAAAAATAAATTAGTACAAATGGACCCTTAATATGTCTGTTTTCTTAATAATGCAATACTCTTCGGTAAATCGAATCGAGTTCTCTCAGTCACTGTGTGTTTATTTTAAAATAAATACGCTTAAATTCACCTACTTCTCTGCCGTGCGCCAACGACTTCAGGGTAAAATTTCCGACTGACGCGAATTCAGCCGGTTTTCGATTCTAGCCAGAGGCAAACGGACGTCTAGCCACATTGATGAGCTCTGATACAGCGAAACAGTCTGTCTGTTGATGACAATATATATATATATATATATATATATATATATATATATATATATATATATATATATATATATATATCTATATCTTTTAGGTATTGATTATTGACAGCTACATTTTTAGAGATCTCATGAAAGACAAATTATTACCTTATTATTGATTTTAATGGGAATCCGTGAATCTTAATTAACAAAATGTACCCTCTGGCAGGATCTTTTGGTCTGGTGAGAGAACCAATAAATACCTATTTTTCCTTTATCCTCATTCAGATATTTTTCCGAAGGCCCGTATCTCATATCTGCATATCTTATATCCCGAATCTGCACATATAGCTATGGAGCTCTTTCTAGCGCATTTTTATAGATGCTGTTGAGCATACAAGAATGTTTATCTGTCATTTGAGAGGCCTTATTTTAATTCCGTATAACCACCCCGTCACCGTAAAAGCTTGATGCGAGAAACGGTTTCATTGCCGATGAACCGATGACGAAGCGGGATGTGCTGGTTTAAATTATACCAGTAGCACGCGTAAAATAAACATATATAGGAGTAGAAATCAATGAGTTAGGCTTGTTGGTTTTGCTGCTATGCAATTTCTGGAAGAATCTCCCAAAATACAAAGGATGTAATTTTTAGCAGAATAATAAGAGTCGTAATAGCATCATCGACACTGAAAAAAGAAACGTTCCAACCTTCATTGTTAAAAGGAAAGGTCATTAAAATGTTCAGAAAAATAAAAATAAAAACGAGTAGATATTTAACCTCACAAAAAATCACGTTTATATACACATGAGACGACAGACAAACTGGAACACAAAACCAAGTGAATTTAGATGTGAATGTGTGCAACATTGACACGAGTAACAAAGAATCTTTATAATGAAGTGAAACAGACATTTCAACAGTGTAGCTGTAGGCGATGGAAAGTGTCAACAAGTGTTTGGAAAGCTTTTAGTGTATATATTCAAGAAGTAGATTTTTACTGATTTGATGGCCTAGCAGTTTCTCCATATATGACACATGATATATATATATATATATATATATATATATATATATATATATATATATATATATATATATATATATATATATATATATATATATAATAGATATTGCAATTAGGCAGCAATTGTTCGTTTAATCATGTGGTATTGAGAAGAATATACATTTATATCTATCTGGTTTGGCCTTCTTTTTTTTCGAAATTGCTAACGATCTTTTTGCAAAACTTGCTACTGCAGATGTTTGAAATTTACAAAAGCAACATAATTCACGTGTTTGAGCTTTCAGTTCCCACGAGATATCATCAGAGATGTGTAAGCAATGTAGTTATGACAATTATTACGTTGAAGAAAATAATATGTGGTACATTTGAGCCCTGATCACCGCTTTATCGGTGGTGGAGAAAAATGACGTAATACCCACCCACCGATTGAACAGTGGTAGAGAAAATTTAATGAATTCCCAGCAACTGGTTGAATGGTGGATAAATACTTTTAACTATTTATATATGTACCGTGAAATATTACATGCAAATTATTTGCGGATTTTGACTAAGACCCTCAGGCAGAAGGGTTGGAATTGTTCAGGAACACAGGGCTTAAAGGGTTAATGTGTGTTTATATATTAAATTGGTAGAAATACAGAACGTTTTTATCGCTAGGCTGCAGAGTATATGACATGTATTTGTGTATATGTAATTCTACAGAATACTTGTTATTTTGCTATATGCGTACGTGTTTGTGCCATTTTCGGTCTTATGTTAGGTAATATTTTGGGGAAAGTGACCTAAATTTGTTCAAAGCTCCAGTTACACGGTGCGATAGATAAATTGACGTTTAAATTATGCAAAAATGAAAATAACACTGACATCTCATTTTAACAGATATATTTACTAGAATTATGCAAAAAGATCTCCAAATACTAAAGAGTAAATACGTTCAATACCATCACCATTAGCTTCAACCACGGTCTCCAGACGACTTCAGAATCTCCTGCATCTCTTTTAGGCAGTCTCCTTAAGTTGGTGAATGGTTCCATAATCCTTGCCTTCAGTTTACATTTGGTGTTACAAGAAGTTTTGTTAGCCTCTCCCATATCATAATAATCAAGGGGGTTACAGTCTGATGAATTTGTTGGTCAGATATAAGGGGGTGACGTGGTCACAGACATTCACTCATGACTGAGTTCTTCTGCTTGTGCGACAAGGTGCAGAGTCCCGTTGTCAGACATAGGGCCTTCCAGTTGCCACCTTCTTGAAATACCACCGCAAACTAATTGATGTAGGCTTTCGTGTTGAGTTCGAGGCCCTCACCAACAAATTCGGGAGTTAGTTCCGTATCACAACGATGGGAGTGTGTTTTCCGAATTGCCGCACGTTTGTATTCTCCATTAGACTCATCCAACTCGTTCCGAAATCTTTACATTCTCCCAAGATTGACACCCAAACACCTTGAAATGCTTGTATTGGAGATTCCAGCCTGAATGGTGATCTTTGTCTCAGAGACGGTGCCCAACTGACCCTAATATACTCTGCAGGCCACACAATCAAAAACATACAACTGGCATGCGCAAAATTAAAAATATAATATTGCGACAGTTTACACATCGGACGCTGTATATCTGGGTGTGTTTACATATGTCTGTGGATATGTTTAAAGAAAGAATGGTGGCGACAATTGTGATACATGTCTTATAAATCAGCAGATCTTAGTTATTATAACACAAAGCTACATAGTTTCAACCAAGCCGGCTATTCTTCAATCAGAACAATATAAATTACTGGTAATTGTTCATAGGAAAAATACCGAAATAAAAATGATATAGATTCTCCAGAAATCAATTAAATCAAGCTGCCCTTAAATCTGCATTATATTTCAATGTAAACAAAATATTTTCTTAAAAATCAAAAACAATATGGGTAGGTATGGACATACAACTTTTTCTTTACCTATACGATCACTATACTATAGAAAAATGCACCTAGACTCAGGTCCGAAAAACTAATGAAATCCCAGTGACGCCATTACTCGCTGCTGGAGTTTGCTTATAAATAAATTCGGTCAGTAAGACAGGCACATCTTCATCTGTTGTAGGGATCGCGCAATCGAATGGTATTTTAAAAATCTGAACAACATTAGATATAAAATATTGTCATTTTATTATTTCAGTATTTATTCATTATATAAATTTGAAAGGTAGAATTGATTTTGCGGCACCGTGAAATGGACGTAAATACTGATCAGCAAACATGTGTTTCGCCAGCTTTCCGGAAGTGGAGATTCGGTTACTTCTGAAAGAAGTCATCGAATTCCATTATTTTACAGTGTCTGCAGTAACGAGGAATTTCGATATTGGATTATACCATATTAATAGAATAATGAAATCATTAACAACCATACACTTTATCTAATATACTAATTACAACTGAAATTTACTTAACAGAGCAACCTTTTTAAGCAATGACCCATCTTAGAGCAAATGAAAATATCACGACACACTTCGAATTATCTTTAAATGGTAGACATATATAAAACCATAAAAATACACATTAAAAAACACACATAAATGAACTTACTTTATTTCAATGTTTCTATTCAACTATTTTTAAAGCTTATTTAGTGTGAAACCTCAGTCAGGTGCATGTTCACGATTTCTTCAATATTTCGCGGCACGCTGAAGAGGATAGCGCGCCACAATAGTGAGCCGCGGCACAGTGGTTGAAATATAATAGAGATATAAATGATTTATCTGTACTTGTCCTTGTTCAGTGTTATTGTTCGTTAAGGAATTTGTTTTAACAGGAGAACAATATATACACACAGACACACAGACACACACACACACACACACACACACACACAGACACACACACACACACACACACACACACACACACACACACACACACACACACACATATATATATTTGTGTATTTAGGCAGCAATCCTTCTTTCAAGCACATTTCATTAAAAACGACTGACAAGGTGCTTTTATTTAGTTTTTTTATATAATTTCTCTTGCGATCTAGTAAAGTTTTTCTTTTCAGAGGATAAATTATATAAAAATTGTCCGAATGTTCTTTTCCGAGCGCTTTCGGCTATACATTTAGCCATTATCAAGGATTATATTTCAACTGTTAGAATTAGAAATAGTTTTTTTCATGTGTATGTTTTATAAAGTGATTCATTTTTTTTTGTTTCAAAACACGGTCAAGATATTATGTCCATGTTCAAAGTTAATATTATTAAGTGTTGGTTTGTTTAATTTTATAAGTAAGGCTTCCATTATTTTTAGCCTTTTTTTGCAAGTGGATGATGCTATTATATTAGTGTTGTCGACAAGTATATTCCGAATAGTGTCCGGTAGGTCTCCATGAATATTTAAATGAGATCTAATTGAGCTATTATATATATATACTCAAAATGTACACATCAAACAACAGGTTTATCTAGAGCGTATGTTTTGCACGTATTAAAAACATACTTTCTGAATCACTGGTCAGTTAGCCTACGTTCGATTATACTTGTGATTTTCTTCAGGTGACTTAATTTTAATGTTACCCCCAGGATAGATTCTGAGTCTATCCCCTTGTTCTGTTTACACGTCTAATTGTAAATACGTTCGTGTATTCCGCTTACACATGCCAATCACAAATTTATTTTTCTCTGAATCTCTTCGGAACTGTTGATTATGTTAATCACAGTTCACTGTCTTCTCATTTGTTAATGAAGTGATGTCTACAACCTTTACTCTGAAATTGCTTCTTGAGTTTATACTTTACACACCTTGACAGTCTGTAATTTACACCTCTTTAATCTTTTAGGAATCTCTTCCGGTTTTTTTATTACAATATTTAAAGAGATGTATTTCTGAATTCATTGTGGGCGGTGTTTTCATGTATCTGAAATATGTTATTATTAAAACCATCGGATATGTTTCTATTTCACTCCTAAAAAGACAACGTTCTTTCGGAAAATAGGAACTTTAATGCATTTCAAAATATGATATAATTCATTTTTACTAAAATTCAGACCAAAATTAAGAAATATCATTGAGAATTTGTTAAAAAATGCTTTCATTGTTATTTCTTGTCTCACATCTTCAAAAGTAATCATATAAATAAGATTCTATCATGCTGCGATGTGTCCGGAACTTGGACTTATTCTTCATTTTGGTGTTCCGCCAGGAACTTTCGATTGTTTTCGTGTGAACAGATGTTTCTGGGTCAACGAAATTCACACTGTGATTTACAGTGAGATGAAGATAATTTGGATCATCATTCAAATATGTATATCTTTCCCAACAATCGCAGTTCCACGTAAAATACAGGTACGTATTGTGTCCAATAATGTAAAGACGGTTGTATCTGACACGTAGTAAATGAAGAATTCATTTCTTCGCTGTTTCTTCTGTTTTTTACTCTCCGTAAGAAGCAGAAACGGCACTCTACTTTTCGTTGCATTCTTGTATTAACTCCAAAAACGTTATGCCAAGCTAAACAAAAGTTAAAATTTATAATTTCAAAAGTGTGTCAAAAATATTTTAAAAAATCAAACACATTTTGATTTAAAATTTATAATTTCATGGGATGAATTAATATTTGTGATGGGTACCTTTACAATTATTTGGGGTGAATTAACAGAACTGCCCGGAAGCTATGCTATGGAATTTCTTTATGCACAAGAAATACAGAGTTCCAGAGTATTCGGTTTAAGATGATAAAAAAGGCACGGTGGATTAATGGATAGCAGCTCGGCTTAAGGAATTGTAGAGCCGAGTTCGAATTCCAATCGAATCCATTACATTCACTTAAGTCCCTTGGTCTTGGTATAAATTCTCTTCTCCCTCCAGCTATTTAAAATACCAGGACAAACCGGGTTCTATATCCTTGGATGGCAACTTGTCTACCGCAGAAAGAAATGGCAACCTACTGCGAGAAAAATTCTGCCACGTCATTCATGTATCGAAAAGATACATGATCGCCTAAGAGTGTCACGCATGGCACATAATTGACTGAACGTAACATTGCAGCTGAACGTCAATCAAGTGTGTCGATTGGACTTGCTGGATTTATATTTAAAACTTATTTTTTGTTAAGATCTGATTTGATCATGAAACTACACGCTGAAGTTGTCTTATTTTTAAAGAGATTTGAAGCAAATATGTTTCCTAGTAAGTCGCGGAGGGCTGTTTGCTTATAGTTACCACACAATTTCTTCCGAATCTATTACGAAGTGATATTTGCGAAAGTTTAGTATAGATTTCATTTTGCCGGATCCTTTTAAGAGTGCTGATACGAAGATATATTTGCACAGGTTAAGTGGAGATACCATATTCCGGATCCATTTAAGTGTGCTCTTAAGGAATATATTTCCTTTTTTTTTTAATTTGCTCACGAGTGTGCTTTTATACACGCTGAAATCCCGTTATTTTTTTTATTTTGTTTATACCCGTTACAGAGAGGGTAATTTATGATTTATATTCAGGCGTGTTGTTTACTTATGCTAAGCACAGATTTGATTTAGGAAGCTGCTCCATGATATTGTTTAGATAGATATGTCTTATCTCTCTTTTTGAAGATATTCACACGTAATTTTATACACACTTTAAAAAATATATTTGTCTGAAACTGATAAGAAGAGTTTGATATGTACTTTACTCACAGATGCATTTCTGTGTATGTCCAGGTGGTGTATTTACATAGGGTAACACACAATAAATTCCGATTTATATCAATATCTATAGGGACATGTTTAAAGACGTTGAAGACGTTCATTTTAGAATGTGTTCTGAGGTGCGATTACGCAACATAGCCGCATTTCTGAATGTTAGTGTTTATGCCGTTTAAGCAGTTAAAACATTAAATTCTGGCTTTTTTTTGACCAAGTTGATTTTAATACCCAATTTCTTTCTAAACAAGTACGAGTATTATGATTAATAATTTCAAACATTCTGATTCACTTAAAGTATATTGATTAAGGAATTTGAAAAGACATTCCGTTCTCATATCTCTTCAGTTATTTTTATTATGCAAACCACATCCCTATATTGATTTCTCCCGGAATGTGCGTTTATATATTTGGCACCCATATTCATTTGTGGATTTTCCCACGTGTATTGCCACTTCTATTTAAAGGTTAAATCCTTCTGAATCTTTTTTCGCGTAAGATTCACACAAGTTAAACATGTATTTCTGTGGCAGACGTGATGAGGCATAACCTGGGACGAGCACAACTGGTTGCGACTTGCCCTGTCCCCGCCAAAAAAGAGCCCGTATTTGCTTAGCATGTAAAGCTACTGCAATTGAAATGAAGGAGAAAAAATGCACTTACCGCTCTGCCGTAATCCGTCCTCGGCCAGATAACTTAAAAGAATAAGCGGGGAGTTGCATTGCATTTTTATGCAATAAAGATGCAATGCATTATGGGACAGGGGCGCAATGAATTATGGGATCGCATGAAGACGCAAGGGATTATGGGTATATGGATAAATATAAAAACTAATTTTTCCCAGTGCGGCGTTCTTGGAGTGACATTCACTGTTGGCGGCTGGAAAAGTCTGTTAGTGAGATTTTGAGACAGAACTCAAGAAGGAACGACTCGAGGTTGGAATACCAGTTGGGAGAGCTTGAATTTACTCGCTGTTTGCTGTTTTCTTTTTATTTCGCCACAATTTCTTTACAAAATCGCTTCCGCTATGTTGCGTCTGCTTTTATTTTCCCTTCAGAACACAGGCGATTATGGCTCTCCACTTCCTCCTAACTCTTATAGCTCTCAATATGTTTTTTCCTTTTCCTACTTCTCTCAGACCTTGTTCTGTCATCCACATTGGCCCATGTGAGCCGAAATTAAGAATAAATTAATTAAACATTATCCAAAAATAGGACATTTTTTTCTTTCTTTTCACCCTGAAATTACAGCAAATACTCAAACATTAGAACGGCACATTACCAGACATAATACACATTCATTGTCTGTTACATTTATCAACAACAACAACAACAACAACAACAACAACAACAACAACAACAACAACAACAATAATAAACAAACAAACATACATACACACAGACACATACACGCACGCACACACACACACACACACACACACACACACACACACATATATATATATATATATAAATATATATGTGTATATATATATATATATATATATATATATGTGCGCATGCGCAAAATTTAAATTTACACATTAACCTAACAAGTTCGAAACAAAATAAAATAAAAATATAACAACCTAAGAGCGTCATACACACACTAAATATAGATTTCTTTCAGAACCTTTATTGATATATTGTTTAAAAACATTTATATATTTTGTTTCCGAATATCTTAGTATATAGGTCTTTAAAAATACAGAAAAATGTCTTCATTCTGATATTCTTTAGTTTGTATTTTTATTCGCACGGTAAACACATATTTTTGTTGATGTTTGTATATGATTTCAGAACGTCTTAACCGCGGGTTGCTTTTTTCCAAAATAATGGGATGAATCTTTATGTACTTTAATTACATAGCTTATTCTACATCTTGTGTGTTCTTATCTAAACATTTATCTATTTTTCTGAATCTCTTCTCATGTATTACTTAAAAACCCATAAGCAGATATTTGTTTCTGAATATGCTTCGCTGTTTACACATATTAATCATAGATTTTTATCGAGTGGTACGTATGTTTAATGCATGTGTGCGCATTTTGGGGCTAAATATTTCAATTGTCTATTGTTATCCTTTGAATCAATTAATATTGCAAAAATGATGAAGCCATGATTAATGTGTATAATTAGACTTCTTCAAATTTGTATTGCATAAAGGTTTAAAGAAATTGTAAATTCAATTTGAGCAAAAAATATACACCACCACATGTATGAATAAACGTACGTGATATTTACAAATATAATAAAGTCGCTGGAACTAATGAATGCCTTTGAAGAAGGAAGGACATTAAGAGAAATCTGCAAAAGAGATATTTAAATTCCTATGCTAACGAGTGGAGAAAAATCCATACGTGACATTATCTAAAACTCAAGTATGAGATAATCTACGGACTATGAAATCGTGCAGGTAATTTAATCAACACGTGGCAGCGAAACGTATGACGAAGAGGTAACAGTACTCTTTTAGCATCTCCAACCTGTGGAAGGATAGCACGCCTGAAAAAATATTTTCATTACGGTTTTAGCACTATAAGCTATATTTAAAAAATATATATTTTACAGTTAAATGTTTCCATAAGCATGTATATTTATAGAGAATATTTTCCCATTTTATTTACACGCATTAATACACACACACGCGCGAGGGCACACACACGCACACACATTCACATATTTCATTGAAGACAGAAAGGTGGTTTGATTTAGGTTTTTATACAATTTCTCATGTGATCAAATTTTTTTTTTTTTTCAGGAGCTAAATTATATAAAAATTATCTTCACCGTGTTTTGAAAACGAAAATATTATATAAATACATACATGCAACAAACTATTTGTTGTTAACCGTTAATCTATTTCATCTTTGAAAATGGTTAAATGTATAGCCGAAAGCACTCAGATTAAAAGATCATTCGGAGAGTTTTTATATAATTTATCATCTGAAAAGAAAAAGATAGATCCCATGAGATACTGTATAAAAACTAAATAAAGACACCTTTTCTGTCTCATTCAATGAAATGTGAATGAAAGAATGATTGCTGCCTAAATACACACACACGTGTATATATATATATATATATATATATATATATATATATATATATATATATATATATATATGATAAGAATATAGCATACATTAAAAGTATTTTTAAAATATGGTTTCTATCAATACTTTATTTATATTATTTACATTATTCGGTTTGTTATTTTCATCTTCATTGTCAAATTCACAAGGTTTCTCCTCCGTGCTTCTTTGAGTGATTGGAATTTCGAACCGAGCCGTTTATTTCGTACACCGGGGCAGATATTTCTAGTTCCCCGTGACATGCCTCTTCTGGATGTCTCTGTTTTTTCGCTTTAACTCAACTCTCCAAGTTTTCGTTCACCACTGGTATTGAACTCACAACTTGTTTGAGTTTAATCACTGGATCTAACCAACGCCTTTATCCCAGTGGCAAAACGTGGAAATAGAACAAGCTACCCCGGTGGAAGAAATAAATTGTTCGGTGCGTAATTCCAATTCACTGACGAAGGCTGAAATATTGTAAATATGGAGATGAAGATGAGGTAACACTCCCAATGATGTAAATATTAAAAGTGATCATAATACCTTATCTGAGAGAAACAGATCAATACTACACTGTATTATATGTATAAGTATTATGGTTTTCGTGTATATCTTTTGTAAATTATGTTTTACATGCGCAGTTACCTTGTTTTATGGCCCTTCAGTTACTCAGTTAATCGACTTAGACGGAATGTCAGTCAAGCAGTGAAGGACTCAAGTGACACAAATCAAGATCTAATAAACGAAAGTGAGTAAGTGATTTTCTGGATTATTTTTAATGACAATTTGTATTTATTTATTTTTTTAGTTTGCGATCTGTTTATGCATTATATATTTTAAATGACATGATTTTAGGAATTTCACGATTTTCTTTTAATTTTTTATCATAGTTATAGTCATATATATTGATTTAGGAACTTTTTTTTTCAGAAATGGAGATATTGGAAAATCCAGGGCGATTAATTTTATTTTGATAAAATTTCCGTTCTAAATAAGTTACTTTCTCTTTTAATGCATGTAGCGTTTATTAGATCGATTTTATGGTTGAATTTATTTCTCTGTATAACTAATATTTTTCATAAGTTGTTGTGTATAATATCTATTTTATGTTCTTAGATCCGTTTTTTTTTTAATTTCTGCAAGTTTACGCAATGTACTGTTGGGAGAATTTCTGCCAATTTATTTCATATATACTAGCTGTATAATTATTATTATTTTTCTGGTAATGCTTGGTGTTAATTGTATCCATACTAGTTTTGAATGTGGCTGTAATTATTTTGATGTTGTTTAGGTTTGTTAAATTGTTTTAGATAACGGACGTTATGGCGTTAGTAGGTAATATTTTGTGTCTGTTTTCGTATAGATTATTGTTGTTAATAATGCTATTGTATTTGTTACAGTCGCATATTTTGTATGCTTTCTCTTAGCATTGGGCATGAAACAATAAGGATATTGGAGTTTTTTTAAACGTTTTCTATGTCTATTTCTTTTTTGTGTAAGTTTTGGGGTCCTCCGTAATTTTAGTGCTCTGAAAAGGAATCCTATAACTGTTCAAGATTTTATCGATTTACACCTTTGAAGTAAAAATATAGCCAAATGATTCTTGTTGGCAGCTTTCCTGTAAACAACAAACTAAAGTTCATTATTATTTCTATGCAACATAATGTCTTGGAAGATTTCAGTGGCTTTAGACTAAGATTCACAGGTAAAATCTATCGTGAGTTCGACGTTATTAAGTTTGTACACAAGCTTGGCTAAAATTGTGTTTTGTGGATATATTGATATATCAATAGATAATTATCTATGCATCTGAAATAAGAATAATTTTGTGGGAAAATATTTTCGAAAGGACCATTTTCAGAAGTTCAATACATAGACAAGCATAAAATAAAACATATATATATATATATATATATATATATATATATATATATATATATATATATATATATATATATATATATATATATATATATGAGAATATGTGCAAAATTCAAGCTATAAGGCTTGTCGATTTGTTATTGCATTTTGGGAAATTTTCAATAAAATGTTAATTATCGAAATGAAAATTTTGATTGAAATTTACGTAGTTTCTGTTTTGTCTTCAATTTTGTCGAATTATTTTTTATTAACTCAGTTATTATCAAGAACTGGATGTTGTCCCGATAGTAGCTAAGGATTTGTTGAATAGATCAAATCGTTTTTAGAGCGTTGATATTAGAAATGGAAGCATGTCAAAGTGATATCTAATGTAACTGTTAAAATGAAAAGTATATACTGAATATTTGTTATTTTTACTCTTATTAAATATATCGTGTAAATATTAAATCCTCTCAGGATATTTTGTTTTATTCTGGATTTTCATTAACTCCTGTATTAACTTTTGATTTAAGTCTAAAAGAATCTTAAACTGATCGTTCTAATTTGGTTGTTTATGTATGCGATACTCAACATGTGTACGAATAGCACTAATCCTGGATTAATGACACGTCAACCTGCAGGAGGGGGTGGCGCGTATGCGTCTAATATAAGATTTTAATTTGGCTTTGTGGTTTATTATTTACAATAGCAAGATTGATTAAAAAATCGGAGAGACGAGTTCGAATTCCAGTCAGATCTTTAACATTCACTTACGTGCTAATAAATATCCTTGGCAAATGTATGAGTCCTCTTCTCCAACTATGGGGAAATAGCAAGACAGATCGGTTTCTATAGTCTTGGATAGGAGCTGGTCTACCGCAGAAATTAATGCTAACATACTGCGTGAAAGAAATCTGCCTTGTCATTCATGTACCGAAAGAATCATGATCCCCTAACGACACGTAACTGACTGATAGAGACAATCTTACAAAGGACATGATTGTTCTTATAATACATTATTTTTACATAGCGTGGATTTAGGGGTTTCTGAATTATTAACAATAATGAGTAGATTGTTTAGCTTTGCATAGTACTTAGTAAATCTAAGTAATTTTATCGGATCATTAAATGATATATAGCGCAAAATATCTACTTAGTAGATTTTATTTGTTTTATAATTAAGTTTGGTGAAATTATTAAGTACTTGGTCTTTAACTAATTTCTATTGAGCCCATCTATGAAAATCCTTTTCTTCAAAAATTGCATATATGTTCGATCTATAGAAGCTATTTCATATTAATGGAACACAGAAAAAATATAATACATTTCAGATTGACTCACTCCTACATTTGTTGAATTCAACATTGATACCAACATCACAGCGTAATAGAATACGTGTCTCTGTGTTTTTACATTGTGTGTTGGTGACAAGTTTTCACGCCATATATATAACTAGTGGAAATAAGTAAAAAACGAATCTTTAATCGAAATATCTTCAAAGCACATATTTTGAAGCAGCTCTTTTAATGAAAGTTTTTTTTTCTTGAGAAAATAAGAAACAGCTACAAACTATATATCTAATACATCCACAGACACGAGTCCTGAGAAAAATGCATAAAACTTGTCACATTATCATTTCCTTGTAAAAGTAGACAATGAAAGAACTGTATAATTATCTATCACTCTACGCCTTATATCATCGTTTATTTTTTAAGTAATATATATATGTTACTGTTTGAGCGATCGAAACATGCTGACACAGTTTAAGATGTGTTGATGCCTCTTTAAACCGTGAACCTAAAATCTTGGATATCCGGAAGCGGATATCGATAATCATGTCAGCATGTGTCCAAGAAGCTGAATGTTAATTCACTGCAAATTATTGATTTTGATTTAGAAGACAGTCAGGGCTTATGCACCGAGAAATGTTTCTCTTCATTTCATCTAATTAATCAAGAATCTTAATTGCTATAGTATAGTATCTCGTTGTTTGTTATTATAAAATCTCCCAAGAAATGCTTATGAAACCAAGTATTTGAAATCTCCAAAGTAATCTAGTGCATAAAAACATTTGCATTTCTATCCCTGAATATATATAAAAAAAAATATCTCTTCCTCAGTGGAATGAAAGCAACAGGACCAGAAAGAGGATTTTAGTTTTTAAAAAAATAGCTAACATATAATTT